>CM075010.1:27075329-27103288 GCA_037576675.1 Pangasius sanitwongsei
CTAATGTTTGGAATCTAAAATGTTTTCGTACTGAATCAATAATGTAGAAGTCAGAAAATAAACATCTATAACAAAGTCTGTACTAAAAAAAAAGGGGGGGGGGGGGTGCCAAGACTTTTGCACAGTACTATATATACACACTTATTTTTGATGTGAAATAATCAAGTGGGTGATTTGCACAGATCTGGCAACCTACCCATTCTGAGTATCCATCATGGAGCAAAGTCCATTCTCTACTGTCGTTACTGAAGGCCACGTAGTAGGAAGTGACGTAATCGTTCCTAAAAGATCAAACAGGAATAAGTTTAAATCCATCTTTCCATATTTTTGGTGAATAAAACAGCCGATGTCGTAGAAAGCGTCTCACTCGATGGGGTCGTCTCGGCCCTGTGTGATGACCCCGGTGAACTCGGTGAGCGTGCGAGTGTCCAGTTCGATCCAGTGGTCTTTCTCGTCGGGGTTAGCGCACCACGCTCCTCCGTTCATATCGTACTCGTCTCCTGACGCCTGAAAAACCGATGATTACTTACAGATACAGTGACGCACCTCCAGTTCAGTACATTTTACTATTCTAGAGAATAAGTTCGGTTCAGAGACATAATAAAGACTTCACAGTAACACTGCAAATAATTAAAAGAGATCAAGGAGGGTATAAGAACAGAAAATGCAAAAAATGTACAGGGGGACTTCAGGAACATGATGAAATACTGATGCATATCATGTATCTCTTATGATACGGTGTGTGTGTGTGTGTGTGTGTGTGCACCTGGATGTTAAGGCGAGCTCTGTGAGAGCCGTAGCGATGATGATACATGGAGGACGTTTGCAGCTGGTCAGTGTCGATGCGATGAGACTCCAGTCCCAGTGGAGGACATACTGACATCAATAAGAATAAAAAGAATGAGAAAGGGAAATTTCATTACAAACATCATCCCTACACTTATAAAGTAAAGTGAGAAAGGCAGGGATAAAGACACTAAAACTGCCTCTTGCATCTCTAATGAACTCATTTCTTCATCAGGTCTTCCACATGAACATTTTCTACTCTTTAAATTTGTGTTTGTTGAAAACGTGGTGTCTGTCAAGAAAAACGTCTGTGAGATGTGAGTCATATCCATAACACGTTTTTTTTTTGCAATCTGTACACCAAATCAACACAATTTATAAACGTATTAAAACATATTAGTGTTTTATATTCATTCAAATCTCTTACATATAAACATTTACTTCTTTAAAAGTTCTTTAAATTGTTAAAAGCATTTTTCAAACTCGTCACATCCGTAATAATCTTTTTTTTTTTTGTATACACCAAAACCACGAAATTTATAAAAATGTAAGCGTTTTAATGTTTTGTATTCATTCAGCTCTCTTCCATATTAACATGATCATTTTACGTTTGAATATTCGATCTTAAACGTGATCTTAAACGTGATCTTAAACGTGATCTTAAACATGCGCAGGTTGTGGACACAGCCACATATTTTTAAATGATTTAACTATTTTAGTGTTTTATATTATTTCATATTAACATGTGATGAAAGTTTGCTGAAAATGTTGAATGATATCACATCCTTAACACACACACACACACACACACACACACATATATAACTGTGTTTATCTGTAATATATAACAGATTATTTAACTTTTGGATATTTGTCTTGTCTCGACTTTATGATGAGTTCAAATGTCAAATGCGTGACGCTGGATCTATTGAAATGTTTACCCATGATACCATTCTGGAGCACACACTCCTCTCCTCCAACACGATTCATTCATCATTTTCTCCTTTTCGAATTCAGTCCACATTTACATACACATCTGGTTTGTGAACACTCAGGACGTCAGGAATGCTTCAATGTTCCCTTGAAAGGAAACAGCTGTGGGATTGGGAGCAGGACTTGGCAACAATCTTCTAATCGTTCAAAACAAGCAGCTTTGCTTCTTTAAAAACACGCTTAGTGCGGCCTTGCAGATGTTTCATCGTGGCCTCGCCGGATCGAGCGTGACTCGGGGGAGAGAAATCAGAGATCTGGATCCGTGACAGTGGAAATGAAATGTGTATGAGTGCGAGAGAAGAACCGCTTCATGCTGAGAGTTTAAATAAGACAGGGAGTGCCGTGAGGAGGACGCAGTGTTTATATCACATTAATTACAGGTCAGAGTGGCATCACACTCACGGACACACGACACAAAATGGCGGAAAGGTTTAAAACAGCTTTCAAAACAGCTCGGTTCGGTTTGTAGCTCTGTGGGGAAACAGTGTTGTGTGATAAATATAAAAGGTCATAATTATGGTCATTTCTGATAATTATAGAATTTAAATAAAAACAGTTCATAACTCAAACTTTTACAAAATGTAGTGTAATGTACTATAGTGTATAAGTATATACGCCATACACTGCACTATAATGTCGAGTAAAACGTACTGTTATTAATAATTTAGCGCAAACCCAAAACGCTAACAAAACATTCACTAAAATATTCGACAGCTTCTAAGAAATGTAGACTGTAACGTTTAAGGAATAAACCACTGTGTGGTGCTGTTACGGTAAAATAATCAATGACTGTTACAACACCAAAGCTGATTATTTTCCTAAAATCATCACATCCGACAGTGTTATAGCGGCTATACACTGTCATTCCCTCTGAAAGTCACAGAGGAACCGCAAAGAAGCGTAAACTCGTCTGTCCTGAAGACGTCGGAAAACGTAAAGTTACAGCTTCACCTCTGACTGTTACAAAGCGCTGACACTGGAGACTCCTTCCATCAGTGTTACATAAACATCTCCTTAAAGAAAATAATTTTTAAATCCGTTTACGTGGAGCGTCTGCTGTACACGTCCCTGTGAACGAGCTGTTGCTATAGAAACGATAACGTGTCAGAACGAGTGCATTAATATAAACCTGCGCTACCGTCAGAGCTGCTGTTATAGAGAATTAATCAACACCTTCTGACCAATCAGAGTCCAGAATTCCACATCGCTGTGCTCGTAATAACGCTGCTCACACAACGTTAGCAATTTTTTTTAGAGCAAACAAAAAACCTGACATTTTGAACCAAAACGTAACGTTCAGAAAGGATCACGTGATGACACGATGACGAGATGCGCCCTACTGATGCATTATGGGTACTCACTTTTCGGCTCTCTGTAGATGCGTGGAGGTTTTTTGATCCTGCGCTCTCTCTCCTCCTCCTCCTCCTCTTCCTCCCTCCATCTCTCCTCCCTCTCTGAAGAGGTCAAAGGTCATGTTGAAAATGTAATCACACACACGTGCACAGAATTCTACAACTGACATTTAATTATAAACAAAAACGTTTACAGAAATACGGGAAAATAGTTCGATGTCTCTTAAAAGTCTCTCTGGGTTAAACCTGAATGTAATTCCTAACACACACACACACACACACACACACACACACACACACAAAGACACTGAATTCTTTACTCAAACAATAGTAAAATTTCTAACACACACACACACACACACACACCATTCTTTACTCAAACAATAATATAATTTCTAACACACATATACACACACACACACACACACACACACAAAACAGAATTCTTTATTCAAACAATAATATAATTACTAACACACACACACACACACACTGAATTCTTTACTGAAACAATAATATAATTACTAACACACACACACACACACACACAGAATTCTATACTGAAACAATAATATAATTACTAGCACACACACACACACACACACACACACACACACACTGAATTCTATACTCAAACAATAATATAATTACTAACACACACACACACACACACACAGCATTCTTCACTTGAGCTAGAATGATTCACTGCAGTGGTGCTGAGGGAGCAGCGTGGTGGTGGTTCTGCTCCGGTTCTGTTACAGCGTTCATTAGGAACATGTGTGGATCTGACAGCGTGTTTCTGCAGTATCCAAGCCTCATGTGAAACTCTCGCCAAACATAACAATCATAACAAAACTCCCACCAGACCCCATGATGTCCTCATTTACTGCTCAGCGCTGATACATTCACATTTATTCAGTTATTTCATTCTGTATTCCTTATACACCGATACTTATCATCACATCGGCTTAGTGACAACGAGCTTCATTTATCCAGCTGGATACAAACAGACTTCTTCATAGATCATTCGTGGGAGCGTTTACACAAGCAAGCTATATTCATGAAAATAATTAAGTAAGTCCGGAAAAACGTTAATATCCTACTCATCCTCTTGAGTGTGTAGAAATTTATACATAAGAAGACTAACCTCGATTGATCGGCTTCACATCATATCACTTGCAATGAGTTACTGCACTTTTATAAACGGATTACGCTGTCAGGTTTAAACAGCTTAAATAGTTTACATGTATTTATAGTTACATACACATTTCATATAGAAATATTAAATATAAAAAAAATTCAAGCCAATATAACAGCCAACAGAAATGCAGCTGTATAAAAGGAGGGCTCAGGTGGTGTATGAGATGGTTCCCGATTTCCACGGCATCTTCTTTAACGCCGTGCGACACTTTATCAGAGCCAGCACTAAGTGACCGATAAGTGACCGATCTGGTACGTCTCAATCTGCAGTGAGCTGTAAACTCCCTAGTGTGCTGTGGACCATCATCGTATATCACACACCCTCCTGCTTTTCTAACGTCGAGGAGCATCACGGAGCGTGAGAGAGATTTCTGGTTCATAATCACTGAGACACTTTGCTTAGACTCTCTCATTTCACCTCACTTAATTCACTTCCAATTCACATCTAATTCACATCTAATTCACGTTTCCCTTAATTCGGCTCCAGATTTTGGCCTTCTCAGGTGCTGTTACACTGTTAAATAATATATAGTTTTTTACTTAGCATAGACAGGAGTCAAAATTCCTTCCACAAGAGAAAAGTCTCTTATACCGTTTACTCGTCATTTTTCTGTGCTGTGACCTTTGCCTTTTATGGAGTTTTGTAGGCGTCACCAAACGCAAATCAGCTGTGCTGTTCAGCACTCGAAAAAAAAAAATCGCCGATCCTGAAACTTTTGTAAAGCCGGCAGAAATGATTAATTCGTTGTCTTTACCAAAAGACTGATAAATGAGGCCCAAAATCAAGAATGACATCAAATTTTCTTTGTGTTTGCTTTTAATAACTTGCACTTTTACACGTTTTTACAACACTCTCTTGTGTCTCCAAATCTTAGAGTTCTTCTCTCTCATTCTGGAGCTTTTCCCAGATATAATGGTGAAAGTGTGTGTGTGTGTGTGTGTGTGTGTGTGTGTGTGTGAAATGGAACCAGTGCTAACCTACTTTCCTTTCTCTCTCTCTCTCTCTCTGTGTAGATGATTATATAAGTGGATTCAGTTCAGCACACACTCGTCCACCCGCATCACATTCCTTCTCATGAACCCTGCACTGCTCTTTCCTTCCCATCACACACACACATTCCCCACTTAGAACTGCGTGCACATGAGAGTGTGTTACTCATTAAATCTCCTCCTCCAATTCTAACCTAAAGCCACCTCATGCTCAGGAGGTGTTTCCTCACCTCATCTTTTTTAAGAAACATAAACACTGTGATCACTCTATCACCGTTTTGTTTAAAACTGCAGGAAGCTTTTTGAGGTGAAATAAAGTTCACATCAGCGCTTATCTTTTCTTAATGACGTATACGTGCCGTTTCACAGACGCCCTGTGTATCAGAATTCACTTAAAACCCGACCCCCATCCCAGCATTCCAGATTCCAAGGGCCCTAAAAAGGGCATCCTAAAGCCAGCAGAGTCGATTCCGACATTCCCAAAGTCTGAGCACGCTACTAAAAATATTTTACTTTCATCAGTTATCAAACATCAATACTTTCCCCTCAGATGTTCCTTATATTCGAGAGTGAGGGCAAGAGCAATGTGGGCCCTACAGTGTTCACCAGCATTGTGTGAGATTTTAAAGCAAAGCTCCTGATTGGTCAGCTGTGAAGCTTTTTGTGACGTCATAATTAGCAGCTGGAATGCAAAGGGAAAATTCAACACAAAAGAGGGGAATTTTTAAACTTTCATAAAGTTAAAAAACAAATGACGTCAAATCATGGTCGTCACAAAACATGGAATCAGAGAAAAAAAAGAAAAAAAAAAAGAGTTAATACACCATAACCCTGTACTCAGTACCTAGCTAACAGCCTGCTAGCTAATCAGCTAGTTAGTTGTTCATAGAAGTCTGAAAGAAAGTAAAGAGATGCAAAACACATATAAAATCTTGTAGAGAAGTGTTTGTTTCCTCACACAATCACGCCAGTTACAGTGTGCGAACGCCTGAAAATAAATGTCATCTTGTTAAAAACACATTTCTAACTTTTTAAGATGGTTGTGGTTGTAGTAGAGTTACAGAAAAATGGTGATCGTACCTCTCTCCTCCTTCTCCTTCCATTCTCTCTCCCTCTCTCTCTCCAGTCTCTCCTGCTCGTCATCTTTTTTCTTCTCTAGAGAAAACAAAGACGTTGCACACCAACGTGACGCCTCTCAAATCCACATTTAGGGTCATAAAAACAAAAGCAAGAAAAGGTCAGTTCAAGCGCAAGTCGCTGATAAACAGACGGGAAGAATTTGTGTTAATAAACTGGACTATTTGCCAAGACACCATTTGTTTTGTGTAATGAAAAGGAAAAATACACAAAGCCATCATTCTGATATTCCTTCAGGACAGTGTGTTATTTTCAGCTTTCAGCTGGACTTAATGCTTTTGTTTTTTCATGTTTTTACATTTCTCCTCTTCTAACTCAACCCACACGACACTGGTTCTTACCGATTAGATAATCTATAGCTATTCTGATGGGGGTTGTACCACCAGGGATTAGACTAAACCTGACTCAGAGCAAATTCAGGGAGTGAGTCAGAGAGTTTTATTTTAATTTGCAGAACCCTTAACCTCAGATTAAAACCTTGAGCTGGGATTATTTCTGATTGTCCACCATGATAGATTCTACCGTCCAAAAAAAGGAAAAAGCAACCATGTCATTCGAGAGCAATCATAATCAACACTCTTGAGTAAAAATAAAAAATCCCTTGAGAATTTCTCTACTTGTTATTGTTAGGGGTCCAAGCACCTGGTGCTGGAATGTATTTTTTTGTTAGGACTCTTTTTTTGTTCTTATTTATCTTCTCTAAAACAAATTGTACACGCCAAACTATAAATCATAGAGAATAAAACTTGGTCAGTAAGCAGTACTCGCTCCTGGATCAGCCCGATGGTGGCGCTGTCGGGAAGAGTTTGGGGTCATATGTCAAGAACCTCTTTCATCTTTTTCAATTTATTCCTTGGCTCAAAGCCTCACGAACCATTAAGCTCCACCCACACTTCAATGTGTAATATGTGAAACTGTTTTCTTCACAAACATTGGCTCAAAGCAGGTTTTCAGGACAGAGATTGTGCCGGGATTCTAAAGTAATCCAACAAATATCCGGATATTTGGCAGAAAGAGTCTGAAAAGACTCAGCGTAGAACATTCCTTCTTGTTTTGATTCAAAATAACAGGACTGAATATTGCAGCTCTGTCTGACGTAAAAACCAGTAAATAAACCCAGGAAGGATAAATTAAAGACCCCACAAATTCAAGTGTTCTCTAATTCAGTCCACAAAATCTCACGCTTTTATTTACACCATTGCTTTGAATCTAAAATATACAAGTCTGTTTGCTCAGAAAGATCACAGAATGTTTGTCTGCTTGATGTTTTTTTTTTTTTTTTTACCGTGTACCATGTAGTCATACTCCTCGTACCACTTGTTTTCATATGTTGGGACTGTGGGCTCCTCTGAAACAGAATAAAAATAAAAGATCAGAGTTAGTGTTTCCCTTTCATTTTCCACTCAGGCGTATTTAGAAGACAATGAGAAAGTAATCTTTTTATATTTTACTTTGCTAGAAGTCTACTGATCTGTGTGCCAACCCCACCAGGCCTTTTATGATTTTTATGTACTGTAAAAAAAAAAAAAAAAAAAAAAAGCTCTTTTGAGCTGAGTATTAAGTTTATGAGGTGTGTAAATTCACCCTTTATAAACCCGGATACTAAAACACAGCCGGTGGCGTCTACAACGCAATAAAAAGGCTGCCTACATTGGCGTTTTTCCAATTTCCTCTACATCCTAATGTACACTTTTATGCTGCTGCTTTGTTCTGAATTAGGGATGTGACAATATATTGAAATATGCTACAATATTTTACAAGTTGTAAGCAGATACCACAGTATACTGACAACCTATTTTACCCCTATTCTCAATAAAAGGTCTGCGTATTTGTTTCTAAAGCTCACCTGTAATAGTGTAACTCCAGTCGCGGTCAGTCGGGCTGATCTCCTTACCGTCCGGGAATGGTATGCTTTCTGGCACCTCGACTGTTAGCAAAGAAAGTAAAATATGCATTGAGAAAGCAATAACTCGTCTGTTATTAAAGATTGCCCACAGTGTCATTTCACTTCCCAAACAAGGCAATGATATTTGAATATAAGTGAAAGTGTATTATGTATTATGTAAAATATTTTAAGTGTTCAAAATGCTTCGTATGGTCATGTTCATAAAGCTATTAAAGCCCAAGGATCACGGTTTCTAGTTGTACACTCAATTCCAAGTGATTCCCCCAGCACATGCCTGCATCTGTAGGACTCTAAGTCTTTATTTAGTCTTTAGAGCTCTGACTCTTGGTTAGCTAATTTAGGCTATAATTTTGGGGTATTGATAGTCTTAATAGATCTGATTCTTGATTAGTCCCAACATTTAGAAATCTGATTTGTGGTTGGTCCCAATCCTCAGGGATTTGACTCTTGGCTATTCCTAATCTTTAGGGATCTGACTCTTGGTAGTCCCAACATTTAGGGATCTGACTCATGGTTAATCCCAACATTTAGGGATCTGACTCTTGGTAGTCCCAACATTTAGGGATCTGACTCATGGTTAATCCCAACATTTAGGGATCTGACTCTTGGTAGTCCCAACATTTAGGGCTCTGACTCATGGTTAATCCCAACATTTAGGGATCTGACTCTTGGTAGTCCCAACATTTAGGGATCTGACTCATGGTTAATCCCAATCTTTAGGGATCTGACTCATGGTTGGTCCCAATCTTTAGGGATCTGACTCATGGTTGGTCCCAATCTTTAGGGATCTGACTCATGGTTGATCCCAATCTTTAGGGATCTGACTCATGGTTGGTCCCAATATTTAGGGATCTGACTCATGGTTGATCCCAATCTTTAGGGATCTGACTCATGGTAGGCCCGAGTTATGAAGGCTCTAACTCTTTGATAGTCTTAGTCTCTATCTTCAAGGCACCAAATTCTGGTTAGTCCCAACTTTGATTCTTCATTAATCACGTTTTTCCAGTTAGTCACCGTATTTAGGGATTTGATAGTCCTTGGGTCTTGAGTAGTCCAATTCTTGAGGGCACTAACTGCTGGTTAGTCCCAGTCTTTAGGGTCTTGACTATTGGTTAGTCTCAGCTTTTAGGCCTCTAATACTTGTTCCCATTTCTAAGGCTCTGACTCTTGGTTATTTCTAGTCCTTAGGATGCTATGTTGTGTTTATTCCCAGTCCTTTGGTCTCTGGCTCTTCGTTAGTCCCAGTCTTTAGGGTCCAATTCTTGGTTAGTCCCACTATCTCTTAGTTTGGCCCAGTCTCTAGGGCTCTAACACTTGGTTGGTCCTAGTCTTTATGGCGTTGGCTCTTAGTTAAGTCATGTAGGCTCTACGTCTTGCATAGATTCTATTCTTGCTAATCTTAGTAGTCCTGACTCATGGTTGGTCCCAACCTTTGGATCTCTGACGCTTGGTTATTCTCAGAATTTTGGGATCTAATTCTTGGTTATTTCCAGTATTTTGAGCTCAGACTCTTTAATCGAATCTCTGACTATTAGAATGCAGGTTAAGTAAACATTTGAATATCACTAATTATTGCCAAAATGAAGCAAACCCTCAAGTGTAAGGTTTGCACTCACATGTAGGGTCCCAATAATCATCATCTTCTTTGCCTTTGCCGCTGATCACTGGGACTGTGGGTTCAGGCTCATCAACCTTCCAGTAGTCATCATCTTTTTAAAGAAGAAATAAAGCGAAGAAGATGGAGATAAATAAAGTAAAAACTTTATACTATTGTGATTCTCTTCAGAGCTTAGACAGATCGTACCGGGGTCAATGTAAGGCTGCGAATATTCATCTGTTGGGAAGAGATCAAGATCAAGATCATCTGTAGGTTTCTGAGTCGGGGGATCAGGGGCTACTGTGGTGGTTGTGGTTTCTTCTGTCACATATACTGTAAAAAAAAAACAAGCGGTTTTGCTATTTAATATATATACATGCTGAAATAATTGTTGACCAATTACTGATGATATTGTCCACAATAATGCATAGGAATGGATTTTGAGGTTTCAGTATAGTTTATTAATCATGACAGAGTTATAATGAGTATTTTAAAAGACTATAGTTACACATACATTATAACCATAAAAATCAATTATTATAGTGCTATAGTTTGAATTATATTGCTATAAAATGTGTTTCACGTCTAATTATTAATGATGCGTTTTTGTTATTAGTTTTAAAAATGTAATCAAGTCTCCAACCTTCATCCCAGTAGTCATCTGGAAAAGGATCCACAAACTCGTCATCGTAATCGATTGGAAGAAAGGTGGTGGTGGGCGGTTCAGTGGTAGGCGGCTCGGTGGTGGTGGTGGTGGTAGTAGTGGGAGGTAAAGTGGTGGTGGTAACCTCTTTATCCTTCTTCCCTTTCTTCTTCTTGTCTTTCTTGTCTTTCTTATCAGTCTTGGGCTTCTTGGTGGTTTTCGCACCCTTGGGTTTCTTCGTGGGTTTGGGTTCTTTCTGTCTTTTTCCTCTTTCCTCCTTCTTTGCTTTTCTTCGGGCTCGCTTCACTGGATGGAGGGATCGGCAGAGAGAGAAAGAGAGAGAGTGGAGAGGAAGTGAGAAAAAAGTGAGACAAGCAGAGACCGACATATGGATAGAAGACAGCTAGTCAGCTAGTTAGACAGATATACAAAAAACAGACAGACAGACAGACAGATAGATAGATAGATAGATAGATAGATAGATAGATAGATAGATAGATAGATAGATAGATAGACAGACATACAAAGAGACAATAAGGTTTGTCTCGATAAACATTCTCATTATTAAAACCTCATGAAAACAACAGAATTTTGTCTTCATCAGATGGCATCAGACTTCTACAAATTTAATACCTGCTCTTCTGATGTATTATTCACCATTCCTGAATGGAGTATCAGCTTAGTAAATATACAAACTATAGTATTATTATTATATTATATATTATAATAAATAAACTGTGCTACACGAATCTGTTTGCATTGACTCCGCCCCAAATTGCATATTCATTAAGGCTAACGTGCTATTTTGAACATAAAAGATGCAAATTTTCCAGGTGTTTCAAGTTTTTACACACACAAATCTTTGGCTTTGGATGGATGGATGAACAAAGAACATATAATAGATACATTAAGTCAAATATAAGATATAGATGCTGTTCCTTGATAAGACCTTGATGCCCAGGTGTATGATGTCATGTACAGTTAATAACCTTCTGTTGTTTATTAGCGACACTTCGGAGGAGTCACTCCACAGACTCCCTCCTACTGATATCATCAGGTCAGTTCTTCTGTAAAAAGACTACATGAGCTAAAAATACTGAGTGTCTGAACCCTGAAGTATGTTCCATTACTTTACCCCTCGGTTAAACGCTCCTTCCTGTTAATCTCACTGTCTGGTGATTTAGAGTTGGACCAGGCGCTGCTGCTGCTGAATCTCAGAAAAACTGGGTCACATTTTCACGACTGGAAAAAAAATCACAGTATCGCTGCAGAAATGCTGTATTTATTTACAATTCCTCCATCGTTCTGCTGAGTGAATCTAACCAGAGCGAGCAAAAATGATCAGAAAACCAAAGAGGGGCTCAGTCTCGGGAACACACTCTCCATTAAACGTTTATTAACGATTTTTAAAACGCTGTTTAATGCCATCCTACAGCCGCCAACTCGACGTTCCTCTGTTCTCAGGATTTGATTAAGGTCTGGACTCATGCTCTGGGGTTTAGTAAGAAGTAAACAGTTTTTTAAAAAAATCAGACGTGACTCAAGCACACAGACCCAATATCCAAATATCCAAATATCCATCACAGGGTGTGAAAAGATTTACACAGCTTTGAGATTCTTTGACTGCAGATCTTAAAAAAAAAAAGATAAAAATGGAGGTGTCATTAAAGGTATAGTTTGACCAAAAATGAAACGTATACATTTTTCCTTTACCACAATGAGTTAATAATAAATAATATCTTTTGAGTGTGTGAGTGTGTGATGATTTAAATGACGCAAATCTGGTAGTGATGTGTCTGGCATCTGAGCCACACTTTTCTGGCCACAAGCTTCAGAATCTTGTTTGGCTACTTCTGGGTATGCGCACACACACACACACACACACACAGGTTTATGCCAGGTGAACAAACTGTTGGACATCGTGGGAAGTTATGGGAAGAAATCCGTGATTGTTTGCTTGCAGTGTCAGCGTTTATCTGGAGTTCTTTAGGACATATTTGGAGCAAAGGTTGAGTTTTTGTGCACTATAAATGTTACACTCATAATATATTAATAACATTGTTATAACACTTTACAGCACCATGTTAGAGTGAGAGTGTGTGTGTGTGTGTGTGTGTGTGTGGCTGCACTTACACATGACCTCCAGGTTGAGCTCGGCCTGCGCTGAGGTGTGTGTGTTTTCAGCCACACACGTGTACACGCCGGCGTCCTCCACCTGAGCCGAGACGATGACGAGCGAGCTGGTCCACTCGTCGTGTCTGTGCGCTTTGATGTTCTTGTCGTTTTCTGAGATGCTCCCTCCATCGGGGCCGATCCAGACGACGCTCTCGGCTTTTCCCGTCGCTGAAAACGTGAACAGGTTAAAAAACTGCGAAACATAATGTTTTCATTGAAATGCGTACGTGCGATGGGAAACAGTCTCACCTCTGCACAGAACGCGTTTCTTCTGTCCCACATGGATCTGGACATGTGAGGGGATTACCATGACCTGTAGAGGGGCTACACACACACACACACACACACACACACACACACACACACACACACCTTTATTAGGATCAGCGCAAACTCTAAAATACCAAGCGTCTGCTGTAAAAGTCCCTGTGAACGAGCTGTTACTATAGAAACGATTACGTATTAGACCGAGCGCATTAATATAAACCTGTGATTTGCAGCTGCACTACTGTCAGAGCTGCTGTTTTAGAAAATTAATCAACACCTTCTGACCAATCACAATCCAGAATTCATAGTGCTGTGATAAGTAAATGTAGCTCTGTCAATAAAAAAAATTAAAAAAAAAAAAAAAAAAGAAAGAAAGAAAGAAAAGAAAAAGAAAGCATCATCATCTTCTCCAGAGGGTTGAGTAATACAGTAGAGCCTGAGCCTGGCATCTGACACACACTCACACACACACACACACACAAACACACACACCCCCATACAGACACACACACACACACTCCTCTCTCTGGGAGGTGTTCTGTATGTCTCAGACCCAGACACTCTGGCATTCGATGCTCATCCTGTTCTGTCTCACAGAGAAAGTTCCAGATTGTCAAACTTCCTCCCCACTGCACTTATTCATTCTCTCTCTCTCACACACACACACACACACACACACACACATATACACACACACACATATATACACACACACACACACACCAACTCCGTCATCAGGAGGGTGTGTTAGGGTGGAACAGTGGTAATCTTTTTTTTTTTTCTAAATTTTTTATTTATTACTAAATAATTTTTATTCTTAACTTTTTATCATTTATTATTTTATTCATTTATTTATTTTTTATTTATTTTATCCTTTTTTAATCACAGTACCTGAATGTTTTTCCATTAAAAAAATTTAATAAAGAAGAAACTCTTTTAAAGAATATTGTTTTAGAAGGATAATAATATTAATAAACTTTTAATAATCTTTTAATAATCTTCTGTAGATTATTACAACAATATAGAACAATTTTTTTTGTTAAATGTTTTAATTTATTGCTCATTTTTTGTCAATGTTGCATAAATATTGTTTTTGGCTTTTTTTAAACTTTTTTTAAATAAGCTTTGTTGTATAAAAATATTTTTTAAAAGCTGAAGCATTAACGCTAAAATCACACATGGATGGATTTTGTGATCGGGTGTTTCTGCGATCGCTACACTACAGGCTACATGACAAAACTCTCATCGCTACATAGTAGTTACATCCCATAATAATCGATGTCGCCTTTTCTGCTCGTAACAAATAACAGCAAATTGCAAAAAAAAAAAAAAAAACAACAACAAAAAGAAGCCATTTAAATCTGTTCTTTCCTGCTGAATCGTGTGTTAGTTAGCTTTAAAATAAAGAGAAATCAGTAAATTAATTCTGCAAATAATCGTTTGTACACGGAGACGAAAACACACACACACACACACACACACACACACCCTTTTATCCAGACTTTGGCATAATTAAATTCGTTTTTAAATGCCTCTGTTTCTGCTTTATTCATCATTCAGAGGTTTAAATCCTCCATCAAGGACACCGCAGAAGGCTCATGGAAAAATCTTGTGGCCTGTTGGCTTAGTAAAACCCCAAATCAGTCATGACCTATATTTACTTAGAAAATATCAGTCACACACACACACACACACACACACACAGTGTCTCCCGTTAATTATGTCATCCCACACTGAATGTTTCCTGAATGTGTTTATCTTTTCCACTGCTGAGACACTGTGATGATCAAGCATCCGACTATTCACACCGTTTCTAAAGGAAATTAGCGGTTAAAGTTAAAGCTACACGTTAGTGACCAGAAGGTTGTGGGATCAAATCCCAGGAAGGAACTACTAGTAAGTCTTTGAGGAAGATCCTTAAGCGCTTCTGAGCCGTCAAACCGAAGATTGTATGTATCTCTCTTTGGTGTGTCGTTACTCTGCTAAATTATTATTTAAACAAAATGCAAATCAGAATTATTTAACATGACCACACGTGACGCACTGCGTTAAAAACGTGTATAAAATGCTATAAATGCTGCTAGTTTTGTTCACATTTGCTCGGGAAAAAAAAAAAACGTAACCAAGAAAGAAGTTGCATATTCATTTGCATCTTCCTGTTTCTGATTGGTACATACTCCAAATATAGCCCCGCCCACTTCAAACTAACCAGGACGAAATAACATAAATAAGAATTTCTGAAGTGACCAGCATCGTTCTTTCTTTTGCGGTAGATAATTAAAAAAAAGTACGAAGCTACGAAGAAAAATAGTTGACACGAGGACGCGTCCCGTCGATCTTTACTCGTAAATCATCACCACTATGGAGATTAAACATAAGTTACGTTAAGGCTATAGAACTTTTTACGATTTTTTCTATGATTCAAATTGTTTCAATAATGATTTTAAGTAGCTCCCGTTCAGTATTCCTCAATAATATCACATTTTTCATCTTTAAATCGTGAATATTAAGATATTTTTTCGAACACTGGCATGACACTGGAGTTTCTTCACTTTAAAAACGTCTCGCAGTTACATTTTAAAAATGAAAAGTAAGCTGGACGACGATGACAGAGATCGCTTTACAGTACTTCCGCACTTGAATCACTGTAACGGTACTTTTTTGATAACAATTAGCTCATCGTACTTTTAATTTTTACTTAAAATATCCTTAAACTTTGTTACATTTACTTTTGATCATTACAGAGTAAAAAAATCCATTTAATCTGTAAGACTGTAACGTAACTAATAGATTAAAATTATGTGCAAATTTTACAGAATTCAGTTGAAACCCAATGAAAATAAAGCCTGCTGAAGGTTCTACACTTCAGGCGCTGGATATTTAGCAGCAACATCTGAGATAGAGGAGATGCATTTCACTCCCTGCAGAAACATGCACAGGTTAGCCATTAGCTAGCCGAGTAAGCTAGACTAGCTAGCTTGATCTGTTGATGTTTTACAGTCTGATTAAACTTAAGATGCCACTTCGATGTTCAGTAGTGATCGTGTTAAATATATCTTAATGCTGAAACAGCCTAATGTAAAGGGAATACTTTGCTAGTTAGCTAATTATGTAACATGAGCTAGCTAGCTAACAAATCTAGCAAGCCACTGAAGCCCCTGAATTTAGCTAGCCAGCTAACATTACTTTTCTTTACATACAGTTGATAATGGAGGTGGTGTTCGCTCCAGAGCAGCTCACGTGGTTAGTTAACGTAAGAACCGAATGGAAAAGAGAACTTTTTTGGAAATAATTAGTCAAGTAATTACTCAAGTGATATTTCACCAGCGGCTTGATCACTATTTTTACTTTCACTCAAGTGAATTATTGCTACAGTAGCAGGACTTTTTTCTACTCTTTCCACCACGGGATCACACACACACACACACACACACACACTGCTGCTTGTCTGGATCATGCAGTGATGTCATGTTTTTCCCCCCAAACTGTCTCCCCGCTAAGTGGCTTTGACACGCAATATTTTTAAGCATAACCTTAAAAAAAAGAAAAAAAAAAAGTCAAAGCGCTCCTGTTTGGCCGCTGCGCTCAACCGTGTCCCTCAGCCTGCCCCTGTCCCGCTCCATCTCAGCTGTGTGTTCACGCGTCTTGGCTGAGTTTTGTGTAAATCTGCCAACAGGTGCAGTGTGTTAGTTTTTCCTGGAGCCTTCGACTCGACTGTTTGTGTAACTAAATTAAACTTTGGCATCCTTTTTCAAATCAAACTCATTTACAGATATAAATTAATCCTGAAGGGAATTACAGACCGGCTCTTACCTTAGACGTGTTAGGAAGTTAAATACAAAGACGCAAAGAACCAACAAGGACATAAAACATCTGTACATAAAGTTTATATCATACAGATGTTGTATATATTATTCACTGCCATTTTTGCACAGCTGTTTTTCTTGCTCCTTTTGTCTTTTATTTATTACTATTACTCTTTCTGATGTACGTATCTTTATTTAATATTCAGCGTGTTTTGTGTTGATGTGCAATTCGGCAAATCTGTAGATCTATCTATCTATCTATCTATCTATCTATTCATTATGTTTGCAGAGTTATTTTTAAATGTGTCTTCTTTATTTTAAATTGCATTGCCTTTTTTTTTTTTTTTAACACTGTAAAACAGAATGAACTGAACAGACGTCTGTCTTCGAAAAGCTCCATGCCAGTCAAACGCTCCAGCATCTGGAGTGGATTTATGCCATATTTCCTCTTCTCTCAGTTCACAGGTGCAGTGTGTTAGTGTTTCCTGGAGCCGGCGACTGTACGGGACAAAACTCCTGTGTAACTCTAAAAGTTTTGGCGTCGACTTTTCAAACTGGAAAAAGCTACATCAGCGTCACGTCCGTCAGTCAGACTGATCAGTGTGGCTTTGTACGATTTGGGCTTAATTATAGAGCAAGTCGGGATGTTTAGTGAATTAGTTGTATGAATAGTTGTAACAAGGCCTAACAACACACCCTTCTTTTTTAAAAGAGACTTGCTAGTAACTTGGCTAATAACAAGCTACTTGTAGCCTCACACACGCGACTTGCGGCTTTCTGAGGTGAACGTTAGGGTTATATTTGAGGACACGCCCCCTTTATCTTTCTGTAAACCAATGCCTGTAAAACATCTTCACTGTCTGGCTGAAAAAAAACATAAAATCTGTAGTAACACAACTTCTGTGATTTCGCTATAACACTATTAGACACGATGTAAATTAGTCTCAGTTATAATTTAATTGTTAAAGGGTTAAATATGACTCTTAGGGACATTAATGTTACTACTAGATCCTGTTTTAATCAAAACTACTCATTTATAGTCTTAGCTGTCTTAACAATTAGTACATTAGTCAAAGATTTATTTATTTATTTATAGTTATTTATAAGAAAATCCACCTACAGTTCTTTGTTTTGTGGTTTAGAGTACTGGTTTTCATCATTGGTACCATTTTCCTCATTTTATAATAACTGTAAAGAAAAAAGGGTTTTAGAAAAAGTGCTTGGACCCCTATTAACCTACAACATGTTTAACTGGAAACTAACTAACTAACCAATTAACTAACTAACTAACTGAATGAATGAATGAATGAATGAATGAATGAATGAATGAATGAACAAATGTTGCTATTGTGTTTGCAGATGTGAAGCAATTTTTTTTTTTACATATTTATATATTTTAAGGGAGGTCCTGATATTGTGATGTTTGAGGTAATGTAGTAATTCAGTGACTGTTTTTATTTATTTATTTATTTATTTATTAATAAAAGTGAGAACATCCTGGATTCTTGTTGTATATATGTATGTATGTATTTGTTTGTTTGTTTTGTCATTTTCTTACCCAATTTTCTCCTCATTTGCTCATTTGCCGATCCCCTCGCACAGACTAGCTCTCACATACAGTATAACACGTGCTTCCTCCACGACCGGGTTCTTGTTTTCGATTGGTTCAGATTTGCTAGGTTTGAGGGGGAAAAAAATCACCTAGATGAACCTTTCTTCCGCTTCTCTTCCTGATCAAATCAGGGGACGTTTTCATCCTGCAGGTTTTTGTCTGAATTTGCTCTGATACTCGTTTAGCGCAGTCACTGCGACGTGACTCTGGAGAACCGTGTAACCGTAGATGGTTTGAGAAGCAACCAAGGTGGCTCCTTCATGAAGCTGCTTCATTAAAGCTTCTTTCAGGAAACTCTTTAGCCACAATATAATTTATATCTGTGTTGTTTTATAGTTTTGATGCTGCTGTGAAGCCGGTGATTATTCCCAGGTTCAAACAGAGACAAATAATCTGTATTTATCCAGTAATAACTTTCATTAGTTGTGTGTAGTCGCTATTAATTTTCTTTACTACAAGAAAAAAAAAAACTCCATCTTCTCTTTAACCCATTAAAGTCCCAGGACTTGGTGCATTCAGACTCACATTACTCACTCTAATACCCACACACTTTATTCACTGAATAATTCAGAGTAGTTCTATAAACACAGTGCTTTAAGATGAACAGATAAGGGGTTAATATTCGTCCGTACCTGTTGCGGTGTCATTGTTCCTCTCCTCCGCATCTCTCCGTGTTTCTCCGATTACGGATCCTCCGACTTCGGTGATGTCCAGCAGCAGGAACACGGCGATGAGAGAGAGAGCGGCCCGGGCTGTGTGTGTCAGCATGGTGCTCCTCGCTGATACACACACACACACACACACACACACACACACTGCTCTCCACCGAGGACGTCGCCAGAGAGGGGAGTGAGAGGGGATGTAGAGAAGAGAGAGACAGAGAGAAGGAGGAGAGAGAGAGACAGAGGGAGGAGAGTCTGGTGTGATGTCAGAGAGAGAGAGAAAGAGATCATGGCAAGAGAAATGGGAGAGAGACAGACAAAGATGTGGAGAGAGAGACAGAGAAAGAGAGGGGGTGGGGAAGAAAAAGAGAAAAAAAAAGTAGAAAAAAGAGAAAGAGAAAGGGAGAATAAAAGAAGCATGCAGAGAGAGAGAAAGAAAGAGAGACAGAGAGACAGAGAACAATGGGCCATGATTGAAAAATGGGGGAGAGACAGTCAGACAAAGATGGAGAGATGAAGCAGACAATAAGAAAAAGAGATAAAAAGAAGAGAAAGAGAGAATGAGAGAGACAGAGATCAAGAAATACTGAAAAAAGAGATATACAGAAATGGAGAGAAAGACAGAAAGAGAGAGACAGAGAGAGAGAGAGAGAGAGATCAAGAAATAGTGACAGAGAGAGAGATACAGAGATGGAGAGAAAGACAGGGAGAGAGATGGAGGCAGAGAGAGTGAGAGAGAGAGATCAAGAAATAGTGACAGAGAGAGAGAGATGGAGATAAAGATAAAGAGAGAGAGAGAGATCAAGAAATACTGAAAAAGGAGATATACAGAGATGCAGAGATGGAGAGAAAGACAGAAAGAGAGAGACACAGAGAGAGAGAGAGAGATATCAAGAAATAGTGACAGAGAGAGAGATACAGAGATGGAGAGAAAGACAGGGAGAGAGATGGAGGCAGAGAGAGTGAGATAAAGAAATAGTGACAAAGAGAGAGAGAGAGAGAAAGAGAGGGAGAGTGACAGAGAGAGAAAGAGAGATCAAGAAATAGTGACAAAGAGAGAGAGAGATAGAGAGATACAGAGATGTAGAGAGAGAGAGAGAGAAAGAGGCAAAGTTTTGATTTTGCATTATACGCATTATAGACGTTTCTCAATATGGCCGAACTCTTGGATATTAGCATTCAAGCATATTAGCTAACAGTATAACTCTAGTTATTCCGAGTCATTTATTATATTTTATCAACACTTCTGAGGTAAATGTTGACATTCCAGATGCTTCATTTCTACTGTCACTGTGTTTACGTTGTCTGATAGCGATAGCGAAATCTTTAGCCTCTTTTCCAGTAACTGCGAAGGGTCTTTCTTGTTACAATGTTCTTTCAATGTAATGTTTAGCGCAGATCAACTAGCAGGTCAACAAACTTAGCTAGTCATAGTAGCGTGTTCCCATTAAAACAAAAAGATCAATAAAGTGCTGAAATTTAATTTGTCGGGAATTTTAATTTCTACACAGCTCTGTTGCTAGGCAACTGGATGCTATGGATACCGAAAGAGACTTTGCTGTTATTAGAAAACTAACAGCTAGCTAGCATGTAGTCATTAAGTCTTGTATGTAACGTCACAGTGAGAGTGGAAACAAAACAGAACCATCAGGAACGTCAACATTTACCTCAGATGTGTTGGAGAAATCACTAAAAAGAGATTCCCTACAACTAAAATTACACTAAATACACTTAGCATCGACCGCTAAGCGACTTGTGAACTCTGTAGCAAAGCTGGAGCAGCGCTTGTGAATACCATGAGTGATCTGTGTGTGTAAAAAAAAAAACAGACATTTGTATGATGATTTGTGTGTGTGTGTGTGAGTAAAAAAAAGTTCTTGTAGCATGAATAATACAATGCTGCAGAAACGCTAGCCATAACACGACCTGCTGAGAGGAGGGGGGAGGGGGAGAGATAATGATGGAAGGATGGAAAGAAGGAGAAAGAATCGAGGAAAGAGGAAAAAAAAAGAGGGAGAGGGGGAGGAGTGGGATATTCACCATAAGGCTCCACAGGCTCAGATGGAGGAGGTCCTGTAGGTTTAAACACAATTTATACTAATCATTAATGTAGAAATGATCTCACACACACACACACACACACCCAAAAACACACTCACACACACACACACACATAAAGACAGATGCAATGGAACATAAAAAGGACTGACAAAAAGATAAATACAGGAACAGAGAGAGAGAGACAGAGAGAGAGAGAGAGAGAGAGAAACAAAAAGAGAAGGAGGCAGAAGAAAGGAGAACTAGGGAGAGAAGGAAAGTATGCAAAAGCGACACAAAGGGAAAGAGAGAAAGAGAGGTAGAAAAAAGAAAGAAGGAAAGAAAGGCAAGGAGAGAGTAAGGGATAGATAGATAGATAGATAGATAGATAGATAGATAGATAGATAGATAGATAGATAGATAGATAGATAGATAGAAACATCGAGAACAAGAAAGAGAAGAAAGAGGTGAGAGAAAGACAGAGGGAAAGAGGTAGAGACATACATAGACAAGGAAAAAAGGAGAGAAAGAAAGACAGGGAGAGAGAAGGAGGAAGATAGATAGATAGATAGATAGATAGATAGATAGATAGATAGATAGATAGACAGAAAATAAGACACAATAAGACACAAAACAGGGAGAACAAGAAAATGAGTAAGAGACAGAAATACACAGAAAAGGGGAGAAAGAAGGAGAGAAAGAAAGACAAGGGGAGAGAGAGACAGACACAAAGGGAGAGACAAAGAGAGAAACGAGCAAATAGGAGACAGAAAGAGAAGAGAAGAGAAATAGATGTAAAACAAAATAGAGAAAGATGGAGAGAGAGAGAGAGAGAGGAAGAATACAGACAGATGTAATAGGAAATAAAGATGGGCTGAGAGAAAAAGAGAGAAAGATCAGAAGTTAAATTGAAAATAAATATTTCATTATTCGATATAACTTTAATAAATTTCCTCCGTGCTGCTGCTGAACTCGATCCCACTTCGTCTCCACTTCCTGTGTAATGCTGGAAACAGTGACGTCTCTCTGACTCACGGCCGCCACTCGACTACACCGAAGCTCGGAGGTCCTGGTGAACCACAGGGGTGGATGGTGGGATCAGATACCGTTTCCTACTGAAGGGACGAGTGGAGAGAGGGAGGACGAGTGTGATGGCTTTAGCAGTGCTGCTAGCTCAGACGCTCTGAAAGAGGAGAAGACGGTCCGCCTGCAGCTCTGGATTTCCCGAGCTGATCATACAGAGATGGAGGAATCTGGCAGAAACGTCACGTGGCAAGAAAAGCGAATCTATTCCACTCCGTGATTATTAGCATGCTAACATGTTTGTAACTTCACATTAGCTTGTAGCACACCCTGGTTTTGCATGATCGCTTCTTGATTGGTTGATCAAATCCACCTCTTTTAAAGAAATTCAACAATTGGTGTTTTAGGATATGGGAGGTTTTTAAAATGGCTGCCGGTGGAGTATTGAGAGCAAAACTGGCCATGCTTTCTGGGTGGGCGGGGCATAATCTCTCTCCCCTGTCAATCACAGTGACAAAAGCCAATTGTGGGCATCCGTGAGTTCATGTATGCGGAAGAGGGCAGATAGCAGAGTAACGCAGCACAGCACGAGCAGCAGTTTGGAAAGATTTAGCTGTCTGGCTCCACGGGTCACGGAGGAAGCACATGTTAGCCTCCACCCTCTGTCTTCGTAGCTGTCGTGTGATAGGAGAAAGTTGGCTGGTGGGAGGAAATTGGCAAATGACCAAATTGGGGAGAAAAATATCTGACATCATAGCAGGAACGCAACGTAAGGTTTATTCATTTCATAGTTTAGGACAAATTAGCTTTATTAGCATGGATGTAAGATACAGTACTAGCATTTTCACTAGCAGATCTCAGGGTTCTGCACTTGGCCTGATTATTTTGCCAGACTTTATCATAAGTCCAGTCAGCTAGAAGATCTCCTTGGGAGATCCCAGGGTTCTGTGCTAGGCCCAATTGTTTTTACACTCTCTTCTAAACCCATGATTGGTGTATCATCCCTACGGCTGGGATCCCCAGGAACAAGCAGGTTTCTCCGTCTGCGATATGTTTGGTGTTATTTTCAAGATCAGTATTATCATAAGATCAGTCCAAAACCAACTAAGGCAGAAAATTTACCTCAGGCAAAGCACTAATGCTGTCATCTGCTAAACTAAACCGCTCTCCTACGCGGCATCTTTCATTCCCATGCCACGAACAGCATTATTCTTTGGTGGAGATGCTGCAGGTCCTGATCCAGACTTTTACAGTAGCACCTGAGATTTTGTAAATCAAAGCAAATAATGTTTGACAGTAGGAGTTTGGGAATCCCACGTCTGGAGAAGTGCTTAAGCCTGAGAGCCGTGGTGATATTTCTCCCATCTTTCATGGCCAGACATTTGGAGATCTCATCAAGGACAGACATCTTTATGATGAAGATCTTCTAAACTAGGCTCTAGAGAGCAAGACATCATCAAGCCGAAAGTGAGCCTCTGTAGATCACCAGTCATAGCAGTAATCAACAAATCCTGAATATCCTGGACACAAAAAGGTGTTTTAATGAAAGTGTGGAGATCCCACTGATCTGTGGAAGACATTTTAAGGATGAAGAGGTGTTCTTCAAGCTGAAACTGAGACGTGTTGAAAAAAAGGGGTTTTGTTGAAGCAGCTCATGTAGCCATGTTGCTAGGATTAACAAGACGCAGCTTGCTATAAATTCTCATTTAGTTAATTACGCATATAAAATACCACATCACACATACACACACACACTGGATCAGACCACTCAGGCCACGCCTCATGTTTGTGTCTCTGTAATGCTAGCAGGAAAGCAACTAGTTAGTAAAATAAACCCTTGGTTAAGTGTTAGAGATTAAAGCTCTGTGTCTGTGGTCAGATTATGAGTTTCAGGATTAGGAAAGATACCAGAGTCATGGCCCTGTTCTTCCACATCTGGACCCGAGAGCAAAGCTCTTAACCTCCTAACCTAGGCTTCAGAAACTAGCGGACCATCTTCTGGATGCGGATCCAGACAAGCGTTTCATCCGACTGAACCCAGTACATGAAAAAAAAACACTGTAACAGAACTGATAACACATGTTTAAAAAAATGTCCGCAGTTCAGCGGATCTAGTTTTGTAAACATGAACCAGTGTGGTTTCTGGAGCAGATCCTCTGTGGGGTTTTATCCAACCACATGCATTTATGTAACCATGTTAGCTGAAGGGCTAGCTACATGCATAGAGATGTTCATGCAGAAAGGAGAGATTTCACAGACTTTCATAGGTTTTTCATTTTATTTACTCTCTCTGATCTGATTAGCAAAATGACGCCGCGGCTAGTTAAAAAAATGTTGATGATGAAAACAATGTTAAAACAAAAAACAAAAAGACAAAACAAATAATGTATTATTCACCAAGTCACAAATTCAAAACAGGTGTCTCGTCTGTTCACGGTCCATAGTGTTAGTCGAAAGTGGTAACATCGAGCGCCACTTTGACACAAAACATCACTGAAATGCTAATAAAGCATGAAACGCTAACTGCCATCACCATTCAGTCACCTTAGTCACTTATTCAGATATTTATATATAGCTAATTTATATATATTTACAAATTTTAGTTGAATTCCCCTGAACTCCTGAGGTGCCCAAGAGACCGACCCTGAGCTCTGGCCCAGTCGTATGTGAGACGGGGGCCAAGCACCATAAAACATAATCAGTTCTGTTTTAAATTCAGTGTAAAGCTCAGACCTTGGAACATTTCTAGCGGTTGTACATGGAAATACATAAAGCAACAGTTAAAATAAAACATGCACAATTTCCCTCTTATGCTAAAATGTGGATAGATATTAGCTAAATGTCCGGACTATTAGCTTTTTCAATTATAGTCTTCCCTTATTCCTTGTTGACTTTCACAAAACAAAAGTAGTTATTTGGTGTGCAGTTATGTTTAAACGCAACATGCTTCACGGTGTTGATACACACCTCGACGCTGTAACTGTAGCTCATGCTAGTCGTTCCGATTCCCACCGCCTGCTGCACTACACACATCATGGTTTTTTTTTTTTTAATAGTCATATTACTAGACGATCTTTTCTAAATCAGGAAGACACAGTGATGAAAGCGAGCAAAATAAACTGCAGCGAAAAGCCGTCGTAGAGTTCTCATGTAACATGCAACACAACGAGAAAAATAAAGATGCTAATCAGAGTCGAATAAAATAGCTTAACTAGCTCACTGTGCATTATTACATCATATTAGCATATCAGACTTTTGACGTAAGCCGGTCGACAGCGACGTCATTTGTGCGCGGCGTTCAACAACGGAAACAAAGAAGAACGACGTAAACAACCGGAGGATGGAGGACGCTGTGATCGGAGCTGTGTTGCACTTCAGCGTCCGTCCATCTATCGCTGTTCTCCATATTTGCGAAATAGGTTTACACGGCGTTTTAAGTCATGGCGGGTGACGGCGTTTTCGTACGCGTTTGGCCAATCAACGTCTACTTACTTCACGGATAGTACCAGTTGTGCTGGTTAGACCCTGCTCCGGAGTAGGAGCTAATTTGGTTCTCGAAAAAGGCAGGTACTAAAATCGCACCCAGTTCCAGAGGTGCGAAAACGCCAAAAAGTGGGTAGTTCCACAATTAGTTCAGGTACTATGAAAAGGTTCCCGTGGTGCGAAAGGCCCTATTGTGGAGCTTTGTCTTTGCCCTAATGAATTTATGACGCCTTCACTGTTGTCTGTAAACATGGACAATAGGTATCAGGTAAGGGGCGTGGCCTAAAATGTGACGGCGGGGATGTTCATTAGAAGTAATTTGGATAGTAATGAAGTTCACATTTGATTTGCGTTCGGAACCATTCTAAACTGGAGGCAATAAACCTCGATTACTTGTTACCAACATTAGCTAACAAGATGTGTGTGAAAATACAGAAGCACACTTCAGACACCAAACTTGTCTTGGATCTCGGATGAACTATGTTTGGAGTATTTTTTGGTTCTACTGTAGTCATTTCCCTGAAAGATATCTCTATGCTTACTCCAGTACAACCGCTGGCTGCTTTACACAGCCCTGGATCTTTCTCTCGCCTTCCGCGGGATCCTGCAGGCCAGATGGGACTCCTGCAACAAATTCCAGCTCAATCTGGACTGATTCAGAGATTCCTAAAAGAAGAGGAAAAAAAGAGGAAAAAAAACACCCCAGCCTTCACTCTTTAAGCGCTGGTGTGTAATGGAACAGTGTGTATTCGTAAATCAGTGTAACCGTGTGTTTGTTGGAGATTCTGCTGACGAAGCATTTAATAAACTTGAATAACGTCTCATAAAGCTGCAGTAAAGTGTCATTATTAATATCCTATAAAATAATTCATGGTTTACGAAGAGGACAGTTAGGATGATTTATCAGGATGTGCGTTAGCTTGTTTTGCCGAGGTTGAGAACTAGCGCCAGTGTGTGTGTGTGTGTGTGTGTGTGTGTGCGCCAAAGCAGCAGGTTTGCATTTGAAAGTTAATTAAGTTAGTAAGACGAGGTCGTGTGAGCCAAAGGAGCGACAGAACTAAAGAGTGTGTTTGTGGAAACACACACACACAAACATATACACAAAGACACACACACTCCTGCACACTAACCCACACACACACATTCATACACACACAAACACACACAAACACACTCCTGCACACTAACACACACACTAACACATACACAAACACACTCCTGCACACTAACACACACACATTAATACATACACAAACACACACACACACACACACTCCTGCATACTAACACACACACAAACACACTAGCACACTCCTGCACACTAACACACACACACACACACACACACACACACACACACAGAGAGAGACACAACTTTGTTACTTGTGAGGACTAACAATTATTAATGTAGCTCATTAACGCTGCACCTAAACCTGACCTCCAGCACAGAGACCAAAAGAAAACATTTGGCTCTTTCAGTTTTTTCAAATAAAAGCTGCAGTTTTTATATAAAAGCAGTTTTCCTGCAGAAACCCAGGAATTTTCCCAACAAGGTCAAAACGGTCAGATATTCCTGTCCTTACGGGGACGTATCCTTTCATCTCCACCAAGATATAAAAACACACACGTGCACAACACACTGATCTGATGTTAATCTGTGTCTATAAACATGTTATAAGCACTGTATTACAGACGGGAAGAGACACGCCCGTCTCTGTGGTTTCGTAATCATCCTCCGTCGGGAAATATCTTATCCTTTAGTCTGAATAACGCCACAGACAAAGAGGCAAAGAGGAAAACAACCACAATCATGTTTTGAAGGGGAAAAAAAAAAAAAAAAAGAGCAATGAGCCAAAAGAGTCGACTCTGAGTCAGGTCAGATGAGTCAAATGATCTGACTCACTGCACAGAGTCAATCCGGGATTGTCATCACTAGTGCACTAAGTTAAGGAGGAGCGGATTAGTCACTGATCGCCCCCTAGTGGTGAAGCTCATCCATTACAGGACAAACCAGGGACAGAGACCTGGGCCCCGTATTCACAAACCTTCCTGAGCCTAAAAGTTGCTCCTAGTGACGAAATTCTAAGAAAATTCTTAGAATTATGACTTTTTCTTCGAATTTCCCCTTAAATCTTAGTAAAGATAAAAATGATTCACGAAACATCTTGGCCCTAAAAACAGCTCCTAAGGTAGAAATTGTTAAGAGTAGAGACAAGGACTTTTAAGAGGCTTAAGAGTTTCTATAGCAGAGGACAAAATGGCGGAAAGAAGAAATATTCTCCAAACACTG
>CM075010.1:27110810-27126999 GCA_037576675.1 Pangasius sanitwongsei
GCTAATAATAATCAGATTAAAAACGTTTAAAAATCGTTGATGTGGTGAAGTTTTCTTTAAGAAGAAATGTGTTTTATGTAACACTTATGGAAGGAGTCTCCAGTGTCAGCGCTTTGTAACAGAGGACAGAGGTAAAGCTGTAGCTTTACGTTTTCCGACATTTTAACAGAACTATAAACAGATTAAAAAGTATGACGTGTCGTTTTTTTATTAAATATAAAGCTGCTGTGGCGTAAGAGGAATAAAACACTACAGGGAGTGCCGTTATAGGAAAATAATCATCGTCAGAGCGGAAGCCATTTTGGATTTGACTGTAAATGGTTTTGCGCACGATGCACTCACACTGCGCGATGGCGAACACCAGGTCTCTCTCCTCCGTCAGCTCCCTGTGTAGGCGGGGCGGGCCAAACAGGAAGTGTGTGACGACGGCCAATCCCGTCCTGCGAACGGTCGGCTGTATGTTCCTCTGGAAATAACGGAAAAAAAGAGATCATATATACAGGAATAATAACACACACACACACACACACACTTTCTCACCAGCAGGTCGGCGAGGTCTGTGGTCTGAAAGTGTTGCAGCGCCTCGTTGAAGGAAATCAGAGCCGACGGAGCGAGATCTTCTACAGGAACTGCACAGGAAATGACATCACCACTTAACTCAACTTGCTGATCAGACACATCAGTTGGCGTGTGTTGCCATGGAAACACAGATACACACCTCGGAGTTTTATCTCAGACGCACCAGCCTGAGGGAGGCGGCGCTAATTTCGTCTCTTTAAAATGACACAAAACTTTAAAGGAAAAACTTTATAATAAGCTTTATAAACTTCCTCTATCTAGCAAACATTAACGAAATTATACATATACTTTACAAACATCCTCTCCTGTTTCTACGGCAACAACAACCAGGAAGTAGCCGAGCGACAATTTCTTATTTAGCAAAATGGTTCTTATTTATAAAATGTAAATAAAACAGAGGAGAAATAAAAGCACGAGGCTCAGCTCAGTGTGATGATGTAATGCCGTCTCGTAGCCACGGTGACGTAGCACGGCCCGCATCCGGGCGAGGTTACCATGGAGACAAGGTGCGGCAACCGGTCTCACCTGGTTGGATGCTCTCGAGGGCGTCCCATTCCTGCTGCGCACGCTCCAGCTCCGAGTCCACCTCTACACACACACACACACACACACACACACAATCTAAACATATAGTATTTTATTCTTATTTTTTTATACAATGTATATTTATATTTATTTTATTTATTTTATTTTACCGTCCGTTTCCGTTTGCTCTCCACCTGAGGCCAGTGACTGTAGAAGGCCATTCTGCTTCAGCACTGAAATCTGAAACACACATCACACACACTGAGCACAGAAAACACACACAAACACACACAAACACACACACACACTTTGATCTGAGTTGACCTTCTCTCTCTCTCGCTCACTCACCGGGACGGATCTGAGGTACGAGCTGCCGCTGATGCCGCCGTTCTCCTTGATGCCGTTACACATCTGTGGAAGATCACCACAGTAAAGCTCAGAAAAAAAAAAAACACACACACACACACACACACACACAGGGGTTATAGACGTAAATCATTTCTGTCGAGTGTGTGTTAGACAGAGGTGTTACCAGTGTGTGTGTGGAGTGTCCATCTGGTCCATCTTCAGTCTGCTTCCATTCCTGCGCAAAACCATTCGAGCTCTGAAACACACATTTAAAACAAACACCTTCTTACTACAAGAAAAAGAAAAAAAAAAAAGACTGGAGGAGGGGCTACACATGAGTCTGGTTTATGATGTCACTAAATTGCACGGATTTCCACCAATCACGACTGATGTACAAATTATTCGAGGAAAACAACGACATGGTACCTGGAATCTTTTAGCCGCAGGACCATAATGAAAAGCTAGCTGTGGCTAGCGTTAGTGATGAACAAACGGCGGTTGTTTTACAGAGGCGTTATTTTTAAAGCGGGAATCTAACGTTAGAGACATTATGCTAGGGCGTTAAAATGGGGCAGATCCAAATTTGCATATTCATATCAAATTTGCATTGTTAAAGATGTTCATCTGGACAAACATCACGATATATTTTATAACCGAGTTACGATACGGACCTCTGTGTGGACCGCGACTGAGACGTCTCCTTCCATGGCGCGAGTCCTGAGCTACTGTCCGCTCATCATCCCGCATCCCGAGTCCTCGCTCATGCTGCTGCCGAGTGAGAGATGTGATGAAATACCTCTGCGGTCTGCACCGCGAGCTCGTCGCTCGGACGCGGCCGTGTTGTGAGGAAGCAGTAGAGGACCGCCGCAGGTCCCGGAGCAGTTCTCACAGCCGCAGGTCAGTCACACACTGGCGCAGTTCTCTGATCCCAGGTCAGCGTTCCTCACTGGGTCTTGCCTCGGATGAGCCGAGGTACGGAGTCACGCAGGTCCGGACGGCTGGTGATGAGCGAGACGGAGCTTCGATGTGCCATCAGGGTGCGGACTGACCATGATATCACAGCAGGAACGGCGACGTCAGACGATCAATCGCCGGCACACTAGAGTCTAAAAACACACAGGAACAAAGTGCCACTTTAGTGCCAATGCCACTGTAACCAATCAGAACGCAGTTCCCAATCATTCAGTACCACAGACCCCGCCCCCAATGCCACTGTAACCAATAAGAACACAGTTCTTGCCCCCAATGCTACTGTAACCAATCAGGACTGCAGTTCTTGCCCACGATGCCATTGTAACCAATCATGCATCAGTCCCATTCCCCCCACCTCCACCCAACCCAACAAATCAACCCCACAATCCAACCTAACATAATCAACCCCACGATCCCCAACATAATCAACCCCACAATCCAACCTAACAAATCAACCCCACAATCCAACCCAACATAATCAACCCCTCGATCCCCAACATAAATCAACCCCTCGATCCCCAACAAAATCAACCCCACGATCCCCAACATAATCAACCCCTCGATCCCCAACAAAATCAACCCCACAATCCCCAACATAATAAACCCCACAATCCCCAACATAATCAACCCCTCGATCCCCAACATAATCAACCCCTCGATCCCCAACATAATCAACCCCACAATCCCCAACATAATCAACCCCTCGATCCCCAACAAAATCAACCCCACAATCCCCAACATAATCAACCCCACAATCCCCAACAAAATCAACCCCACGATCCCCAACATAATCAACCCCTCGATCCCCAACCCCAAATTCACTGTAAGCAATCAGCACCACAGTCCCCGCTCCCTGTTTTGAGTTTGAAACAACAATCTCTGCCCCAAAAAACACTACAATCAATCAGTTCCTGCCTCCGATATCACTGCAGGGTAAAAAAAAAAAAACAAAAAAAAAAAACACGTGACAAAAAACATTATTACATCAACACATCAAGCCAATCAAGTTTAAATATGCAAATATTTAAAATAAAATATGATTCACTCAGGCTAGCGAGTATCATCTTATAGCCTACACACTGTCTAAAATAAGCCTTATATCATGTATATGCCTCATTATAACCCTAGTGCTGCTCTCTGGAGGGATGACGTCATCTCCGTCCAAACCGGGGGGAAAATAAATAAATAAAAAGCAACTGATTAAACACCTTCACACTCCTTCTCTTTTTTTTTACTTTTACAGTCAGATGCATTGCAGACAGATTTTATTTCCTCATACTGATGAGCGGTTGGTTGGAGGTGACGTCATCGGATGGTTTAAACTTCTCATTAACTCATTAAACACCAAAAACAAACAAACAAACAAACAAACAAACAAACAAACAAACAAACAAAACCCGTTACCTGGATACACAACACAATACCTGCGCGTGCATGCAGTATATATACATATATGAATATATATCAATATGCATTGCTTTAACATCATAACAATAATAATAATAATAATAATAATAATAATAAACAGTTTTATGGGTTTAAGAGTAAATAAACAGAATTATACTTTAACACACAGTTTTAGTTTTAGGGTTTGTGTTAATATAAATAATGTACTGGTGTTGTTTTGTTTTTTTAATGCATGCAAGTAAACAGGATGCTTTACAGCTTTAATTCCCCGCGTGCACATCTTTCAATTAATCAATTAATCTGTGTTTTTATGAGCTTTATAACCTCTCCTAAGGTGTGTAATGTTAATACGCATTAAATAACTGGCTGGCAACCAAAATGTGGATTTAGCTAGCTGGCTAAGCTAACAGGCTAACTTTCTGCTTCTGTTCTGTTTCTGGACTGAAATGACATTAACATGTGATTATATTCTCACAAACATTCCTCTCTGACTTTCCACAACACTTAAAAACAGAAAGAAATCGTATTATTTTTACCTTCTGGTCTTTCTCTCTCTCTCTCTCTCTCTCTCCTCCAATCTCAGCTTCCCTTCCCCCTTTCCGACGTCAACGCGGTTGCGCAATGCCTCATGGGAATTGTAGTTTTTATAGCGTCGAGCACTTCCGGGATTGGTGAACTTGTAGGCGATCATCTGAAGTACATACATTTAAATGTGTTTATTTTAATCTCTCTATTAATCACTGCAAAAAAGACATTAAATAATGGCACATAGTGTGTTTCAATGTGTTTCTCAGGGTCTCTAATGGCAGTTTAATGGAATGTGGTGTTCTTATGCTACATGCTAACATGCTAATGTAGCTAACAAGAAATATATATATATATATATATGAAATCACAATATCTTAAACACCCAAATCTTCATATATTTGCTTCAAATAACAAATAAACTACAATCTGTGGATTAAAATATTAACATCATTGAGTCAAGGCATCGTAACAGAGAAAGCCTTGTTTTTTGTCGAGCTAGCTAGGATTAGCTAGTTGGTTCTCAACCATGGGCTTTGTACTTAGGTGATACGTATGGAATTAACTTTGTGTCAAAAGTATTGAACATAACTTTTCAAGAAACGAACCAAAATATACAATATACAACGAGAAACATGGTCTTCAAAAACCGCGTTCTCTTTATTAACAGTTCTCTAAGCTTCCTTTTCGCTAATCGTGGTTCATGAATGCGCTGTCAGAGTTTTCGTTTTACGCTCCGCAAGTTCACCATTCACGAACTAATATACTAAGTACATAAGTTAGTACGGAAGTAAGTCAGGAAGCTGTTGATCCTGGAAGTAGAGACTTCAGTGGTGCGTATTTTGGAGAGCGTTCTGGTTACGGCTTTCTGTATAGTTATAGTGTTTGTACTAGCGTTTATAGTGTAAATTACTTACTTACTTAGTTAGCATATTAGTTCGTAATTAATATTTGAGGTTTGAGTAGTCTCATACGACTGTTTTTTTCGAGATGAGCGCTCAGGAGCGTCTCTACTTCCAGGTCATGGAGCTGACGATCTCAATCAAATCTCACTAACCAATGAGAGTAAGTCACTGTTAAGCCCCGCCCACACGAGAGGTTTGTGCCAAAACTTGCGGAGCGTAAAAACGAAAAGGAAGCTTAGAAATTTGTTAGCAAAGAGAACGCTGTTTATCTTAAATTTTTGCCACTGAGTTCATTGTTTTCAGTTTCAGACTGTTTTTCTTCTTTCTCATTGTATATTCTTGTTTGATTCTTGAAAGGTTACGTTCAATACTTTAATTTAATTCCAAATTTATTCCAAATTTAATTCCATAGAAAACATCGCAATAAAACACGAACCAAGCCGACGGTAGCTAACGAGATGACCGTAGCATGCTAGCTAAGAAAATCACAGTCTGGCATTATATGTTAGAATTGTTAACCTTGTAGCTCTGATGCTAAAATAACGAAGAAAAATGTGGATATTTAGGATTGGGATGGTTTTTTTTTTAAAATGAAACTGTTCCTTTATGTTTTTCCTGAGATTTGAGTAACTTTATGTAAGTAGGAAAGTCAGACTTTAGACAGAACAACACACTTCAGACAACAGAACTAACAGAGACGGTTTTATTGCTTATTTATTTTATTTAACAGACAGCTTTATTCAGGGTGATGCAGTTACAGAGTCACATACAGGCGCAATAAATACGTAACTTTTCTCACAAATACAATAACAGCTTGGAACCAGAAGAGGAATCCTAAACAAGCTTCAAACGACCGACGTCTTGGAATTAAAATATACTCAATAAACAATATTACAACATTTATAAAAGGAAACAAATGGCTCCTAACGTAAAAAAAAAAAACTACGAACGCTTATGGCTTCCAATTTAGCATCGTGCAAAAAGAATCATCTGCGAATCAACCGAGTCGACTCTGAGTACTGATTCGACGAGTCAACTCAGTTGATTCACAGCACACTGAATCTGAGTTTTTAAAATAATATAAAAGGGTTTAATATTTAAAAAAATCAAACGTGAAATAAATTAGCATGCAAATCACTTCTAATGAGTAGCTCCGCCTTCCAATCTTAAGCCACGCCCACTAGACAAATCCCAGAAGTGATTCAGCTTCAAAATGGAGAAGAGTTTATATCTCTGTGATGTCTGTAATTTTACATTTTTATAGATAACAGTGTGCCTTATAGCTGTTGTTTTTAATAATATTAATAATAATAATAATAATAATAATAATAAAGTGGTTATTAATCATTTTTATCATACAGTTCTGATGCACGAAGCTAAACTTAAGGCCATAGACTTCCATTATTGTTTGAAACTGAGAAACTCAGGGGCTTTTTTAGGAACTGAGGAACCATTTCAGGAACCACAGAACCTGTTCAAAAACTGAAGAACCCAGAAATCTAGTAAGGAGGTCTTGTTTAGGAAACTAGGAACCTTTTTACAGGACGTTTTTCAAGAACTAGAGGCTGTAGACTTCCATTACTTTTTGGCTAAATTAGACATTTAAGAGCACAGGAACCTTTTTAGGAACCCAGGGAAATTTTTAAGGACACAGGTACTTTTTCAGGAAGGAAGGAAACATTTCAGGAACATTTTTGAGAACTCCAGAATGTTTTCAGATATCTAGAAAGATTTTCAGGAGCTCTCGTAAAAGTCTTGAATCATTTGTAGGAACTAAGGAACCTTTTAGGATCTTATAAACCTTCTCAGTAACCACGAGTCTCTTCAAGAACTTGAAGAACACATGAACCTTTTCAGGATCCTAGGATTTTTTCAGAAACCTTTAACAGCAATCCTGGAACCTTTTTAGGAATCTAGGAACCTTTTCAGGAACCACAGAACCTATTCAAGGACTCAGGAGCCCTGGAATCGTATAATGAACTCAGAGCCTGTTTAGGAATGCAGGAACCTTTTTTCAGGAACTATTTTTTTAGTATCTTCGTCAGAGTTGGTACTTATGGTACTGGTGCACTATTGTGGGCGGGGCTTTCTCTATGGAATGTTGCTGATTGGTCAGAACACAGGCTCCACAAACTCTCTAACACTGTCTCTAACTCTCTGAAGGACATTTTTACTAATATTAAATAATTGCGCTAAAAGTTAAATAATCTAGAGGCCATAGACTTCCATTACTTGTTGGTTAAATTAGCCATTTGAGCCCTTTGGTTCCAAGCTGTTCCATTAAAAAAAAGCAGTAGGAATTAGTAAATATTTTTTAAATAAATAAATGTCGGAATGTTGGACTTCCTGTTTATTAGCAGCGGAGGAAAACGGAGTTCGGATTAACTGTAAAGTCGGGTGCTGTATGTGAACGTTATGCATTAGCTGTTAACTCAGAGCGGATATAAAACTCCAGCTCCGTCATCTCTTACACTAGACTTGTGATGTCAGAATCGGTGATGTTATGAGTGGGCGGAGTTTAATCCCTAATAAGAGTTTGCTGTGTGTGTGTGTGTGTTTATGTATGATGTCAGCAGGCCATCGTCGCCTCCATGCCTCTGTTGTTAGCCATTCTGTCTCGCAGATGATTAGCAAAATCCACCTGAGTCTGAGACAGAACTCGGTTTATCACTGCTTTGGGAATCCAGCCCTGAAAAACAGAGTAAAAAATACATTATACACTCTCAAAGATCTCCAAAACCTGGTTTATAACACGCCCTCCCTCGTCAACTTCACATCCCACCTCGGAAGTGTGTAGTAACTACTCAACCAAAACATCTGGACTTCTGGAAATGTCAAGATACGTTTATACTCAGCCATGTTAGACATATTTCCACTGCGTGAGCCTTTTCAAGGATAATTTTAGGAACGTAGGTACTTTTAGGAAGGAAGGAACCTTTTCAGGAACCCGAGAAGGATTCTCAGAAACCCAGGAACCTTTTCAGGAACCCGAGAAGGATTCTCAGAAACACAGGAAACTTTTCAGGAACCTGAGCAGGATTCTCAGAAACACAGGAATCGAGAAGGATTCCCAGAACCACAGGAACCTTTTCAGGAACCAAGTGAGCTTTTAAGATACCCCAAAATTTCTCAGTTAGGAACTTTTTTCACACTCTAAAAGAACCCAGGGATATTTTTGGGAGCACAGGAACCTTTTCAGGAACCCAGGGACACTTTTAAGAACACATGTACCTTTTCAGGAAGGAAGGAAACTTTTCAGGAACACTTTTAAGAACCCCAGAACATTTCAGATACCTAGAACGATTTTCAAGAACTCTTATAAAAGTTAAGAATCATTTGTAGGAACTAAGGAACCTTTTAGGATCCCATAAACCTTCTCAGTAACCACGAGTCTCTTCAAGAACATGAAGAACACAAAAACCTTTTCAGGATTCTTATTTTTTTTTAGAAACCTTGGGACTTTTACAGCAATCCTGGAACCTTTTTAGGAATCTAGGAACCTTTTCAGGAACCACAGAACCTATTCAAGAACTCAGGAGCCCTGGAATCGTTTAATGAACTCAGAGCCTGTTTAGGAACGCAGGAACCTTTTTTCAGGAACTATTTTTTTAGTTTCTTCTTCAGAGTTGGTACTTATGGTACTGGTGCACTATTGTGGGCGGGGCTTTCTCTATGGAATGTTGCTGATTGGCCAGAACACAAGCTTCACAAACTCTCTAACACTGTCCAACCCTCTGTCTAACTCTCTAAACGACATTTTTACTAATATTAAATAATTACGCTAACTTAACGTAGCGTGAGTTACATGTGGAAAGTTAAATAAATCTCGTACAGTCGTACCTTCAGGTCTAAACTGAGCAACCAGGTGAACTTTGTCTTGTTGGGATCGTCGGCGCTCGGCCTCATCACGATGCACGTCGGCCCGTTCTCGGCTCTGATGGAGTCAACGCAAACAGCGAAATTAGCGGATGTTACATCACTTCCTGGATACAGTTTACACAAGAGCGTTTTATACATATTAGAAGTTTAAGTTTGATTTTTAAACTCACCGGACGAAGCCCTTCTGCTCAGGCATGCTGGGATGTTGGGTCGACATCCCGGCCAGGAAGCAGGTCGAGCCTCTGCGTTTAGCACAGCGCACGCTAACAAAATCCCTCGGACCCACCACGTTCCCCGGGGTCTCCCCGGAAACCTCATGGGTCACCATGGTGTCCTGATTGATCTTCTGTAGGATCTGAGAAACATGGAGATCTGCTATTAACATCTCAACAGCATTAACATACAGTAGAGTCGTATAAATTTTGTCAGTATACCTAACTAGCTTAGTCCTGGTTGCTAGTTAGCTAGCTGTTATGCTCTGAAACGCCCAATCAGTTCACTTCCTGTAAACGCTAATCATTAATATTAATTCATTTATCATGTACTGAATAATTTTCCAACTTACTATGACAGCTAATGCGCTTGCTAACCGTTAGCATGCATACAACTTAGCTACGCTAGGACACATTAGCAAAGCCAATTCACAGCTTATATTCACTATATTTATTAATGTCTTGGTAAATGATATTCCAGCAATGCTAAATAAGGTCATGCTAGCTTGTTTCACGTGGATGTAACTAGCGCGACGGCTTATCCGATAAAATAGCGCTTTGGTAATTTAGCTAGCTTCTATGCTATGAAATGACGACCCCATGTCTAGGCTCAACGTTGAATTCATTACAGAACTTTAACTACATTAACTTCATAACGTTAAATGAAAATAAATTAAGAAGCAACGTTTCCAAGGAGGAATTCCGACATTTGTGCTTTCTTTAAAAAAAAACAGATTTATTATTAATGCAATTTTTTTAAATTCACAAAATAAGTTTTGAATGTTAGAAGTGATTGAAATGAGAATTATTTTACAATTTGATTCGTATATTTATTTTTGCTTATTATGAATTTTTATTCATATTAAGTTATGCTTATACATTATGTTATACATTCATAAGAAGCTAAACTGGAGATATCCTCTTTATCTCGTAGATCTAACGAAGCGAAGATCGGACATGGAAGATTGGACTCATGGAGTCTTCTTCTCACCTTGACTTGTTTGACGTTGGGGTTCCACTCGCCCATGTGCTCCATGTTCTCCACCAGCTCCTCATACAGATCATCAGGCTGCTGGTCCAGAACCACCTCCAGCCTGAAGACCTTGCCGACGTCTGGAAGAACCTTACTGAGCACTTTATCTCCCGTTGACTGTGTCAGAGGAAAAACAAATCAGACCTCGAGATTAGATCTGAAGCTCAAACCCAAGCTGAAATGTTTTGGCTTTTCTACTTTCTAGGTCCTGGGATGTTGAGAGTTAGAGTCTGATGATAAGAAAACGCACGAGACACCACAAACAGAGAAAATTAGCATAAAACATGTATGCTCACACACACACACACACTCACTGTCTCGATCTCGGTTTGCCAGCCATCTGGGTCGCTGAGGATGCTGATGGACTTCTGTAGTGCCTCCTGACCCTGTTGCACGTAACCCTGCTCCGATTCACTCAGAGTCTCCTCCTCGATCCTGCTGCCTACACACACACACACACACACACACACACACACACGGTTTTCAAGGTTGCCCAATGACCAAGAATGAGATGCACCATCATTCCCAGATAAGTGAGTCCAGCCAATGAGAGCTCTCTTTCTCACACACACACACCTGCCTAGACACACACTCACACACACACACACACACACACACTGTCTTGAAGGACACACAACAATAATACAGCTCTATTGCTACTCTCTAAGAAAAAATAGGTTAAATCTAGATCTAGAACCCTTTTGGATTATTGGTTTGTTCTTCTAAGTTCCTGTGGAGATCCCTACATCAGAAAGAACCCAAAGAACCCTTAAAGAACCCTTCAAGAACCCTTCAAGAACCCTTAAATAAGATTGTTTATTTACACACATGCACAAAACTCAGTTTACATCTAAGTTGCATTTGAGGATGTTCTTTTTCATTTTTTGCATTTGAATGTTCTTTTCATGTGTGTGTGTGTGTGTGTGTGTGTGTGTGTGTGTGTTCTCACAGAGCAGCGAGCTCCTGCGGCGAATGTTTCTGACCCACATGGTTGGTCCAGGGCCGGAGAGTTTGCTCAGCTCGTGGTGGATGGCCATCATGGCGTTTTTCCTCAAACCTTCAAACACACAGCAAAGATTTTATTACATGGATATCAATTGTACCTGTGTGTGTGTGTGTGTGTGTGTGTGTTTAGTTAAGGTTCTCTGTTCTTTCTATGACTACTGTCATGTTAGTTTCTCTTCACTCATTTTTGCACTTAGTGCTGTTCAATTCTATACAGTTCTGAGTCGACTCTGATTCAGATTCATAGTGCTGAGAATCAACTGATTTGACTCTTTTACAGATTCAACACAGTTGATTCCCAGTTTCTGAATCTTAACCAGATTCAACTCCAAAGTGTCTAGAAAGTGTGGAATTTAACAACTCTAACTGTTCAGCTGATTCCCATCACTATAAATTCGAATCAGAGTCAACTGATTCAGATTCGGAGTGTCGGGAATCAGTTGAATCGTCTCTGATACAGATCCAGCGCAGTTGATTCTCTGCACTCTGAATCTTAATCAACATTGACTCCAAAATGTTCAGAATGAGTGGAACTGAACAACATTATGCACTCACTTGATTCCTAACACTTTGAATCTGAATCAGAGTCAATTGATTCAGATTCAGAGTGTTGGGAATCAAATGAGTCGACTCTGACTGTGATTTAGATTTGACACCACACTGAAACTTAATATACTACATTTATATTTAATATACTATCTATAATATACTATAATATAATAATACTCCAAAGTATTTAGAACGTGTGGAACCGAACAACATTATGTGCTCAGTTGATTCCTAATACTTTGAATCTGATTCAGAATCAATTGATTCAGATTCAGAGTGTTGGGAATCAATTGAGTGAAACCACATGGTGCTGTAATTTTTTTTTTTCAATGAAACACATATTTTAATCTCAGAAACAGCTGCACAGATGTGCACATTTTTTATATTTCTTTTACACAATTGGTAAGTTTACATTTCATTGGCAAAAGGGGAAAAAGTACTTCAATTTACAATTTATCTACAAAGAAAAAAATACACTTTAAAAGGCCAATTTAAAACTTAAGGCGAAATGAACAGAAATATATTTCGAAAAGACGTTTTGGCATCAAACTTTTATGCTGATATAATTTTAATAATATCCTAACATGCACTATTTGATCAAGGCTAAATGTCAGGTTGCTATAAATGAAATGTTCTAAGGGTGCACAAACTTTTGCTTACCATTATATCATGTCTATATATATATTTTTTAATTAGTTTTTGTGCATTTGTTGTAGATTCGTGTTTCTGTATAAGTGTGATGCTTCCTTAGTTAATAAGTAGTGTCTCTAGATTGTTATGATTAAATAATGATTAATTACTGATTAATTACTGATTAATTACTGGAGTTTTTGCAATCAGATATCGTGATGTATCAAGATCTGTGATATCGGATTAAACACTCGGAAGGAAATGAAATGAAATCGTGGTTCTTACCCGTCATGTTCCTCATGTGTCTGTAGGAAATGCCAGCGCACAGTTTAAAAGTCGCAGGTAGCATCGTGTCGCTTTCTGAATCACTGAATCACTGAATCACTGAATCGTATCTCTGAGTCTGTGGACCCCAGCGTCCCTCACGCTCTTTATATACGCTGGATGAGACGAGGCCACGGGCGTGTCAGCTCACAGATAAACGCGCCGGAGCGGAAGTGGCCTTGAGAGTCAAGGATGAGCATTGAACACGTTGAGCCTGTCTTCTTTACACGCCGTAAACACGCTGTCTCAGATAACAGAACACGGCTCACGGAGAGAGGACACGGAAGTGCAACTCTGACTTTATTTTAATTAATAATAAAGTAAACAGGAGCAGGAAGTGAGCTGCTTTCCACAAGTACATATGTTCTGATTCACTAGGACACAGGGTCAAGTTTTTCCTCTGATGTGTGTGGGATTACGTCACTGTGTCATTTTCACTGTTCCGGGTTACTGAGCATCAGTCATAACAAAAACAAGATTCAAAATGATTCTTCTTCAGAAAAATCATAGTCGTGTTGTAGAAAGGAACAAAGTGGAAAAATTATTAATAAAATATTTGTGAATGTAGCCTTGTGCTTGTACAGTTGGAAAGCGTAACTCCTTTTTACAAATAAAAACTAAAACGTAAACAAGTTTGAAATGAAATGTGGGTGTAATGTCTACAAGACAACAACCAGAAATATATATTTTTTGAAAGTTTTGCCATCACACTCACCATTTACGCTGATATCATTTTGTTTTTTAATATCTGAACATCTGAAGCCCAACACTGTAAATATCTTACTGCTATAAATAAAATGTGTTCCTAATTCTATTCTGAAGGGGTGCACAAACATTTGCACACTGCTGTATATCTGTATCTATATATATTTTTTTATTTAGTTTTTTTTAAAACACATTTAGTGTGTTTGTTGTAGCTGTGTGAGTGTGTATATGTAACATTATCTGACTAATATTTCCATTTTTCAGTTTTAACACTAATGTAAAAATTCAAAATGATTTTCTCCAGCAAGCACACTAAATAATTTTAAATATTTAGAACTGATGTTTGTAATTAAACATTTTATTCAGGATAATTTTCAGAGGGAAAAAAATGTTCATTTAAAAAAAAAGCCTGCTGTGTGTAAATGTGGAGCAAAAAAATACTTTAGTAACGTACTATTAGCACCATCACTTATTTATGTGTGTGGTTTGGGACACGCCCTCAGAGGTGTTTATGTGCACTATATAGGGAACAGAGTGTGTGGTTTGGGACACACCCTCAGAGGTGTTTATGTGGACTATATAGTGAACAGAGTATGTGGTTTGGGACACGCCCTCAGAGGTGTTTAAGTGGACTATATAGTGAACAGAGTGTGTGGTTTGGGACACGCCCTCAGTAGTGTTTATGTGGACTATATAGTGAACAGAGTGTGTGGTTTGGGACACGCCCTCAGAGGTGTTTATGTGCACTATATAGGGAACAGATTGTGTGGTTTGGGACACGCCCTCAGTGGTGTTTATGTGCACTATATAGTGAACAGAGTGTGTGGTTTGGGACACGCCCACATTGGAGTGATGATGGTGTTTATGTGGCCTACATAGTGACTAGTCAGTGTGATTTGAGACGCGTCCACAGGGGACTAATGATCTTCTTTCTCTGTGTATATGAAGTATCCTGACTTCTATGTGAACACTTATATTATTTACCCAGAATCCTTTGCTACAACTCCTCCTAAGCCATTTACTACGTATATTATGGATATATATATATATATCTCCTGCTAGAAGTGGAGTGTTTAGTGTAATTACTATAACATCAGCCTTTTTATGAAAGAATGTTAGCTACGCTGTCTACGTTTAACTAGCAGTCATATGTGTTTAATGTGATTTAATTAGCTGATTAGGAGGCAGGGTGTTAGCTAGCTAGTTAGCTAGCTAGCTATTAAATAGTCTTCAGTCTTTATTATCGATGTTAATGAGAATTCTCTCAAACTCTATAAAATCCTATAAAATCACTCGATCGGTAACCGCCGAGTCATCGCCAGCGTGCTGTTGCGTAACCGGCGCTCCAGCCTTGCTCTCCGTGTCTATCACACTCTTTGGGAAAATATTAGCTTAGTGACTTGGAATCTCCACACACATAACACACACATACACACATAACACACACATACACACATCTGACACGTTCAAGACCATCAGAGAGAAAAATGGACGAGTCTCATGGGTGAAATAACCTTAACCCTTAACCCTGCGTCCCTCCAGCCCCGAGACATGATTTATACCTCAGACCTTCTGTAGTAAGCGAGCGGAAACGAAAGGAGTGTGTATCAGTGTGTGTCCGTAAAGCAGCCATTTTGGAAAAATATGCCTGATATTCTGTTCTGTAATGCCTTGTTATCAAAATCCAAGATAAATATGACTGGTATCATTCTTCATGCCATGCTGTGATAGTGCTAATTAATGCTACGTTCAGTGGGAACTTGTGAAAGCAAACACACAATACGAGAGAACTATGTGAGAACATGGTTGCTAGGCAACCAGGAAGGGCAAACACCGAGAATAAGCTAGGTAAAGAATAATGCTAACGACCTACCTGAGACTAAAATTACACTATAATTACACTTAGCTAGCTTGTGCTCAATGTTTATACTTCCAGGTTGCTTAGCAACAATGTTCTCACAACTACTTTAACACTGCGAAGTTAGGAATTTGAGTACATCAGTTGAAAATTGTGAACATAAACACTAAGCACAAGCTAACTAAGACTGATTCTAACCATTTTTCTAGCTAGCATATAGATGTTAATGCTCTTAGACATGAGACATGAGACAGAACCATCAGAAGGATCAACATTTACCTCAGATATGTTGATAAATTCCTAAGAAAAGCCTCCGTATGAATAAAACTAGACTTAGCATTGACTGCTCACTGAGCTCTCAGAAAATTTCGATTTCCAGAAATGTTTGCTGTTCATGTCCACATTTTTTTAAACCTAGCATATGATAATGACCGACCAGAGACACTGTGAGCTCTTATAACATCCTACTCCAAAATTAGCTATTGCTAAGTCTATAGCAATGTATGTACAGGGCAAAATGGAGCCACTGACTACTAAGATAGCTAGCTAAATTATACAGTACTGTGCAAAAGTCTTGGCACCCCCCTTTTTTTTTTTTTAGTACAGACTTTGTTATAGATGTTTATTTTCCGACTTCTACATTATTGATTCACTATAAAAACATTTTAGATTCCAAACATTAGTTTTCCGGCACAGAATGAAACGTTACAGAAAAATGTTTGTATGTCAGTAA
>CM075010.1:27127099-27142099 GCA_037576675.1 Pangasius sanitwongsei
CACTGTTTATTTATTTAAAGCGAAGGATCGTCACATTAAATACTGACTCTGTTTCATTTATTACTGTTTACTGCTCTAGTATTTTTTTAACGTAGAAACATTTAATTTCATTATTTTTGAAGGCGTCTGGTTTTAAGAAAGTAAGCCAAATGATCTGAATGCTACTGGTTAAAAAGGTAAACTACGCTATACTGTAACGTCTTCACACAGTTTGTAGTTTCAGCGTAAAGTTTGCTGTAGGTTTGAGTGTTAAATTATGTGTTATGTGTAATAACTGATGATGTAAAAAAAAAAAAAAAATCAGATTAAATATGCAAAATAAGTCACAGAGTCGTGTTCAGGCCAGCACAGGTTTTATTCAGAAGGACTTTGACAGGTTCGGCTTCACATGCAATCAGCGTAGTATGACACCTCTCTCTTCAAATCACATGTGCGTATATGTGTGTATATGTCTGTATATGTGTGTGTGTGTGTGTATATGTTTGTGTGTGTGTGTGTGTCACGCACACAGACAATGGACAGAAGTGACACACAAAGTGCAAACCTTGACGTGGGCACTACCCGGACTGCACGGCTAAAAAGGAGGCACTTCGTTTGGATTTGACTCTCGCGATGAGAAATGAGAAACGAGAACCGTGAATCCCGTCGTCTCCTGCGGTTGAAATGAAAAAAAAAAAACTCCTCATCGTATCGAGGGACGACGGGGGAAAAAAATCCCACTTCCGGTTCCCTTTTTTTTTTTTTAAATCGTTTGGTCATTGTTTAAAAAGAAGGCAATGTCCCTTTAATGCAGCATATTAGCTATGTCACCGCTAGGCACGTGCTGATAATCAATGTTTCCTTATCGTCAAAACTAGCTAACGTTTATCACAAATTTGTCCGCCATGTTTTTAAATGCATTTTGTAACACAGCAAACGCGAGGCTACCTTTCCAAATTGCACACATTTATGTTAATCCTTAGCCGTGTAGCTAGCCAGGTTCACTAACAAGCTAGCTAATGTTAGCTAGACTACTTTATTGTGTAATTAAATTTAAGTGTGAGGTTTGCTAGCGTTTTATATTGTCTAGCCGAGTTTGCCAGCATCAGATCTCATACTCCGATCACGATCGATCGCGATTTAAACAGATTATCGGCACATGCCTAGTCACACAACAAATCATTTGTCATATCGCATATGGAAAACATACATTATTCATATTATTATACATCGAGTGTACATGTGTAACGCTAATGCATTGAAATAGAAATTCATGCTCCAAATAAGACACAGGGGAATGACGTATTAGCAAATAAAATCAACATTGTTATGCCGTCATCAGGCCCTCGCTATGAAATGTCACGAACGGTTAATAAATCATCAGCACGCCATAATGCTCATGATGGAAACACTCTACGAAAATACAGCAACACCTAACACGACAGCCTAATCAGTCTTAACCAATCACGATGTACGGTACTGCATCTACTATAACGCTAAAGTCTTCCTTCCAAATAACAGTAATGGGCCATTCGCAAAAAAAAAAGGACTCGCTCTCTTCAAACGACTCATTTAAACGAATCAGAATCAGGTGAATCAATTCGATGATTCATTTGAATCAGAATGTTTAACTGACGTTAACTAGCCAGCCATGTTTGCTAGAACATTAGGTAAACTATTTTGCTGATGTCATGCCATCAAGATTTCTATTGGCTGATCACATTTAGCTTAAGATCTGCCCATGTTGACTGTCTTACTGAGCAAAATTAGGATCTGCGTGTAAAATAACATTAGCTGTTCAGCGTTATTTGGTACAGCCAGCGCATAACGTGGAATACTGTTCGGACTTCTGGCATTAGGAGGCTCAGAGTTAGCTAAATTAGACAGCTAATCTCTCAGTAATCTCCTGTGATAAATTTAGCTAGCTAGCTAACTCTGTTCTGACGTTTACCAAGAGGAAGCTTTGCTTAGAAGAGTTAGCCAGCTAGCGGCAAGCTCCTGTGTTAACGTCCACGTCAACGGAACTTGGCTGCGTGTTTTATCCGTTTCTTAGCTGTTTATTTACAATTATAGAATTGAAAACTGACGCAGGATCAATGTGTTTTAAGCTAACATGCTCAACTATGTCGACTTGAGCTCAGCCTAATATGGATGTTTGTTTTGATATTTTCTCATGAAAAGGCTCCAGCTAGCCAAGTTAGCTAGCTAGCAGAAACCTCTCATGGTGATTGTAACTAGCTAGCTAGCTGAGTAACCAACGTCAGTCAGCGTAACTTAATGGATTGTTACTGCTATAATCTTTTTCTTTCTCTTTTTATTAATTATCTTAGGTAACGTTGCTAGCTGCTAGCGTTTCTACGTTCTTGTTTCTTCTTACAAGATAACTTAGTGAGACAAGATAACTTAGACACAATCTGCGAAATAAGAATCATAGAGCTTGAACTTGATTCACTTAAATGAGTCGTTTGAAAGAATCAAATCACTGCAGTGAATCACGATTCTCCATCACTACATACTAACAGACCTACACGACACAAGGCAGTAACTGCAAAGAAAAAAAAACTCCCGGGTGTTTCCGATTTCCCCGGTAAACTCCAGACGTGACAGAAACGGGATTCATAAATTCTTTAAAAAAAAAAAAAAACACTAAAAATTCTACCATTAACCCTGATTGTGGCACGACAAAGTTTCTCAGCACTGCTAACAGCTACGTGACACAATCCTGTACACGCTCGCACCGGCCACTCGGCTATCGCGTACATCTTCTCCTCCGCACACACCGGGGGACGACTAGAGAAACGATCACGTCTACTAAACGGTACTTATAAGAAATGCAACTGGAAATATCTAGCTTATCCGAAGAGAACTGGCTCTTTGTCCCTATACAGTTTTTATAACGGAATATCTGTATACGAATGATTAGAAAAAAACTGGACCCGAAATGTTTTAGTGAAATCACAACAATTCCCTGTTTACGTTTATTATAAACATCTAGGCTTTTTCGCACTAATAATACACAACTCCTCAGCAGGCATGTGCCGATGTTAACCTTCCATGTCACGATGACTACTTAGCATAACGAATATTAGCATAAAATTTGTATGTTAACGTACGTTTTGCCTTTCACGGACTAAAATGGTGGACTTTTGCCTTCTCCAAAAATCTCCCAAATTAAATAACTTTAGAATAGAGTCATCCTTCCCAATAGGACTTTAGCTAGCTAGATTAGCTAGCTAGCTAGCTAGCTAGGTTATTCTGGCTCCCCCTTGCTAGACATGGATTAGCTGGGATATTCTGAGACTCTGATAAATATTGCGGAATATCAGACAACCAATTACCAGCACATGCCTACTTTGACATACGTAGACTGATATTGAAATACTTAGATGTTTATCGAGAACAAACATGGCACAGTTTCACTTCAGGCACCCTATTTTGAAATAATTTTTAAAGTTTAAAGTATAAACTGATTCACTAAAGAAATGAACTGCGTGCGTTGACTTTACATTTGGCAAAGTTCTAGACATTCGAGCCAAAGTAACCTTTCCGAAACACGCCACGACCGTGATCATAACGACTGATCGGTTCAGTAATACATCACAAACGCCCATTCCTTACACGGTACTTAAACCGTTTATCATTTCTGTTCACTTTTAATAATAATAATAATAATAATAATCATAATAATCATAATAATAATGTTAAAAAGCACTGAAATGCTCCGTCCGGTTGACATTCAGTCTAAATCCATGATACTTGTCCACGATACGTCTGAAGCTAGAAGAATGCAGCTGTTAGCCACTGCGTGGAGTGTCTCAGCGACACGAAGTGGTGTAAAACTGTAATGCTGTGGAAAGTAGATGAGAGAAGTGGTGTGTTGAGGTATGCTGGTTTAAGGTGAACCTGCTTTACTGAGTGTAAACAGTACGGTGAAAACGTCTCGGCCTCGGAAAAAAAAAAAACAGCCGAGACTGGAAGGAGAGCTGCGTTCGTTAACGCCGTGTTCGTTAACGTCACGTTTGGCAACGTTCTGGAGATGAGTGCAGTGGAGATGAATATGTCTGTGAAGGTTGTTTTTTTTTCAGTCACGCAAGTCACTGAGAATCTCCAAGGAGAAAGACGAGGCGACCGGACTTGTGTCGTCGCCTTCAAGACGGTATGAAACGATACTTCTTCTCGGCTACCGATCCGAAGTTTGAAATATCTAGTTAAAGCAGCTAAAGGTTCAGTATTATATGATTATAATGCAATACGATGTGATGCACTTTACTGTCAAAGAAGCACCACGATAACACAAGTCTGGCTGCTTCGACTTACAAATATTCGATACTCTTCGTGAACAATCAGCGTCGCTTTTCAAATTCCACTGTGACTTCTTCGACTGTTGATGGATTTAAAAGGAAAAAAAAAAAACATACAACAAAGAAAGCCATCAACTGGTTTTCCTTCATGTTTTGGCCAGCAGGTTTTGGCACGTACAGCATGTCTTCGTTACCCTGCGTTCACACCGGCAGCAAAAGATTCGGTCATTTGGAGCGACGATCAGCAAAGAGAAGTGGGCGGGGCTAAGGGGCACGACAAATGCTTTCGAAAGTTGGAATTACAAAGTCATCAGAGTGCACCGTTAACATAAGCTAGCTTAATCAACTTTTAAGCTATTTTCCTAATTAAATACATACATGATGTAATTCTGAGTTATTTAGAAATGTAAAATTTAGAAAATGAATTATTTCGTTTTTTTATAATGTGAACCAGCGAAATAAATCGACAAAGCTTAGTAACAAATCGGAAATACGAGTATCACGATGGTTTCCTTCTTGTAAATGCGTCTTTAACGGACGTTTACGTGCAGTCTTTAAGTTGCGAATTCTTATTTACGATAGTTCCGATAGAAAGTAAAGACGCAAATGAGAAGAAAAGCGTTAGCCAATAGGAGTGAGGCACGGTGGGACTATTTTTCTGTCGTGATTTAATGCTTTGAAATATACCGGAATGTATGAAATATTTAAAAAATAATGTTTGGAGAAATTTTTTTAAATGAAGCTAGCTAGCTTAAATAACTGTGTGAATGACGACACATGCTTTGCTACGAAAAAATTGTCTATTAATTAAGATTTTTATTAGCGTGTATATATATATATTTAAATGATTCTGTAAATATTAGTCAGATTGATTGTGCAATGCAGCTAAACACTACACTTCTGAGAAAATTTGTGAAGGCAACCACTAATTTATCTAGGTGCTAGCAAGGTTACCATGGCAACCAGCAGTAACGTTGAGTCGTTAATGCTTACTAGCGACCGACGTCTAGCGATTTGGGCGACGCGAGGTGTAAAACATGGCTGCTGTGTGAACGCAGGGTTAGCAATATTAACACTAGCTAGGCAGCATAGAGAGAATGAGGACGACGGATTAGCAACAGGTAGCTAATCGCCACCACAGAGTTCTAAATCTGATTCTTAAACTTTTAAAGGGTGGAAATCTAAGATGAGATGGATGAAGTGAAGCTCCCTGATTGGCTGTTGTGCTGTCAATCTGTGTATCTGCTGGTTTGAAAAGACCACCACCACTTTTCTGTCTCCATATTTGGCTAATTTCCTTTATATCGCACACAGGAAGTGAGTGTTAGCATCATAGCGAGGGTTGAACTCCGTCCTCAAACTTATAAAGCTGCCAAATGTTATAGATGTGTGTGTGTGTGTGTGTGTGTGTGTGTGTGTGTTTTTTTTTAAGGGACGCTTCATCTAAAAAAAAAAATTAATGTGGAACATGCTAAATGCTAAAACCTGACAGGATTTCTGGAAAATGTTTATCATCTATATTATTAATGCTAGCTAGCTTAGAAGAGCTGGCCTGACAGGATTTCTGAGAGAATTCTTCAATCATATTTACACATGTTCATAATCTTCACCGCTAACATGGACTAGCTGGCTAACGTAAGCTAACTTCTCGAGAGTTCTGAGAACAATATTCATACAAGTTCACAATCTTCACTACAAATCCTAGCTGGCTAACACAAGCTAACACGACAGGGTTTCTGAGAGGATTTTTAAGTCATATTAATATTAATAATAAAAGTTCGTCATCTTCACTGTCAGCACTAACTAGCTAGCTAAAATGACAGGATTTCTGACAGGATTTTTAAATCATATTCATAATGTGATCTAACCTGACAGGATTTTTAGACAGGACTTATACGTGAACATTTAGAATCTTCTATAATAATGCTAGCCAGCTAGCTAGCATGCACTAGCCAGGATTTCTGAGAGGATTTTTGTGTTATATTTGTAAAATATTACTAACCGTCACTTCTAATGCTATTTAGCTAACATATATTAACCTAGCAGTACTTTTAAAGTCTAAACTGCTAATGCTAACCAGATAGATTTTTCATCTGTACTGTTAATGCTAGCCGGCTAGCTAACACGAGCAAACCTGACAAGATTTTTGAAGGAATATAAATAATTTTCATAATTTTGCTAGTTAACGTTAGCTAAACTGACAGGATTTCAGAGAGGATTTTTTAAGTCAAAGTCATAAAAGTTCATAATTTTAAAATTACGCTGAAAACTAGCAAGCTAGCACAAGACAGGATTTCTGAGAATTTTTTTTTTTTTTGGATAAAGCGTCCCTTTTATGGATAGACAAACATGAATGAGTGAAAAATAGCCACTAGCGTGTCCGAGTTGTGCTATTTTAGGGCTAACCTCAAACAAAAATGACAACAACCGAATTTTTAAGTATGTGTCGTATCTTTGGCCTGAGTGTAAAAACACAAGGCAATGTGGATGTTTGGAGGTGTGTGTCGCATCGTGTCGTCGAGTGTGGATTGATAGAGGGACGGAGGAGAAGGAAAAGAGCGAGAGAGCATGAATGATTGAAGGCCTGTGTGTGTCGAGTGTGTGTAGAGTCTCTTCAGTCCACTCCGTTAGCCTTTCCCTCCTCAAGCGAAGGGTAAAAGCCCTCGTCATCCCCTCGTCCCCTGCCCTGTGGAGGCCTCGGTAAAATCCCCTGAATAATAAAGAATTTAATATTCCGTCATTGTCAGTGGCTCTTTTTGTTTTTTGTTTTTTTTGTTTTTGTTTTTGTTTTTTTAAATTCTGGTCCAGCAATCCTGAGGGAGCATGAGGTGAGGGCTAAAAGTTCTCCTTTTTTGTTAAAAAAAAAAAAAAAAAAAAAAAACGAAGACAAAAAAATAAAGAAACGTCTTTATCGTCTCCAAAGCTGAGTCGCTTCGTCTCCTGCCCTCCAGCGGGAACGCGTTGGCAAATTCAAGGACGGAAAAAAAAAAAAACGTCCTCTTTTCCGTGAGTCTTTCTCTTTCTCTATCTATACATCACTCGTTCTGGTTCCCTGTAGTCCTGCAGGCGTCTGTCCACTAGGGGGCGGAGCTTGACACGGAGTCAACGTGGAGTTGACGCTGGAAGACGAGACTCGGCTGCGAGCGACGGTCGCCTCTGGATGCTGAAAAGAAGAACGGAGAAGAAGATGATGATGTCATCGTTTATATACAGTGCTACCATGGAGATCTACTATATATACACGGCTATGTGTGTGTGTGTGTGTGTAGAACCTGGTCTGTAGTTAGCTGTTGTGTTCTCGGGCCGGCTCCTCTGTGTGTGAGGAGGAGGAGGAGATCCTCACGTTCCTCCTGAAGAGGCGGTCCAGCAGGCTGCGGCGCGGAGCCTCCGGCGGTTGACCCCAGTCCAGGTCCGGGGATCGCGTCCCCTGAGGCCCGAACACATTAAGGTCACTAAAACACTCCGTCTCAATCATCTGCAACGAGAGAGGAGAAGGAATTAACACCTGTGTGTTAACGAGTGTGTGTTAATTAATGTGTGTTAACGAATGTGTCTTAACGAATGTGTTAACGAATGTGTGTTAAAGAGTGTCTTAACGAATGTGTGTTAGCAGGTGTGTGTTAACTAACAGGTGTTAGTGAGTGTGTCTTAACGAATGTGTGTTTTAACGAGCCTGTCTTAGTTAATGTGTGCTAGCGAGTGCATGTTAACGAGTGTGTGCTAATGAGTGTGTCTTAATGAATATGTGTTGACGAGTGTGTTAACGAGTGAGTGTGTTCATGAATGTGTCTTAACGAGTGTGTTAACAAATGTGTGTTAACGAGTGTGTGTTAACGAGTGTGTGTTAACAAATGTGTCTTAATGAGTGTGTGTTAACAAGTGTGTTAATGAATGTTTGTTAACGAGTGTGTGTTAACAAGTGTTTGTTAACGAGTGTGTGTTAATGAATGTTTGTTAACGAGTGTGTTAATGAATGTTTGTTAACGAGTGTGTGTTAACGAATGTGTGTTAACGGGTGTGTGTTAATGAATGTGTGTTAACGAGTGTGTGTTAATGAATGTGTGTTAACGAGTGTGTGTTAACGAGTGTGTGTTAGTGACAGAGTTTATGGAGGAATGTATGTTTATCTGTAGATATAATTCTCTGAACTGATCATTTCTAAAAACCAAATATTCATAAAATATTAAATATGCATGAAAATAATTATATAAAATTCATTACATAAAACAGTATCTGAAAATATATAAAATGTTTATATTTAAAATATACTAAAATAATATTTTATATATTCACTTGCATGTAAAATAACTTACATAAACTCAAAAATATGTATAAAATATATTAAAAATTGCACAGAATAAGAAGTAAATCTTTTAAAACTAATACTTATAGAATAAAATATAACAAAATATTATATTAATATATTATATTAATATTATGTGAATACAATATTTATATAATATATGTATTATATTATATAAATTATATTATTAAAATATTATATAACATACATTCAGTAAAATTATATCTGGAAAATATATATATAATTACAAAAATAAAATATAAAAATATACATATTTATAAATATAATATACCAAAATAACAACTGAATTTAATTAAATATTTAAAAATAAATATTATAATAGAAAAATAAAAGAAATTGCTAATAATTAAATACATAAATTCGAAATAAATTTTAGAGACCTTTTTAAGGACCTAGATATAAGCCTAGATATTATTATTATTATTATTTTTATTATTATTATTATTATTAGAACTTAGCATATTATTTATTTTTTTTTTTCTATTATTCTTGGCCTTATTTACAGCTCTAGTGCTTGTGTACTAGAGGAAAAGAAGGAGAATGATCTCTTCATAACCCTGCTGCTGGAGACGTCTCCTTCACTTCTCCATTGTGTTGCTGTGGTTGCTATGGTAACCTGAATGACTTCTCGAGTGTCCAGTCGACAGACTGCTTGTGAGTAAACACTGCTAGCCAATCAGAGTGCAGGAGGCGGGATTTAAGATTCACAAGCACACGATTCGCCCGTAAGAGGAATTTTTAATGGAATTTAAATTTAAAATACAATATAAAATAATGTTAAAGAGTAGTGCATTATTTGAGCATTTGGGATTTAGCTACCTACAACTTAAAACCGTCTACTGTATGATGTATTAATGCAACACACACACACACACACACACACCTCATTCTGCCATGGTATAGAGACGCTTCCAGTGGCGAACTTGGAGTAGAAATCGTTATCGGTTTGGTCCAGATTGACTCCTTTAACAGTGGAAAACTGCTCAATGTCCAACACGTCCTTACAGTACACCGCTCTCGGCTGGAGACGAAGAGAGAGAGAGAGAGAGGGAGAGAGAGAGGGAGGGAGAGAGAGAGAGAGAGAAAGAGAGGGAGAGAGAGAGAAAGAGAGAGGGAGAGAGAGACAGAGAGAGGCAGAGAGAGAGGGAGGGAGAGGGAGAGAGAGAGGGAGGGAGAGAGAGAAAGAGAGAGAGACAGAGAGAGAGGGAGGGAGAGGGAGAGACAGAGAGAGAGACAGAGAGAGAGAGGGAGAGAGAGAGACAGAGAGGCAGACAGAGAGAGAGGGAGAGAGACAGAGAGAGGTGGAGAGGGAGAGAGGTAGAGAGAGAGAGGGAGGGAGAGGGAGAGAGAGAGAGAAAGAGAGGGAGAGAGAGAGAGGGAGAAAGAGAGGGAGAGGGAGAGAGGGAGAGAGGGAGAGAGACAGAGGGAGAGAGAGAGGGAGAAAGAGGGAGAAGGAGAGACAGAGGGAGAGAGAGGGAGAGAGGGAGAAAGAGGGAGAGGGAGAGAGAGGGAGAGAGAGGGAGAGAGGGAGAAAGAGGGAGAGGGAGAGAGAGAGGGAGAGAGACAGAGGGAGAGAGAGAGAGCAAGAGCCAAATATACAAAAAAATTATTAAAATTTATTTGGTCAATTTAGTAGTATAAAAAAATGCAGAAAAAGAATCAGAATCCAGCCAAAGTGAATCAGAATCAGAGTCAGAATGTGGCCAAGCAGAAGAATCAGACACTGAGTCCGAATTTATCCGAAAACAAAATCAGACTTTGGATTAGGAAAATCAGAATCAGACTCTGAGTCAGAATTTGGCCTGCGAAAATCAGAACCAGAATTTTATCAAAGGAGAGTCAGATTCAGAGTCAATATTTAGGCAAGGCGAATCAGACTCAGTGGCACAATTTGGTCAAATGTGAAACAGAGTCTGACTCAGAGTCTGAATTTGACCAGGCAGAATCAGGCTCACAGGTAGAATGTGGCCACAGTGAATCAGGATTTGGCCTAAAAGTATCTGAATCAAAATCAGAGAGAGAATTTGATCAAGGAATCAGACTCAGAGTCAGAAATGAATCAATCCTGGAATCAAAATCAGACTCAGAATTTGCAGAGTTGAAGCAGAATCAGACTCTGAGTCAGAATTTAATCAAGTAGAGTCAGAATCAGAATTTGCCCAAGGTGAATTCTGATCAGACTCAGAGTAAGAATTTGTCAAAGGAGAATAAGATTCAGAGTCAACAAAGTGAATCAGACTCAGGAGAATCAAAATCAAATTCAAGAGTCAGGATGAATGAAGAATTAGACTCGGAGTCAAAATTTGGTCGAATGTGAATCAGAATCTGTTACATTCTGGCTGAGTGGTTTATCTGTATGAACGCTACAAAAAAAAGACGGCAAGAACATCACACGTGTGGAGGAATTAAACATTCACGATAACGTGTGAAAAAAGTCTGTATACACGTGGTCTTGACACGTGACTCACATCAGGCACGAAGGAAGGCTCCAGAATTCCAGCCTCCAGTCTCTTAAAGTTGATGTTCTTGAAGAAAGGATGAGCTTTGACCTCCGCTGCGCCTTCCGCCTTACAGCCTAGCCTCTGCTTAGGGTCTTTGGCTAAAAGCTGCGCACACACACACACACACACACACACACACATTAGCAACAAACACTTGAAAATCAGTTGTGACACAACACTCAGGTTGTGTGTGTGTGTGTTTTATGTGTGTTTCCTCACCATCCTGCAGATGGCTTTGGTGTCTTCTGTAAACTTTTCGCTGTACTCCTCTTCCTCCTCCTGCACTCGTTTCTCCACCTCCTCCCTCTTCACTCGCTCTTTGCGAGCGCGGAACGGCGAGCGGCCCGCGGTCATCTCGTAGATCAGACAGCCCAGACCCCACCAATCAGGGCTCATGCTGTAGCGCTCGTTATTGATCACCTCTGGAGCTGCGGATCCATCAGAAAACTGTCAGCAAACTCGCCATCGTCTGTGTGTGTGTGTGTGTGTGTGTGAGGGGTTTTAACACTGGCTATGAAAACTGCTTCAATGTCTAATATAATTTAATTCTGATTCATTTGGACCAAATATCGATTCTGACTCTGATCCTACTGAGCCAAATTCTGATTTTAATTCTCTTTGGCCAGATTTGATTCTGATTCTGAATCGATTTGTTTGGATTCTGATTCTCTTTGAAGAAATTCTGATTCTTATCGTGACTCGAATCAAATATGACACGTGAATTTTTTCTTTGTGATTATTATATGTGTGTGTGTGTGTGTGTGTGTGGAGAGTGGAGAATAAACAGTGTGTGGTTGTGTGGTTAAATTGTGAGATGATAACGTACCCATGTAGCCCACAGTGCCGACTCGGCCCCTTATCGCCTCACCATCAGGCACTTTAATGGCCAACCCCAGGTCTGAGATCCGGATGTGGCCTACACACACACACACACACACACACACACACACACACACACACACACACGGGAATCAGTAACACACACTCAGTATAACACACACACACACACATATATACACGGAGATCAGTAACACACACTCAGTATAACACACACACACATATACACAGAGATCAGTAACACACACTCAGTATAACACACACTCAGTATAACACACAATCAGTATAACACACACATACACACACATACATATACACGGAGATCAGTAACACACACTCAGTATAACACACACACACACATATATACACGGAGATCAGTAACACACACTCAGTATAACACACACTCAGTATAACACACTCACACACACACACACATATACACGGAGATCAGAAACACACACTCAGTATAACACACTCACACACACACATATACACGGAGATCAGTAACACACACTCAGTATAACACACACACACATATACACGGAGATCAGTAACACACACTCAGTATAACACACACACTTGTGTCTGCGATAGTAATGGAACTACTTACCGTTATCGTCTAACAGTATGTTCTCCGGTTTTAAATCCCTGACGAGAGAAACACACACACACACACACATACACACACACACGGACACACACGCGTACACGCACACACACACGAGTGAAAAACAGTTTCTGCAGCAGGATGGAATTATTTTTCAGGCATTTATATGATTGGATAATTATTTTTGTATGTTTTAATGTTTTTTCCAGGCTTTTTGGTTATTGGACAACGATTTTTTTCATTCTTTTACATGATTGGATGATGCTTTTCACTTGCTTTTACATGATTGGATGATTTTTAGTCATTAGTCTGACAGGATAATGTTTACATGTACAGTTTTCAAATGACTGCATGATGATTTTCAGTTTTCAGCAACTGCATGATCTTTTTCATTCCTCCAGATGATTGGATAATGATTTTTGATTCATTTTTCCCTTTTAATCTGATTGGATGATGATTTATTGTAGACATTCAGATGATTAGATGATTGTTTTATGTGTGCTTTTGCATTACTGGTCAGTTTACATGATTGGATGATGATTCCTGCAGGTGTGTGTGTGTGTGTGTGTTCACCTGTAGACGATGGACTCTCGGTGCAGGTGCTCGAGACCGCAGCAGATCTCAGCAGCGTAGAACTGCACGCGTTCCTTCTCGAAGCCCGGAGTTCCCATGTTGTAGATGTGGAACTTCAGATCTCCTCCGTTCATGATGGTCAGCACCAGACACAGAGCGTCTTTGGTTTCATACGCGTACGCTAAACTCACCTGGAGCACAAGGGCGGGGGTTAGAGCGAGAGCGAGAGCGAGAGATGACGAAGGAAAAGAGATAAACTGAGAGAAAAGGCAACGTACCACGAATCTGCTGTTCACTTTCTCCAGGATCTGTTTCTCGTTCAGCGCCATGGACTCGCCCTTCCTCTTCTTTATCCTCTTCTTCTCCAGCTTCTTACAGGCGTACATCTTCCCCGTCGCCCTCACCTGGCACGCGCACACCTGCACACACACACACACACACACACATACATACACACACACCAAAATAACACACGATCAGTAACACGCACAGAACAAGCACACACCTGTACACACACACACACACTCACACCAAAATAACACACAATCAGTAACACGCACACACACACCTGTACACACACACCAAAGTAACATACAATCAGTAACACGCACACACACAACACACCTAAATAACACACAATCAGTAACACACACACACCTGTACACACACACGCCAAAGTAACACACAATCAGTAACACGCACAGAACAAGCACACACCTGTAGACACACACACCTAAATAACGCACAACCAGTAACACGAACACACCTGTACACACACACACACACCAAAGTAACATATAATCAGTAACATGCACACACACAACACACACACCTGTACACACAAAAACACACCTAAATAACACACAATCAGTAACACACACACGCAGGTCCTCACCTCTCCGAAGCCTCCCTTCCCCAACACTCTGTACTGCCGAAACGTGTCTTTAGTAACCGGCTGCCTGCAATCACACAACACACACACACACATTATACACACACACACATTATACACACACACAACACACACACACACAATACACACACACATTATACACAGCTTAAACACTTAAAATAAATACAAATATGAATGGAAGAATGAATGAATAGACCTACAACAAACCAAAAAAATTCAAAAGAATGAATAAATAAAGACAGGATGGACAGAGGAAAGGGATAAAATGACAGGAAAAATTCAAAAAGAAAGAAAACAAAGTCAGGAAATAAAGCCAGAACATGATAGAAAGAATGAATGAGAGAGATGAACTGATCAACAGAAGAGAGGTAAAGAGAGAGCGATAAAAAGAGAGGTAAAGAGAGAGAGAGACAGACAGAGAAAGAGAGAGAGATAAAGGAAGAAATAAAGAGAGTGAGAGAGATAGAGAGAGAAAGATAGAAGGAGAAAGAGGTAGAGAGAGAGAGAGAGAGGAAGAGAGATAAAGTCCAGCGACAAACCTTTCCAGCATTTTCCACTGGATGAAGCGGTCGAAGTACATGCTGTTCTGGTAATCAGAGAACGGAGCTCCACTCAGGTACTCATGCAGAGCCCTAAAACACACAGGAGAACACAGGAGAACCCTGAGCACAGAACGCAGGAGAACACAGGAGAACCCTGAGCACAGAACACAGGAGAACACAGGAGAACCCTGAGCACAGAACACAGGAGAACCCTGAGCACAGAACACAGGAGAACTCTGAGCACAGAACACAGGAGAACACAGGAGAACCCTGAGCACAGAACACAGGATAACTCTGAGCACAGAACACAGGAGAACATAGGAGAACCCTGAGCACAGAACACAGGAGAACACAAGAGAACCCTGAGCACAGAACACAGGAGAACCCTGAGCACAGAACACAGGAGAACACAAGAGAACCCTG
>CM075010.1:27144599-27152099 GCA_037576675.1 Pangasius sanitwongsei
ATATTACAATTTTAATATCAACACACAGAGGATACACACACAGGAAGATTTTTGTTTCATATAGTAAAAGGTCACCACACAGCATGCACACACACACACTCACACACACACACATGCTTAATGGTCTACATCAGCGACCATTAAGCATTAACCGAACTGTTTGGGGGAAAAAAGCTAGTGTGTGTGTGTGTGTGAGAGAGAGAGAGAGAGATAACATCAGTCTAATCTATCTCTGCTGACCGGACACACACAGACACACACACACACACTTCATTCTTTCCTTCCACTTAAACACACATGCTTTGAAATGGCCTCACAAAACGCTAACAATGTCTATAAATCACACAATAAACTACTCTTTGGAACTGTGGAATACACACACACACACACACACACACACACGAACACACACACACGCACACGAACACACACACACACACACACACAGAGACACCCAGCGTTGTCTCAGTTGAGATCCTGCCAGTCTCTGACGTCAGAAGAGGCCTCAGAAACCCCCCTAGGCTCATTCCTTATGGTGTCTACACACACACACACACACACACACACACCATAATTACAGAACCCATGCATGCCTCACATGCGTACACACACTCGTCTCCTTTCTATAGTAGGGGAAAACAAACTCAAGGATCCCGACGAAAAGGACAAGGATCCTAAATGCTAAAAACTACATATTAGCATGTGTGTGTGTGTGTGTGTGTGAAAGCGTTCATGCTATTAGCATGCTAACGTGAGGAAATACTAACTATTCGGTTGATGTTTTCACTAGAATTAAAAAAAAAATTAAAACAGTCTAAGTAATTTTTAAAAAAATGTTAAAATGTCTGGATGTTGAGAAAACCCGAGCTAAACAGCAGCTAAACGCAAGCTAACAAATATGTTGTATTTATTGTAAACACGGTCTTAAAGGAACATTTCCAAATTCGCCATTCAACCCATTCATCACATTAAAGTTGTGAGAATACTGTTGCTAAGCAACTGGGAAACATGAATCTGAACACAAACTAGCTAATGGTGGAGGCTAAAAACATAGCTAGATTTTTTTTTTGTAGAACAACTCAAAGGCAGAGTGAAAATAAAAATGACACAAAAGGGTCAAGAACATCATTTACACCAGATGTGTTAGTAAATTACCAAAAAAATAAATAAATAAAAGTTTTGTATACTACAAGATTGAAAATATTTTGGGATTTCTTTTAATAGTTATCTACTTTAGCCTTGTAACTCCAGCTAAGTTTATTTTAGAACAATGCGAAGGCGGAATGACGATAAAAATGAGTCAGAAACGTAGAGAACGTCAACATTTACCTCAGAAGTGTTGATAAATCACTAAAAAAATGAATATGGGGCTAAAATAAAACATACAGTAATTACACTTAGCATTAGGTGCTAACCTAATCTCCGAAGATTACTGAGAAATCAAAATTGTGTCACAAATTTTATGTACATTTGAAGCTGAAAAATTTCAGTGAAAAACACAAAAAGGGGTCGGTTTATGTAGAATTTTCATCCCTTAAACCCATAAACACAGTGAGACACAAGTGTAAATGAATTAGCATTAGATCCAGTTTGAAGAAAAATGCATAAACACAGAATTTCGCTGCTATTTTACAACATAATTTATTTAAAAATAAGAGATTATCAATGCTTGATAATGTTGCTGGACACAAGAATATGAAGAATTTTGACGAGCAATTTCCATTACTTGTTAGCTACGGTAGCGTCGTAGCTCCAGCAGAACAATGCAAAGTCACAGTGACAATAAAAATGAGTCAGAAGTGTCGAAAACATCAACTTTTACCTCAGATGTGTTGATAAATGTGTTGTTACATATGACTAAAATAAAATAAACACTAATTATTATACTTAGCATTAACCGCTAATCTTTAATCTTGAGAAACCAGTATTCAGTCACAGCTTGTGAACTCATAGCTGGAAAATGTCTGTAAATATGACTAAGAGTAAAATTATTTACTCTTGTTTAATTCCAAATCATACAAAATTACGTCGTAAGAATGACAATGAACAATTTAGCTAGCTGTTAGTTCACGTATTCACTACGTCTGATGGGTTTGTCTTTAAAATCCAGACACATTAGCTTGGTTTGTGTATGGTCTTCACGTCTAGACTGAGGTATGAGGGGGATTTTCTGAGAATCGAGGGGGTAATGATGAGTGTGTGGTTTTTGGACAGAACACACAATGTCCTCTTTCACCCTGACCACATGGCCGCCTGTGTGTGTTTGGGACTCTCTGAGATTGTCATGTGAGAGGAAGAGAGTCTGAGAAACATCCGATGACGAGACCACGGTGGTTCCTTCGGGACTCCTGACGAACCCATTCAAGTTCCGGTGTTAAGCTAGCTAATATTTAGCTACAGCTGTAATACCTCTTGGTGTAACATGACCTTGTAGCTAAATACAGAGACAGCTAGCTATTTTAATACCTTAATTATAGAGCTTGCTAACACACTAACAGTTGGAACCTCGCTTTTTAACGCTAGCTAGCTTATTTTAGACCCATAAAGCTAGCTAGCTTTAGTGAACACAATTTTTAATGTTTAAAAAATATATGTGACCTTATACCATGTGACCTTTGTATAAAATGTAAATTACCGCATGGTTGATTTTAGCCAGTGGTGTCAGGGTGGACACTACCAGGGTTTATTAATAAATAAAAAACAACAATAATAACAACAACAAAAAAGCTTATCTGGAACCTTTCCGCTTTCCTTATTGTACTGTTTTTGAAGTATGTTGGGCAGGAAAGGGTTAACGGAGGCAGCTGGTGAAGAGCTCTTGACCTGAACTTGAAGTGAACTTGAAGAGTTTGTTTGTCAGACAGAAATGAAGGCTAAACCTGAAGCACTTTTATTGGAGAATCAGCCTTCAGGCTAAACTTTTAATTTAGACTGTAGTTTATTGCCCAAGCTAAGTCCCCAAAGTTCAGCTTAAGTTCAGAGCTAAAGGTCTTCAGCTCCCAGTGCGACGAACCTCGCTTTGCCCAGACTCTGAGATTTCATTTTTCCTGGAACTGGAATGTGAATAAGAGGAAGAACCACCTCTTTCGGGTGGGCACATAACTAACGGAAATAATGGACAGGAAGTGACAAATCGCCTCATGAGGACTGCGTGTGTGTCAGTTCAAATGCTCATATAAATTTATGTTATGTGGAATGTTCTATTTCAGGGAATTCAGAGGGGTTTTTGTAAGCGCGTGTGTGTGCGTGTGTGTGTGTGTGTGTAATATACCATGGCGTCCAGCAGATGAATGCATCTCAGCAGCTCTGGTCTGGTCTCACAGTAGAGGCGAAACAGCAGTCTCCCTATGGGCTGCTTTTCACACAGGCTGGAGTAATCCCTCTCTGAAACACACACACACACAGGACTTAATGTGTAATGTGTACCATTAATGAAGTGTTTAACGTCACTGACAATAGTATGTAACAATAATGAAGGGAAAGCGTGTAACAGTACTGAAGGTAAAGTGTGTAACAGTACTGAAGGTAAAGTGTGTAATGTTGCTGAAGGTAAAGTGTGTAACAGTACTGAAGGTAAAGTGTGTAACGTTGATGAAGGTAAAATGTGTAATGTTGATGAAGGTAAAGTTTGTAACGTTGCTGAAGATAAAGTGTGTAACAGTACTGAAGGTAAAGTGTGTAACAGTACTGAAGGTAAAGTGTGTAATGTTGCTGAAGGTAAAGGGTGTAACGTTGCTGAAGGTAAAGTGTGTAACAGTACTGAAGGTAAAGTGTGTAACAGTACTAAAGGTAAAGTGTGTAACATTGCTGAAGGTAAAGTGTGTAACAGTACTGAAGGTAAAGTGTGTAACGTTGATGAAGGTAAAGTGTGTAACAGTACTGAAGGTAAAGTGTGTAACGTTGATGAAGGTAAAGTGTGTAACGTTACTAAAGGTAGAGTGTGTAACGTTGCTGAAGGTAAAGCGTGTAACAGTACTGAAGGTAAAGTGTGTAACAGTACTGAAGGTAAAGGTGTTTAATGTTGCTGAAGGTAAAGCGTGTAACAGTACTGAAGGTAAAGTGTGTAACGTTGCTGAAGGTAAAGTTTGTAACGTTGCTGAAGATAAAGTGTGTAACAGTACTGAAGGTAAAGTGTGTAACAGTACTGAAGGTAAAGTGTGTAACTTAACAGATTACACTGTCAAGTTTAAATCACTTATTTATTTCAATTATACAGCAATTTAATGACCATTTTGTGAAACTCAGCCATCTCTTACATTAAGACAAATAAGACTAGCAGTTTAGCTACAGCACAAAAGTAATGGCACCCTATAAAACGACGGACGAAGAGTTAGTGTGTGTCTGTGGTAGCCAATGCTCTTTCACCGTTTAGTCATCATTTTCTTCTCTCGTTGCCTTTTATGGAGTTTTGTGGGTGTGACCAGAGGTGTCGGCTCTGTGGGGGGGAGGGGCAACACCATAAACCCCGCCCCCCTCCAATCCCTTAGCAAAACAAGCACAAGACAAGCTGCACATGGCAAAACAATCCAAAAACAATTCATGAATAAATTTCAATCAGGTCCCTGAAATAAACTCACTATCATCACACACATTTATGGCAAAACAACCTAAAAATAATTTGTAATAATTTTAAAACAATCAGCAATTTCTCCTGTAAGTGAATTAGTTAAAATACCATTGTATAGATAGTCTTTTTCACGACCCTTACACGCTGCACTAGCATAGCATATATTTCCCCGTCCATCTATCTCTGCTAAACAAACTAGCACTGTGTCTCAAATCACATACTTATGTGCTATTCTAGACCGTTACTCAGGACTAACACTGACCAGGTTTCCTATCACAGTTGAATTTTAAAAACCTCTCATGTCAACTTCAAACCTACCAAAAGGTCTGTTCTGCGTACCGACCTTCTGGATTTCCTAGTTTAGTAAATATTTTTGAATGTAAAATCAGCGTTTTTGATCTGAGAAGCAGCCCATGACAACAATCACGACGACAGCGTAACGTTTTAAGAGCTCGTCAGTGTGGTTAACATCGCTGTGCGTGAAATCGCTGAACATTGTACAGTCTACGATGCGCAGTCAGCGTACGAATAATAATATCTCGCAAGTTACCGCTGCTTGTGCACGCAAAATCACGTGTTAAATATAAACCAAATTTTCCTATAAGAACACAAGAACACAACACTAGACCGGTAAATCAGTGTGAGGAATATTTCTTGGATTTTTAGTCACTTATGTTAATTGTATGTTTGTTGCTGACATAATAAAATGTCCAGATGTTAGTTACAGTACTCCTATATCTGGAATTTTAAAATATAAATCGGGTCGCAGGAAATTCATAATGTCCATTTGGGGTCGTTTGCCCAAAAATTTGGGAAACCCTGGACTAGAGATTCAATCTACAGCTGTTTTTTTTTTTTTTTTTAATTTTATACACTTTGTCTTTGTTAGTTTAAGTTGCACTTATCTCCTGTTTCCTATATCACTTATCTCCGTGCTGGACTTTGCATAATGACACTGTGTGGTTTATCCTGTTCTTCCAACTGTGTGTATTAATATAGAACATACACACAACATGCAAATGCGTTTATATGACACCACAGTCACACACACACACACACACACGTTCATATTTCACTGCTTTGCTTATGAAGCGGCCTTGAACAGGAAGTGACACGCTGTCCACGCCGTCCGCATGCTACCGCTAAGCAACCTTTCTTTCTCAATACCAACAACTCAGAAAATTGCCACGAGTTACAAAAAAAAGTTAAGCAATAATATTTTAAAAAATGTTTACTTTGCATTTCATTAAAATAATAATAACCAAAATGTACATTTTTGCAACATAGTAAAACTTTACTGCATATGAAACTAAATTTTTATTAATGTTAATATGGTAATGATTTAAATTAATATCATAACGTAAACTATAAATGCACAATTAGAGATCACATCTAAAATGTAACCTAATCATAAGAATATTTAGTCTACTCTAATCTAATTGATTTCTAAATTCTTTAAATGTTTTTAGTTACATTTTGTTTACATTTTGTTTGCTCTGCCTCCCTACAAATAAATAGAACTTTAAATATTTTGTACTTTTTAAATGTATTTAATTTTAATAACTTTTAAATTTATTTGGTTTCCCTCAAGATTAAATATAATATTTATTTTACAAATAAAGTAGAATAAGCAGAGCATTTTAAATAATTACTAATACACTATAAATATACTATAAATATTCTAATATAATTATATAATATAAACATGCTAATGTACTAATACACTAGAAATATTCTAATATACTAAAATAATATAAACATAATAACATACTAATATACTAGAAATATGTTAAATATTTAAATAGTATTTTTAGCAGTTTTAAGAAATTTAAAATTTTGAAATTATACATTATTACACTATAAATTTACTATAATATACTATAAATATTCTAAAATATTTATATAATATAGGCATACTAATATACTATAAAGGTACTGTAATATTTTATAAATATTTTAATATACTTATATAAAATAACCATCATAATATTCTAATACACTTTAAATGTACTATGAATATATATAGTTGCTATAAATATACTAATATACTATCACAATATAAACATACTAACATACTAATATACTATAACTATATTAATATTTAAATAGTATTTAAACAGTTAAAAGAACTTTAAATAAGTATAGGCAACCTGAAAAATTAGGTACGTAGACTAAATGTAGGGACCTAAGGGGTTAATTTTTTATTTTTATATTTTATTTTCTGCGCACAGTGTGAATTTTGTGTGTGTGTGTGTGTGTGTGTGTGTGAGAGAGAGAGAGAGATTCTCCTCGCTCAGTGACGTACAGCGGGAACCTCCACTAATCCACCTCATCTTTCATCTTTATTAGTAACATCACGGCGGCACAAACCGCAACAAGCTCCTCCTGGAAAGTCAACATTACACACACACACACACACACACACACTCTCTCTCTCACACACACACACACACACACACTATGAGAAGGGGACAAAGTCTGTTACAAAGCGGGTGCTCCTGAACGGCATTTACTCTTGGCAAACTCTCTGTGTGTGTGTGTGTGTGTGTGTGTGTGAGATCATTTCATTGTCATCTGTAACAAAATGCGTCAGGATCTCATCCAAGAATCCCAACCACGGCATGAGTCACACCAAACATGTGGTGTGTGTGTGTGTGTGTGTGATGTCAAAAGTTCACACTGCCCACAGTTAAACACGTCTCAGTATTGATTTTTCCCCTCAGTGTAACTCATGGTTTACGATATTATTATCACAATATTAGTGTGTTAGTGTGAGGGCGCCAAAACTTTTGTAACAGTGCCAAAACTTTAATCTGGTGAATTTAATCATTTTTTATTTTCTTTTCGAAAAACACAAAGGTAACCCTGTTGGAAATTTGTAGATCACCCTTAAAATACATAAAATACATATATAATAAATAAAAAATATATGT
>CM075010.1:27160560-27168060 GCA_037576675.1 Pangasius sanitwongsei
TCTTGCTACATTAGCTAGCTAAAGTTAGCCCTAGCAGCTACTTCTGGTGATCGGCTAACTTAAATATAACCCAAATTTTTTTTTATATGTCAGCTACGAGTCACAATTGTAAAAGATAGCCAGCTAGCTGGCTACGTGGTGTTACATTAGCTAGCTCAGTATGACTTATAAATATTCTGATATTAATTATGTTAAAATAAAATTTTAATATTGGCACACGCTTACTTCCGATAAAAGTTACCAGTTAAAAAAAGATACCAGAATCTAAAAGAGCTAATAAGAAGGAGCTAAAATCGCTAAAATCCGATTTTCCTAAAATCCGATAATCTAATATAATATATATATCATAGCGTGCTGTTTCAGATCTAATTCAGATTATTAGCGTGATGCTAGACACTACGGTATATGACGATCCATGCTATTGCTAGTTATGCTAGTTTTCTAAGATGAGGTGGATTGGAAGGTTAGCACTGTGAAGCTCTTATAAAAGATGAAATGCGACGAAAGACAATGAGCAGGAAACGCTGAGCTGATAGGAAACTCTCGCTGTTCTCACACACACACACACACACACACACTCTTTAGTGAAACAGACATCTGATACTTCCTGCATCTAACATCGTGTGTGTGTGATTACGCAGCAGAAAGATTTGCTTGTACAGAAATATCTCTTCCAGAGCCACATTACAGTAGCAATATTAGCGATATTAGCAATATTAGCGGTATTAGCGATATTAGCGCTGATTAGATTTGCCATACAAGAGTCTGGAACGCAAAACAGATGCACTCTGTTGACAAACACACGACCGTGTTACCTCACAGGAGTGTCGTTAAATTAAGTAGCAAACGTAGATGGAGGGCACGCGGCTTGCTAGTTAGCTGGCTAACCTGGTCAAGCGCTAACACTGATTCAAAAATGTTTACAAATGCGTCAAATGCGTAGCTAACTTTTTCTTCACTGATTTGGTTTATAGTTTGCGTCTTGTAGCTAACGTGTCCTTCATAGTTTGCTATGATTAACTTTAGCTAGCTAACATAACAGCTAGATAACATAAGCAGGATATGTAACACTCAAATCTGTACATATATCGCAAAATACATAACGCTTTATTATGTCCACAGAAAATACTCCTTTCTGATTGGATGGCTGATGTGCATTATTTTTTAAAATATTGTGTAAATAAAATTTAGCCACAATTCTATACTGTATAACTACAACGACAATAAACAACGATTTAGGCTAGGGCGATATTTACGCCTTTTTTTTTAATCGCAATTAAATGTACATAGTAAGGAACAATTTATTGGTTGTGGAAACATCATAAATAATAATTTACATAGCTAACTAGCTATTTATGCTACAATACTACAATTGGCTTTCCAGATGGCTATATTTAATAAAATTACACAACAATTAGCTAGCTAGCTATTTATGTTTAACAAACAACAGCATCTCGTTATTGTTAGTGTTAGTTGAAATTCAAAATTTTGAAACTCATAACACTAGCTAGCTAATCTAATAGCAAACACAGTCTAGCTAGCTGTTATAAACTGTTAAAAAAAATGTTAAAGATTAAACAATACGTCAATAAGTCCGTTTCGATGTAAAACATGAATATGACGCCTGCATAAGGCTCAGTAACGAAGGCAAAAATGTCAGCCAATGAAGAGTTCTTATGACAGTGGGGGAGGGGCTGAAGTAAGTATACATGCTGATCTACGAAATTCGTGAGGAAGTAGCTGAAAATGAAAAAGTTGACGTGTATAGCTGAAGAAAATTCGCATTCCAAAGTCAAAACTAGCTAGGTGGCTATATTTAATAAAATTACGCAACAAACAATTTTTGCGTAACAAGCAATTGGCTAGTTAGCTATTTATGTTTCACTAGCATACCCCATCAAAAACAGCATCTCATTGTAACACTAGCTAGCTTAACTAGCTAACAGCAAAGTAACACAAGCTAGCTAGTGGTTGTAAACCGTCACTTATTTTTTTAAAGATTAAAAAATACTTTTAAGTTCATTCCGATATATAAAACTTTAATATGTCATTAATTTCAGCCAGTGAGAAGTTCTTATGACATCGGGGGAGGGGCTGAATATAACTGTAACTATATAATGCCGATCTACGTAATTTACGAGAAAGTCGCTGAAAATAAAAAGAATAATATGAAGAAATACGAAGAAAAGTCGAAAATTATTTAATTTTTCCTGAAATATTTCACTAAATTGTAAAAATTCCAAAAAAAAAGAAACTGTCTCTACAAATGTCGCAGAAATATTTGTAGAAATTCTTCTTGCTTGAGAAATTTATCTACGTTTTTTTTTTTTTTTTGAATAAATGATGTCATAGCGAGTGTGTGTTTCTGCCTGTACAGGAATGTATTTACATGCACACGTCACCTTGTTGCTCCTCTTTCGGAACATCGTCCGTCATTCCTCTTCCGGAAATTTGCTTAACAAATGAACAAACATTTGGATGTAAATGTAGCTTGACTCATTTCCGTGTAAGTCATGGCTGGTGCACCGGAGAAGAGTTAGTTATTATTAGCATTTTTTTCTACGTCACGGTCGAAAAACTTAACTTAACGTAGCTTGTGTTAGCTAGCTAGCTAACATGCATTCCAGCTAATAGTTTCAGCTAAAAGCATAAACATACTGTATGTGATCTCTAATAATGCGTAGCAAACGTTACACTTTATTTCATATCATGAATATTTGAAAGCAGTGCATTATGGGTAATCGGAATGGTCGATAAACTTAGGCACATCATTTCAGAGGGGATTCTGATGACACACGATTCAAGATGGAGGACGCTAAGCTTTATGTTTTTAGCTAAAAATGAACCTGAAGATGTTTTAACGCCGGCATGTCATGCCATATTTTTGTCATTTTGGTCAGGCGGTTTAGCAGACGAACCACTTCCTGTTCCACTACACACCGCATCTGTGAATTCCACACTTGGAAAATTCTCCAGCTCGCTAACACACACACACACACACACACACACACAGCAGCCAGCTGAATAAGCAGGCATTATATTTAGGAAGGCTTAATTAGGCCAGGTCGACTAGTAAACACTGGAACGCACTTCGCAACACTGAGCTCGTTATTTTAAGAAAGTGAGAACGGAAAAACGGCAATCAGAGATGAAACATGACGGACTAGCTCACTCGGAACACTTAGCGCTAAATCATTAAGAGGCGCTAGGAGAACATCGGGAGAACATAAGCAGAACATTGGGGCAGTGTATACTGTATTTACATACATCACGTACACACTACAAGCCATTACGAGCAAAGAGAGCGCGATATTTGCAAAATTTGTGCTAGCAAATTTAACAGCTGGCTAATAGCCTAATTGGTAATATGTTAAGTAGCATTTAGCATATGTGAAATCAGAATACAGAGAGATGCTAACGCTGCATTCGATTTAACTGAGAAGTAGGAACTACGTCACTTTCGAGCTACAAAGCGGGAAAAAAACATGATGTGTGTTTTGTCAAAAACAAGCTAGCTAGCGATGATGTATTCACTTCCTTTCGTAAAACAGCGAACTGTACGATCAGTGTTGTAGATTTAACCAACTGACGTGTGTATGTTACGTATGTGAAGCGTAAACTCGAACTTCCCAACTTTCCAAATAGGAATTCCAAGTTGAGGAGGGAATTTTTTCTTTACTTCCTAGTCAGAGTTTGGAAAATCCGAGTCGCGAGCTTCAGCTGAACGCGGTATAAGGTATGAGCTTATCAAGATATAGTCTAGATCTATTTTAATGCAGTTTTTTTATTTATTACAAAATCATTCCGACTTTTTTTTTCCTTACACAGGAACGCCTTTTTCGTGTTTCTAACAAATTTATTTGCTTCTGTCTTCCAAAAGATAAACAAACTAGTAGTCTACTGCTGCGACACATTATACTCGGAGCTCAGAAAGCTGATTTTCCAGAGTTCGGATCTAAAAGCGTTCCAGTGCTCCGGCTGGGAAAAACATGCTTCTGAACTGTCCATCTTTGCTTATAATTATAAAAATGATCTGTTATAGTGTTTTTATCACATCTGAGCTGAAATGATCGGAATTACGTAAAAAATCTAAACTTGTAAAGCTGTTAAAACACGTTTTCACAACACAGAAGCTGCACATCACGCAAAATCAAGTTTTATCAAGTACAAAATAACGCAAAGGGAGTTCTGTTTACCGTTGACTGCATGTGTGTGTGTGTGTGTGTGTGTATATATATACGCCGCCATGTTGTTGTGACGTCAGGTTTGTTTATGTCAGAGAACTCGGGCAAGGTGGACGTTTTTCCGAATTCCCGACTTGGAATTCCCGATCTGAATGACTGTTTTTCAAAACAATTTATTTGTATAGCGCTTTTACCAATGGACGTTGTCACAAAGCAGCTTTAGAGAAATATATAAACTCAGGATATACATTCATACATTTATGAATTTAGCCTTAATGAGCGAGTCAGAGGCGGCAATGACGAGGAAAAACTCCCTGAGATGATATGCGGAAGAAACCTTGAGAGGAACCAGACTCAAAAGGGAACCCATCCTCATCTGGATCTAAAAAACTCCCTGATCCATTGCACTTTTCCGGGTCGAGTTCTAAGTACACTATACTGCAGCATAAGACCAGGCAGTTACTAAGGATGAACGTGTCACATCCGGTTCCACCTCCGATCCGATCCAGATCCAGATCCAGTCTGGAGATTTACTCAGCGGAACTCAAGAACACCTGTTTACCATTTTCATGCCATCACTCTGTTTCAGTTCTTCTGCAAGGTTTTGCTGTTCGTTATCGTTTACAATCCTGAGCGTTCTCCTTATTTTGTCTTCCTGGTTTTGACCAGTTGCTTTTTGATCTGGTTTATCTTCTTTGCTCTTCCCATTTGACAAATTTCCCGCCTGCCGATTTGGACGGATTAAAAGATTTTACTCGCATTTACATTCACCTGCCTCGAAATTAGTGACTTTGTTTTTTTCTGGAAGTCATGAAAGTAAAAACCTCCTGCTTGCCCACGTGACTTTTTTTTTTTTTTTGATTCCGCATCCTGATACACACCTCAAGTCTCAACCGGACACGCTGTGAACCTTCCCGACAACCTTTCTTTAAAAAAAAATTAAGAAAAAAGCCAAAAAAAAAAAGGAAAGATAGAAGTACTTTCTATTCGTGTCTGTTCATTTTGAATTCATGTATTCGTATTCGGTTACATGTATAATAAGTATCTATCATTTCCGGCCCCGTCCCTTCCCACACACTCTTCAGTAAATATCTTAGGTTTTATTTAATAACGATCTGGCCAAGGAGAAAAATATTTTTCTCAATAATTAAGGGACAAGATTAGAGGACTGAGTACTGATCCTTGAGGGATCCCGAGTGTGAAAGGTGTTTACCAGACAGACGAGATGTTACCCAAACACGAGCCGTGCCAGAAATACTGACAGACAAACAGATATGCAAATATTTTGTTTATTCTGAGTCGCTTTACCTCCAGGACCTCGGCTAGGTCACGCCTCATCGGAGCTTCAGTTTACGGAGTGCAAGCAAACGTTCAACATCGTTTAAAAAGGCTTTGGCACCCGTGTGAGGTGAATGTGTATTAATGATAGCGATTAAGCCGTTATGCTTCTCGTCACTACGATCACATCAACGTCAACTCTTCCTGAAGCACTTCCTCCTTACGAACGAGATTGATTAATAACCGAAAGAGTAAAACATTTCAAACTCAGCGAGGACTGCCGACTTGACCTCGGTTAAACTCTCTCTCACACACACACACGCATGCATGCACACACACACACACACACACACACACACACAGCCGAACTTGTACTTATGTAATTGAAAGACAAACATTTACGCAGGAAATATGCAAATTTCTTCCTATACAAATTACCACAGAAGTTTGAAACGAGCCACAAGCCTAGAAACATCATTCCGAGCCGATCAGATGTGAGATTGAGAAACAAGCCGGAGCTAATTATAATCCCGAGACAGAAACACGGACGCCAGGATCATAATTCATCGATACCTTCGATACTTTATGTGACGTTTTATAATTACTGAGAATAAAAATAGGAGTTGAGCCAGAGGGCAAGACTGGTGAACACACACACACACACACACTCAGTCGGGTTCGGTTGTGTGTGTATCTACGAGACGATCGGATCTCGCTACAGAATCAATTCCATTCCTTGCGATACAATTTACATTCGCTTTGATGCTAGGAGTGAGAAGCCACGCCCCCTCTACTAAGAAGTATCGTAAATATTTCAAATCTGATTGGTCAGAAGGTGTCGATTAATTTTCTATAACAGCAGCTCTGACGGTAGTGCGGGTTTATATTAAGGCCCTTGTTCTAATACGTTATCGTTTCCATAGTAACAGATTCGTAGAGTCGATTAAAACATTGTCGATATGGTTTCTGTAAGGAGCTGTTTGTTTTTTAAAATGGAAGGAGTCTCCAGTGTCAGAGGTAAAGCTGTAACTGTAACTGTAAGGTTTTCGTCTGAGAGAAAAAAGAGAGACTGGTGAGGAAACGACTATTAATAGCTGGTACGATGTAAGTCTGAACTTCACAACATTAAATGTACCTATAAACGGATAAAAAGTACAACGTGTCGTTCTTTAATTAATAAAATTTGTAATCTTTGCAAAGTTGCTGTGGTATAAGGAGAATAAAACACGTGCTGTTACAGGAAAATAATAAACTTTATGGTGTTAAGAGTTACTCCGCTTCATCACACCACCTGGTTGGTGATTATTTTCCTATAACTGCACCACACACAGTGTTTTATTCCTCACATACAGGGCTGGAGATGTTTCAGGGCGCAAAGGGTTTTTTTTCCACAGATTTAGGTTGTTTGTTTACACAAAACTACTAATATCTACAAAGGCAAACAGGTTATCAAGCGTGTGTGTGTGTGTGTGTTTGTTTTAGGGCTCTCAGAACAAAGTTCACTGTCATCGTATTTTCATAAGATTTACATAGCTGAAGGCCAAAACTCCGTCATTCGATAAGCGTAATGAGCCTCGTGTCGCTTGGCGAGGGAAAAACGGCTCACTACGTCGGGCGCTAGTACACAAAACCGGACGAGTGATACGTCTTCGTCTACTGGGGACGTGTCCCAAACCACACACTCTATTCACTCTTCCATGTGTCGTCGTCTTCGAATGCATTATGGGTACTTCCTCGGGACACTTCCAAGTCAGCTTCCAAAAGTGCGCACTTTATAGTGAGCGAAGTGTGATTCGAGACACAAGTCGATGCCAATTCGATCATCACTTACAGAGTCTTTTATTTTTTTCTGAGTAGTGGGTTTAAGTGCATGCGCTGATGTCTAAACGGCAACCACACACACACACACACAGAAGACACGGTTGTCGAGGAAACGGGGTCAACGTGATTACAGCGTGCTTCGCCGGATGCCCGATTTCCTCTCCAGCTGTTCTTTGTCTCCTCGACACCGGCGCTCGTCTTTCCTCCATCCCGTCTC
>CM075010.1:27173060-27177281 GCA_037576675.1 Pangasius sanitwongsei
TTGCTAATTATTTAGCCTGTAAACTCACTAGCAGTGAGTGAAGTAATGAAGCTCTATCAGCTGTCATGTACAAACAGAGGAGTAATTTTACTATTCTGCCTTTTTTAAAGAGGAATCTTTCTCAAAAACAGAAGAATATCTTTTTAACTCTAAGATCCGCTCCAATTTAGCTAGCACATAGCCGTTAACTCCTTTATACAGAGAGTGTAAAGGTGAAAAACGAGACCAGAACATCAGGGATATCAACATTTACCTCAGACGTGTTCACAAATCACTAATACAAATCTCTGTACAGCCAATAACGCACTGTAATTACACTTAGCATCGACCGCTAACCCAGGTGTCATGGGTTACACCATACCGAAAACCTGTCAGTGTTGTGTCACAACTTGTAAACGATTAGAAAAAATCATAACAAGAGTGAGTCAGTGGTGTGGAATCTTCTAGAAGACACAAACATGCAGGTTTGGCGCACATGTTTAGAACTGTACCAGGTTATTACGTACCATAGCTACTTACAGGCATCATGATATAACAGAAATAACCGACACATGCAAGGGAATCAGAGTTTTGCCATATTTTTTGCAGATTTTTCTGGAAATAAATAAATATGGAGTTATATTTTGATAAATTCGTACACTGTGAATACATACAGATGTATATATATACATATATATATATATATATAGCAAGCTAAATAACTAGCAGCTGGTTATTAAACAAACTAAAGACACAGTGACAGTTAAAATGAGACTAAATCATTGAGAATATCAACTTTTACCTCAGACGTGTTGGTAAAATATTAATAAAAGACTTTGTACAACTAGAATTGCATTCCATAGCCATACTAACTAGCTAAATAGCTAAATAACTAGCAGCTGGTAAGCAAAAATGAGACATAATTATCAAGCATATCAACATTTACCTCAGATGTGTCGGTAAATTACTCTGTACAATTAAAATTACACTGTAATTGCAATTTTTTTCTTTGTTTTGCAACCCGGTCCCTCTGGACTCGCTATAAAACGCGGAAGAACACGGCATCGATAACCACAACTAAACCAAACAACATTATATTTTTGGCCTCAGTGTAATAAATACATTTTACGGTTTTATGGAAATTTTTTCTCAGAATTAAAAGAACTACAATTAGGGGATTTGACGGCATGTGTGTTTAAACGGTCGATTAATACCGTAATACCGTGACAGATTTAGACTAGGTTAAAATACTGTTAAATTTTAATATCGTAACACGATAGCCTAGCCGTGAGAAACGTCAGATAATTAGCATGACATAAAAATATGGGCCTTATGCTGACACGTGTTGATGATAATGAAAAGCCTCGTTAACGTCAGTCCTGTAAATACGAAAGCACACAACGCAACGTTAAAGCGAAATAAATGAAACCACTGAACGCTTGTGTCCGTGGCCAAATATGTCTCCAGGCGGGAGAGTAATGGCCGCCGCTGATGAGCTCTTTATTTAGTTTGGGGCTCGCGCGGTGCAGGCCGAGTCCTCTAGTGATTTCGGAAGCGTGGCTTCGGCCGTGTAAACACACAGCGTGGCTTGTAAACTGTGCTCTTCCTGTTATACACTGTGCGATGGACATTTGGAACGAAGAGGCTGCGTGTGCCTCATTTTCGGTTCGAAAGGCAGCGCGATCAACAAACCGATGAATAACACACACACACACACACACACACACACGGGTTTGCTGACACAAACCCTGTGAATGAAGCTTCAAGCTGCAGACAAGCTGTCAGTGTAGTCAAACACACACACACACACACACACGCACAAACTGTCTCTCAACTGGGCTCAAAACACACACAAACACACACACAAACTGTCTCTCAACTGGGCTCAAAACACACACACACACACACACACACACACTAGCATTTTAACTGTAACAAAAAGCACAAACTTTACCAATAATATCACAGTTATTAGCACATGACCATGATTGTAGCATATAACAGCTCCTGCTAATACGTCTATGCTAACTCTGGCTAATTAAAGAAATAAATGGCCAAAAAATAAAATATAAAATTTCCTGTTTTCCCCCAAATTTACTCCATCAACACGTTTGTTGTCAGAAATATGCGGCATGGAATTTCAGGTTTTTTCCCCGTAACTTTTGACGTGGTGAAGATTTTCAGCTAGGAGCCAAAAAAGAATTATATACAGATAGTTGAGATTACTAGCAGTTCTGTCAACAATTAAGACATGATTTAAAAACCCTAACAATGTCTTTGTTCCCTGTACTTTTTAATTTTCTTTAAATTCTACAGGCTACAACGTCAAACTAGCTTGCTAACTAGCTAGCTAAATACCTAGCAGGTGTTTTTTGTACAATCTAAAGACACAGTCCCAGTGAAAATGAGACTAAATACTGGGGAATATCAACATTTACCTCAGATATGTTGGTAAATTACTAATAAAACTCTTAATACAACTAAATTTACCCCAGCTAGTCATACTGGTTTGTTAACTAGCTTCCTAAATCGTTTGCGACACAGGAAGTAGGGTCTCTTGTTTTTCACAATATTTGAGGTTGTGATTTTTGAGGATTGAGGCACCGCTAAGCAACATTTCAGACAACTGTTGCCTTGCTAACATCAGCTAGCAAGCTCGGTTTCCACAGGAGCAGAAAACGTTTGGTTTTGTGGTAACCATAGCTACCGAAAACAAACCCAGCTAAGCACAGCTAGCTCTTGTCCAGCATGAATTGAAGCATTATTTTAGGTGATACATCAACAAAAGAAAATATTTTATAAGAGAATAAAGTTATAATTATACTTTTTTTCACCAATTTATTTTTTTAAGAAAATGTATGATAGGATGAGATTAATGTTAGCTAGAGAATGTAAAGGAGCGAGCTAGCACGTACGGTCTTATTTACATGCTACATCTGCTAGCAAACTTATAAATGATGAGTGTGTTAACTAGCCAAGTTACCTCAGATTTGATTGAAAGATTTATAAATAAGTCACTCCTCACATTTCTAAAGATTGTTTGTTTGGATCAAAATTTCATAGTTTTCGTTTATTTACTGTCAAATATTTTCTAATTTCGACGTGTAGCCTAAAATAACATAGCTAGCTGTGTTTATCTAGGGTTGTATTCGGTAGCTATGGCTACCACATAAACGTATGATTGAAACTTTTTTTTTTTTTTCTGAATGAAATCTGAACGAAAATCAAGATGGAGCTACGGATGTTCTGACAAACATGTTTTGGATGAAACCATTTGCTCAAATCGTTATTTTTAACACGTTAGGAGGAACGTGTACAGCGTGGTCTCTGGTACGAGCTCATCTGAAGTCCCGGCGAGAGCAGCCTGAGAGGTTCATTTAGCATTCCAGGGGAAGTTTAAAGAAAAACAACTGGACCTGAGCCATTCCCCATTGAGTTTAGAGTCACGACTCTCAGCCTTGCTGAATTCTCCAGATTAGTGAAAAACACGCATGGCTAACGTTAGCGGCCTGCTCCGGGCCTCTGTATATAAAGCCTCTGTCAAAACCTGTTCATTTATGGTAAACTCTGAGCTAATGAGCAACGACAACGACGACAACAACAACGAGAACTGAATGTACAGAGCCGTGTTTGCAGTCCAGGAGGATTCTGGGTAGCGAATCAGGCCGTGAGTGTTCGTGGAAATCGCGTCTGAGGTTCATATTTTGTAATCTTGAGGCATGAAAGATGATAAAATTGTGGATAAAACCCAAAAACAATGAGAAATGCAGGCATAATGAGACAAAAATACACATAATCTATATGATATAGGTATAGATAGGTATAGATGGAACGCAGGTCGATATGATACGATACAAAAACGAGTCGATGCGCATCAATTCACTACTGATCCGGTTCTGATTCTGTAAGATTCAATTCAGAATCCTAGTTTTGATTCTTTATTTTGTCTGAGAATCGGTACTAAATTAATTCCCTTCTCAAATCTTCTTTTTCTTCGTTCGTCCGTATAAACCACTGCTGTCGTATTGGACCGATTTTCTGCTTTGAATCATTTTTTTCTTCACACCCCGAATACACTATACAGGCAAAAGTTTGTGCACCCCTGACCATCACACCCATGTGTGCTTGTTGAACGTCTCATTCCAGATTTATTCCCTGTGTGTGTTGTTATAATGAGCTCCACTCTTCTGGGAAGCTTTCCACTAGATGTTGGAGTGTGGCTGTGGGGATTTGTGTTCATTC
>CM075010.1:27177849-27211125 GCA_037576675.1 Pangasius sanitwongsei
TTTGGGCCTCTTAGTTCCAGTGAAGGGAAACTGTAAAGCTACAGCACACAGAGACGCTCTATACAACTGTGTGCTTCTGACTTTATAGTAACAGTTTGAGGAAGAACCACATATGGGTGTGATGGTCAGGGGCGCACATACTTTTGGCAGTGTGGTGTATATTATGGTATTCAGTATTGTTATCGATTCAAAGTATTCTAACTACCCCTAGGATGCAAAAAGTGAAAAGTGAAAACCAGCCATCGTTTACTGTACACTCAGCCATGTGAGCATGTTTGGTTGAAACATTCCTTTAAAAATGCAGTAAGAAGTTAAGGAATTATCATCGAGTTAATATCAGTGTAATAGTAAATGAAACACAGCTTACTTTCCTTTAAAGCTGCCAAGACTGTGTGTTTAGACCCTGAAAGCCTTCTGTGCCGTTTCCCAACATCAATCTTTCAAAAGACAGGAACACAAGATGCTAAGCGCTGGCATCCACAGCCTGCCATTCCTCCACCGATTTCACTCCAGACAGGAAGACTAATGTGATTCTGGCCTGGCCAAAAAATTTTCCACTGCTCTCTGGAATCTGTTTCCCACGACTACAAGTGGTTTGATTCTCCGCGAAACGAAACGCAGACTCACGCTGACCTCCGAACACATCCCGAGCACAAATTCCCTCTTATTCTCCTCCATTTTCATCCCAAATCCTTTTTTTTTTTTTGTCTAAATGCACGATGGATTCTGAATCTTGAAGCCATTAGTTTCAGTTTTATACACACAATTTGATTTTATATAAACAAAATTTAACTACATCATCCGCCAAAATATTCTGTTATACCACAGAGATGTGGAATTCTCGAATCGGATTGGTCAGAAGGTGTTAATTAATTTTCTATAACAGCACAGTAGCGTCAAATGATAAGGGTGCATTTGTATTAATATAACACCCGTCATGTTTCCTTCCTTATTTTTCTTTCTTCCAAAGTTGAACTGTATTATAATTTAATTAAGAGGTGTGGATGATAATAAAGTTCCACTCTGACCTTAAATGTGTAAACACGGACTCTTCTTACTACTTTACAAATTGTTTATTTAAAAATAAGATCATGTAGCTTAACACTGTCCTGGTTTACACTTGGTCTTAAACATCAGGATTATATCCAGCTAGAGATTATACACATAAAAATGAGGAAAAGAGATTTACATTTTCTGGTAAACCCTGAACTAACGGGCATCGACGACGACGACGACGAGTTCAGAGCCGTGTCTGGCGCCCAGGGGGATTCTGGGTAGTGAATCAGGCCACAGGGATTGTGGAAGCCATGTCTGAGGTTCACAGGCTTCATATTTTGTAATCCTGAGGCATGAATGATGACATAATCGTGGACAAAAGACAAAAAAAAACGACTAGGAATGCAATCTCAAACCACTTCAGGAGGAGGTCTGGGACGCATTTTAGCCAAATGCATGCGTCTTTTAAAAGCACATTTTACAACCAAAACAAAAAGCTCTGTCGACGCTTTTAAAAACTTTTCAAAACCGAGATTAAAAACTCCTTGCTTTTTAATAAGGGAACCATCTCATACAGATTTCACTCTTGCTAATCAGTTACAAGTGTGGTTAAAATCTTATCAATCATGATACATGGCACAGGAAATGATCAGGTGTAAACAGGAAGCAGCAAATGTCAGATATCGACTAAGGCACAATCGATTTTTTTAACACACGCACCTCGTCTAGAAAGTTATTCTACAACCTTCACGACATTCTTTTAGCCTTTAGTTCGATCTGTGAGGACACATTTGAGATGGATTTGCTAGGATGTGAACACGTACACAAAATCACCACAACGTTTTCAACGTCCAACAACATTATCATTTTAACATGCTTATACACACACACACACCACACACACACACACACGTGCACTATAACATTACTCCACCACTATAACGTTTTAAAACCCACAAACAATTTTTGTCACATTTTCCATTTCACACAAAACAACCGTGAAACGATTTTACATCCTAACACGCTAACGTATAAACCAGGTCTACAACAGAACACGCAGAATAACCCTACGACATATAACCATATTATCACATTATAACATGTTCCACATTTTAACTTATTTTACGTTTCACACAAGCTGTTATAACGGTGTCGAGACGGTTAAACGTGCTACGATATATAAACCTGCTCTGTAATCTTGTTAGCGCACCTGTTCGATGGTTTGACGTCCAGCCATATTAACATGTTAACAACTTAACAACTCTGTTACACCATAATATTGTACACCTTACAGTGAAACATCAGCGTAGCTCTTTTATTTTTTATTTTTTTGTCAGTTAACAGTTGAGACAAGATGTTACGTTATGTTATGTCCAGCAATGTTATAATGTTAACATGCTAACATACTGTATAAACATTCTGCTCTATAACACTACTCCAATATCATAACGTTTTAAAACCTATAACCGAATACAATCTTCTGATATTTCAAACAACAACAACCGTTAGACGATTTTACGTCCAGTATATATATATATGTGTGTGTGTGTGTGTGTGTGTGTGTATATATATATGATAACCATATTATAACATCATAGCGTTTGAAACTTTACATATTCCATATTTAAATCCATTTCACACGAGCTCAAATCTCTTAAAGCATAAAGCGAATTAAACTCCATGTTAACATGCTACGATATAAACCTGGCCTGTGACTGTTAAACCACCTGTTTTTGATGGTTTGACGTCCAACCATATTAACAAGTTAACAACTTTCTCCGTTCTAACACCGTAATATTGTACACCTTACATTATAAACATCAGCGTACTTCTTTTATTTATTTTTGTCCGTTAACAGTTGACACAAGATCTTATTTTTGTGAACATGCTAACATACTGTACATACATTCTGCTCTATAACACTACTCCAATATCATGACACCATTTTAAAACCTACAACCAATTACAATCTTCTGATTTTTTTTCACACAAAACAAGCGTGAGACGATTTTACGTCCTGGTCCTGTAACCCTGGTCTATGAGAGAACACCTAAAACCACGATATATATATGATAACCATATTATAACATCATAGTGTTTGAAACTGTACATATTCCATATTTAAATCCATTCCACACGAGCTCAAAGCTTAAATCCCTTAAATCTTAAAGCGAATTAAACTCCATGTTAACATGCTACGATATAAACCTGGCCTGTGACTGTTAAAGCACCTATCTGATGGTGTGACTTCCAAGCCGATTAGCATGTGAACATGGTTTATAACTGCTCATTTAACACCATGATGATTTAGACCTGGCATCTGAACACCGGTTCACCAGCCTGCTGTCATATTTAACACACCTGAACACACTTTAACCCCCACAGCAGCCTTTAAGGCAGTGAGTGAGATGCTAGCTGAACATATGTAGCAGCATATGTAATGAAGGTGTACAGTAATGGCCGTGTGGAGGCCTCGCTTAAAGGAAGTAGCGGTTATTGTGGCTTCGGTGGTGCTATCAGTGAGCGAGAAGGGCTTTCTCCTTTCCCTGCACCACGTCAGGGAATGTGTCCTGAGCTAGAACAAGTATTACAGTATCGTGGAAAAACCTCACACACACACACACACCCACACACACACACACACACACACACACACAGGAGGCCATGTTGTGGTGTGTTGTGTTGTGTTGTGTTATGTTGGGGCTGTTGGGAATGTGTGAGGAAGTGAAGGTAGCGGTGTCCAGCTGCCATTTCTTTCACACACTCACATATAAAATGGATCGTGCACACACTAACACACACACACACACACACACACGCTTAGACAGATTACACACACACACACACACACACACACACACACTGTAGACTATATATAAGCAGATATATTCAGTGTTGGTTGGGTTAAACATGTTGCACATGAGGTGGGATTGATGTTGAGGGTTAAGCGCTTTGAAGTGAGCGGGTTGAAAGGGAAGCGTTACAGTGTAGCAGAGTCGCACCGCCGCCCCCCTTCATGTCGGCTTCTTCTTTAACCCTACACCCTTTCAGAGCTTCTGATCATCACTGTGCGCTGGAGGGACACAAGACTACCACCACCACCACCACCACTACACACTACTACCACCACCACAACAACATCAACATCAACAACATCAAAATAAAAGCTCTTTTCTATTCAGCTCGAGTGCATTTATTTCCCTCACACACATCCGAAATCTCTCAACTTACCCTCTCTCGCTTTAAGGAGCACCGTGTTAGCAACGATGTTCTCCAGCTCCATCAAAACAACCCCACCACCACAAGCACACACACACAAAACACAATCCCAGTGCGGTGCGATGGTCGCGTCCGCCTCGCGCACGGCAAGCTCAAGATGCTCTCAAAAGACTTGAAATAAAGAAAGAAGAGAGAAATCGAGGCTCCTCCCCAGGCCCCGAATTCGCCTCTTTTTCCCCTCAATTCAACACGAAAAAAAAAAAAAATTTAAAATAAAAACTGAATTAAAGTCTAAATCCTGTCCATTTCACGCTCGTGCCGTCCGGTAAGCTGCGCGCGCGCTGTCCGTGTCTTTCGGGCTCCATGAAACAAGCTTCATCACCGAAGGGAAAAAAAAAAAAAAAAAAAAAAGTCCCATTCAAATGGTAGTCTTCAGAGCAGGCCGAGGGGTCTACATCCTCCTCCGATGATGATGATGATGATGATGCATGGCAGAAAAGAAGAGGAAGAAGAACAAGAAGAGGAGGTGGTGGTGGTGGAGGAGGAGGAGATGGTGGTGGTGGTGGTGGTGGATGATGAAGGTTGATCCCAGCTCCTCACTGGTTCCTCACTCGGCTCCTGGTCTCTGAGCCCCACAGGCTGCTCGAGTCTTTCTGCTTTCACTTTGCCATCGTTTTTTTTCCGGCCCGAGTCGTTTCCCTCGTTCAGTGTGTCACACACACACACACACACACACACACACACACTCACGCAAACACACCGGCCTCCGAACACACACTCTCACACACTCACACACACACACACACACACTGCCACCTATGGCAGCCAGATCCAGCAGATAAATGGCATATGGAGCTGCTCAGAGGTTGCCATGTTCTTTTTGCAGTGCTTGCCCGGGTTGCCAGATTTGTATTTTTTAATCAATGCAAATCACAGACAATGTACACAATGTAGCCTGTAACTCTACAAATTCTAACCTCACGTTAGAAAAATAATTATTAAGTTAAACACTAAATAAAAAGTTTTGTGTGTGTGTGTGTGTGTGTGTAGTAGATGTGTTAAATAAAATATCAGTATAATACATTACAAATATATCGATATAAACCTATCATATGTAATAAAATAAAAATACGCACTTCTTCTACGCTACGTGACTCAACAGTAAAGCGGAATTTAGAGTTACGACAAAATCGTAATTAAAGTTCGGTACTCAAATTAAGCAAACATGTTGCTCCTGTAAACGTTTAATAATAGAAACACAACCATTTGAGAAATGCGAAAAATATTAGCAGTGTAATGTACATGTAGCATGAGCTCAAATTTCGGACACGCTATGTACGTACGAATAATTTTTTTCATTAAAAATCGCACCTTCGACGTACAGTCGGTGTTGCTGAAGCTACTTTACGAGTGTAACTTGTAGCTATAAGCTACTCGTGGTTTGAAATAGCTAAAGAACTGTACAGCCGAACTTTCTTTTTGATAACGTAGCTAGCTATACGATGAGCTACTAAGAAAAAGGAGCTAACTGTAGCTGAAGCTACTTTATCAAACTGTGGAAAACAAATTGTGTTTCATTTTATTGTGTAGCCAAATTATTACGCAAAATAGAAATACAGCGTATGCCATAACACAGAAATGTTACTTTTATATATGTAACGCAATCAACGACAATCATCATCGTAAAAAAAAAGTAAGCGATACGGAGAGAACTCGGTCTTCGATGCTCTTGCTTCAGTTATCTTCTGGAAATATCTAGCTAGTTAGCATTAATGGGTTCACAGTAATCTACGATCAATATAACCCTGAATTGAACAGCTATGTTTGGGTGAAGAAATGCATAAAATATTTTATTTATTATTTGTTTATTATTTGTGGTAAATACACAAACACACACACACACACACACTACGAATGTAGATAACAAGTCTAACATGTCATTAAAAACATGAGAATTTCTTTTTATTTAAAACTAGAAATAAACAGAAAGTTTAAAAAATTTGATGTGGCTCGACGCAAAGCGGAACCCCGAAGTGGATAATTTGCGTATAACCGCACGTTGTGAAGTGTTTTATTTCTCTTATGCTTCAGCCATTCGGCAACAATTACAATATTTAATTTATTAAAGAAGCTTTTTAACAGTTTATAGTTACATTTATCTTTGTGGAGAAACGTTAGTTCCTGTTCTCACTTACGTTACAGCAGCTATAAACAGTCGTTCCCTCACTAGCTTCTCTTTATTCTCTCTTTCTTGAAGTTAATAAGACAAAGAAACCACAAAAAAAAAAAAATACAAACAAAATGTAAACTTCTGTTTTACAAAAAATACGTGACTGTTACAAAGCGCTGACACTGGAGACTCCTTCCTTCAAGGTTACATAAATATCTTCTAACAAAAACCATCACCACATCAACGATCATGTTTTTTTTAAAAATGTTTTTTATTATTAGTCTTAGATAACGTAGCGCATCCGCCGTACAAGTGGACGAACTGTCACTATAGAAACGAGCGCATTAACATAATGTTGCACGTTACAGCCGTAGCTACAGTTAAAACCTTCTGACCAATCAGATTTGAGAATTAATCCGCGCTGTGGTTTAACACAAACTTATACAGGACACATGCGGATTATGTTCACAGCAATATTATGAGAAAGATAAAGTTTCAATCTGGCAACCCGGAGTGTCTCCCTCCCCTGACTGGAGGAAAAGGCGTGTCCCAGTGCAGCTGTGACGCAGGAGGAGGATACATGCCTTCCTCAGGACATCTGATCTGTGCACTACATTCATAACCCTGTCTCTCCTGCCCGCTGTTCCGGCCCGGGGCTCACCTCCAGCCTCCATTTCAGCCAGCAGGAACCTCGAGGAACCTTCCAAGAATCACAGAACCAGAACCAGAACCAGTGCAGAAGCCTTACAGTCTCCAAACATGGACTAATGTTTAAACAGGAATCTCTATTTAATGAGGTCATGTGGGTCAGAAAACATCCAGCAAACATGTCTCTAATGTGAGCTTTAATTAAAAATGAGGCAAAAATTAAATATATAATATATAAAATATAAACATTTATACAAGCTCTCGGAGTTCAAACTTGTGTACGCTCACACTGTATTATGGATATTTAAAAAAAAAGCATTGTATGAACACTCAGAAATAACAACAACAACAACAACAACAACAACAACAACAACAAATACCATAATAGCAAACAACAAAACAATGTCTTGTTATAAAAATTAAATGTTCACAAACCATATATACTAAAACTATTAATTAAATAAAAAATATATCAGCATATAAACAATTATAATAAATATCTAAACTATAAATAAATATATTACTATAATAATATAATATTATATATAAATTAAATATATAAAATGTAAATTAAAGGTAAAATCGCCAATGAAAAAAAAATGTATTAAGTTAAATTGTACTATATATATATATATATATATATATATAAAATATATACATAAATATATTAATTTAAATAAATATAATAATGTTATATTTTATACAGTGTAAATGCACCTCTAAAATTATTTAGATATTATTATTTTATTATTTAATAATTATTTAGATATTATTATTTATTTCTCAGAGTTAAAAGTGATATGCATTTGCAGTGTATTATGGGTAAAAAATAATTTATTAAGTATTGGAAACAAAACAGCAGCACAAATCACTTGTTTTTGTTTTGTTTTGTTTTGTTTTGTTGTTGGAGAAATTTTCTAAAAAAACAAAACTACAAATAAATTACAACTTCACATATAAAAATATAAAGATAAAATTTAGTCATATAATATTATTTATAAACTCACAAAACTTGGAAATAAAACAACAACAAAAAAACAAGGAGTTTTATTAGAAAGTGTATTATTTGTTTGAAATTTTTCTAAAATGTCTGACGTTTCAGTAAAAAACATGAACTGGATAAAAACTCCAGCACTGTGGCCTCCAGGTTGAAGAGTAAAACCCTGATGGTGGCGTTTTAAACATTTAAAAGTGTTTCCACACCTGTAATAAAGATGTAATAGAAAATGTGTGATCATGTAACACACCTCACTCGCTCTTTCTCTGCTTTCAGGTTTCTGTTTACATTTTTCCGTATTGCACTCCTCTTGGACCGGACATGTGTCTAAAGGTCAGTTTCTTTTTCTAAGAATAAATAAGGTAGAGTCCAATGTGCATTACAAATACTCAAATAAATAAAAATAAAGATTTAAAAAAAAAAAACAGGGAAGGTTATACTGTATATTAGTGTCTGGGTTACACCTTTAATGGTTTAAATGCTTTAAAGGCAGGATTGTTGTTGTTTTGTTACTTTTTTTGCGTTATATTTATTACATTTTTAATATTTAACCACTAACTGATACACTGCTTGTCCAACTGAAATGATGTGATTGTTTTAATACACTTTAATAGTTCAGTATTTGATGAATGAAATGTTGTGGATGAGAGAAAAGCTTGTGTTTGGCGGCACCATGTGGTCGAAAAGAGAATTACACTGAGTCTCAGTGATCACGTGACTTTAAAACGCCAGGATACGTCACATATACAAACATAAAAACGTTAAAATAATACGCTAATATTCTTACTTATACACCTATACACTTATTATATAGGGTTATATAAACACACACACACACCTTAAACCTTAAGACAAAGACATCAAACTGTACTTTTCCATCTTTTGCATATTTAATACACATTTCTTTTCCGTTCTCCGACTTGAGCCACGCCCCCGAGTATGACTTTGAGCTGTGATGGGACAGTGATTGCATTTCAGTGTAGAACTCCTGCAACACACTGATGAAAAGTCAAATTCAACACAAAAGAGAATGGTAGTATAAAAATGTATAAGCTAAATATATAATTTAATTTACGCACGCTGTTACTGTTGTATAAAATGTATTTGTTTTAGACTTTTAGGATTTAAAATGTAAAATTTTTTCCTTCAGTCTTTACACCAAAAGCAAAATCTAAATCAATTAGCGGCACTAAAATTAAGTCCCACTGATATTTCATTTATAAATCTGTCGCCCCTATGAAATATTTGGAACGTTCCACAAGGAACAGGAAGTTGCATCATTCGAATTTCCTGAAGATCACACGAAGAAGAAAAGTCAATTCTCTTATTAATTTTTTTTTTTTTACAATTTTATTTTAGTTTATGAGATTGTGATTTTTACTGATGAGTAAAACCCTGTTACTCCAATTAGAGACTGAAAGTAAATTATTAATATCTCTCTCTCTCTCTCTCTATCATACATAAACATTAACATCCTTGTACTTAACATCCTTATACCATTAGCATGGATGCTAGTTAAGCACTTGCCTATAATAAATAAGTAAATAAATAAATAAAAACCTCAACTCTGTTACTCATTTAAATTATATATATAAATATTATAATAAAAATAAAAAATAAGAAAACATACAATCCCAATACGGAGCATAGACATCTTTGGTGCTTGGCCCCCTAACGTCGCCCCTAATTGTTTATCGGAATAGTAAAATGCACGTTTTCTTAGATTCGATGTTGAGAATGATTTTTAAAAAGTGTTTAAATTTTTAATTGTTATAAAAGCTAAAAAGGCAGCGCTATCGTAGAATCATGTGAAAGGGAACTGAACGCAGAGAGAGAGAGGAAGTGAAAGAGTGAGATTAGAGAACTAAAAGGATTATTATCAGACGTTTACTATCACAGCAGATCCATCGCTTCAAACACGTGACTGACTGTTCAGAGAGGAAACGAACGGCCGCTTTAAACTTCTGCTCAATAAACCAGACCCAGACGTCTGTTCCGTACAAAACAGGTTTTAATCGAACGAAAATATCCTCATTGTTGTACAGCGTGATTTTACACAACATACCCCCCAAAAAAAAAAAAAAAAACAACAATAAACAACAACAAAACACACCGAGTTTAAGGTTTTCGTTATTATTCTTTCGTTACGTAGAAACTAAAAGCCAGCAGGCTGAAGTGCTTCTGATTTTTTTTTTCTGTCCATCATCCATTTCCATTTCCATAAAAGGGAAATTAAAGATGGCGGACAGCTACAGTCGATTCAGAGCGACTGCTTTAAAAAGAAAAAAAAAAAACAAACAAAACACAAAATAAAGTCATCACACATCATTTTTGTGATGCAATCTCTCATTTAAAAAAAAAAGCCACGTTTGTGTAGTGAACGTTTTAAACGTGACGTACGTCGCGTCCCTCCTGAACGTAAACTCGCTGAAACAGAAAAAAATGACAGAATCTTTCAGAAATCGTCGAGCGTGTCCGCTTTGGGGATGGATAACCCTCGCTCCTTCACCGCCTGCAGCTTCAGCCGCTCCGACTCCTGCTTGGCCTGCTGCTCCACCCGCTGCTCCTCCAGGATCTCCTCGATGGAGACTCTCTGCAGGATCTGATCGCAGTCTTTATCCAGATCCTAACGTTAAAGCAACAATTCAAATCAGCAAATCAAATCCACACAAAATCCCACCACGTCTCTGATAAATAACCCGTAAAGTCTCCGGTTGGGACGAACACACAGCCTGTACTCACGACTTCTCCCAGCAGGACCACATTTTCTCCTCGGACCACGAAGATCCCTCGAGGGATGTCTCCGAACTTCTTACCCACGTGGATCCGCTCCACCGTTTGGTGCAGAACCAGGTTGGCTGTTGGAGAGTCGACAACAACAAGCTCAGTACGCAAAAATAAAGTGTTTTCTCACAGAAATGATTAACTCTGGGTGCGGTTTTAAGGAATCTGATCACGTAACATATTAACACTTTTATTGTTTTTTTTAGTAATAATTCTGAGTTCAGTGCTATGAGTATGAGTAAATAAACCAGACACTCTGATTGGAGTTCCTTGAGATGAACAGCAACGTCTCCTGGAACACTTTCCAATTACAACAGCGATTGCATTTCAGTGTAGCACGACTGCGACGCAGTGATGACAGTGAAATGCACTCTGATAAGAAATTACATTCACTATGTTTACATTTAATTCTTAATTCTCCTCCTGAGTGTTTTCACTGAAGCGACAACGCGATGCTGTTAAGGTTTTGCTTTTCAGTGTAGCACGACTGCGACACGGTGATGACCATGAAATGCACTACGATAACAAATTACATTCACTACATTTACGTTCAATTCTTAAAAACGCAATCTCCTGCTGAGAGTTTTCACTGAAGCGATAACGCGATGCTGTGAAGGTTTTGCTTTTCAGTGTAGCGTGTTGTCCTCATGTCCCTAATGAAAAGCAACAGATTTAAAGATTTCCTTTAAAGTGGATCTCTTCTTGCTTTCCAACTACAATAATAAACAGAAATTAGACTTCAGGAAAAGTGAGAGAAATTAGTAACGTGTGTTTGTGTACAACTGTTTAATTATTAACATACATTTAATATAATTTAGTAAGTAAGTAAACAAACAAAAACAAAAACAAACAAACACGGTTTGCATTCTAGCTGAGTGTAATCACTCTCGGTATCAGACGGCTAATAACGTTTAAAATCTTAACCGTATCTAACGCAACATCAGCTTAGTTGTGATTGGTCACCTGACTGAACCAATCAGGGGGAACCATTTTGACCGCATGTTTACGCCGTAGAGTTCATACCAAACTGATCTATGCTCCTGAGGATCCCGATCAGCGTTCTCCCGTCTCTCAGCAGAACAAGGTGCTTCTCTGGAACGAGAAAAGAAATCCTTCACTCAAATTAAAGAGGTTTTTAGAGCAGGAAACAGCAGGTACAACACCGAGTCACGTGCTTATTACACTCCTTCTCACATCTAGGTCACTTTATAACTGCTGTGTTCTCCATCTATCACGCTGCACAATGTATTGGCACCCCGGCACCACCCCGGCACCCCACACACACACACACACACTCTCCTAACCTGTCCAACTAGGAAACATAGTAAGACTAACACTAACAGTAATACAATGCACTACTGCTGAATTCTGGCATCTGATTGGTCCGAAGGTGTTGATTCATTTCCTGTAACAGCGTGCCATGCAGCTGTCCGCTGAGGGGAGTAAAGACACATCCATTTGTAACTATAACTGTTTTAACTGTTCAGTGAAACTGAAGCTATACTGTAGACGCTCTCTATACTGATTCATTAGAGCGACTGTGACGTCATTTCCGCCAATCATAAGAGGACTACTAGGTTTTTTTTGGGCTTCTTTACAGCTTTACCTGAGATGTTATGTCAATATGGTGGATTTGATTCATACTTTCACTTTTTCTTTTTCTTTTTTTTTTTTGCATTCCTGCTTCTCTACCATCGCTGACATTTGCACAAGTTTATACTTAAGCATTAAAAAAACGCTCATTAACATAATTAGCATAATTAATGTAATGAATTCAGGAACAACAGCTTTAATTCTGTTACAAGCTCTCTCTCTCTGTCTCACACACACACACACACAAACACACACACACACACACACACACACACACACACACAAGTGTAAACACAAGGCCGGCTGCATCTTTAATGTTAAAAAATAAATTAATAAAAAAAAGTAATGAACTTACTGTCGATGTCCTCAATGAGGCTGGCTGTCCCCGGCATGTAATTCATTTTTTAATCACATTTGTTGAGTGTTTTTACAGAATAAAACTATCAAGTCATGAACCATTTGAAACATGTAGCCTTGTTTCACAGGATGTGACGCAGATGAAAGTGCTTCCGGTTCGTTCTGCCGCTTTATAGCGGAAAAAATATATCATTAGTTTATATGTTCGCGTAATTTTTATCTAAATTTAATAAATAAAATTGATTGAGGGAATAAATTCCTAAATGACATCGAGTAATAAAAGCAATACGTTATCAAAATGATTATTTTTCCGTTCGTTTCCTTTACGTCATATGGCGTTATTGATTCTGATTGGTTAGTTGAGGTGACGTAAGCGTCTGAGTCAGAAAACGGCTTTGAGCACAGCCTGTCTGGACATAAACAAAATATTTTTTTTTATTTATAAACCCTAATTTACCATTCTATAACCCTTACAGAAATTCGAAATAATTTTTAGTAGAGTTTTAAATCATTTAAAAATGTTGCGGTGTTTTTCCCACACGAATTCCGTACAAAGTCCCGCCTCCTAAAACATGATTGGCTGGTTGTTAAGCCTCTACGTGTGTGCTATTGGTGGATTCCCTGCTCGCGTGAAGGATTAGCCAATCGAAGCGGGGAAGGCGGGACATGTCGGAAAGTGGATGGGCAAAAAAAAATGAGAGACGGCTAGCTTTAGCCTTGGAAGGTTCACCTGGATGGCTCATGCATCAGGAAACGCGATCAGACCCTAAATCAGACGGTTATACCTCGATAAAAAACGGACACAGCTGGAATAACGCAATGGTATTTATTTATTTATTATTTTTATTTCTGTTAGCGAGCTGAAAAAGCTAACCTGGCTCACAGTTTTATATCAGCTAATCCGCGCGTGCTAACTTTTCTTCTGGTCACTATGGCAACAAATTTAGGTTCACTGAATAAACCCAGAATCCTTTTGTAAACAAGCTGAGAGTTGTAAACATGTCAGTGTAAACAGATTCACTAATATAAATGGAAATAATTGAGTTTATTTGTTTATGAGTGAAGCTAACACACACAGAATACGGAAGTGTTTAGAGGTTACACAGCAGTTAGCTTAACCTGACTAGCCTTCAGCAGAATTATTCACACTTTAATCCATTTTAATATGTAATAATATTACAAAAAAACACTGTTACCAAGTTTAAATATCATTTCTGAGAATATTTATAAGTTAAACTAATTAGCAAAAGCGTCTGAACATTTCTGAACTGTAAACAAACACAGGTGTTTAGTCAGCTTAGAGTGTTAATGTTTATTTATTTGTTTGTTTGTTTGTTTGTTTGTTTATTATCGATATGAATGAATTAAGTTATAATTATATATCCTTATTTTAGGATTATGATTAATCAGAATGGATAAATGAATGACTGGAGATTTATTTTGACACTTTATATAATGTTTCATGTAATAAATATGACTTTAAAGTGCATGTTTAGATGAATAATGAATGATTTTATATAATTAATAAGATTTAAAGTCCTGGATCTGATGTTTTCTTTCTACTGAAAGTTGCACTATAAGTAAATTATAAGAAATTATACACTTAAAGTGAAAAACCTGTGTGTGCAGTGTATTATACAGGGCTGTGCAAAAGTATTGGCGCCCTGTTTTTCTTCATTTCATTATTTTTGAAGGCGTCTTTGCACGTGTCTAAGACTTTTGCACAGAACTGTGTATTTATCGTAACGTGAACGTGTCCGTGTCTGACAGCAGGATTCGACTCCGTATTGCGGGTATCCGCCCAACTACTGGTACCCTCCTCCGGCCGGGCCGTACAGCACCGCCTACCCGTCCGGACCCGAGATCAACGGACAAGCACCGTACAATCCACAGGTACTGAAAAACAGTATTGTTTTTTTTTTTTTTTCATAAAGGAGAGGTCAGAGGTCACGGCGCGCCTCGGTGTTGTGCATCAGTACTGTGTCGCTTTCAGACAGGAGCGTCTCGTTTTGTTTTGTTTTTTTAATTTCCTTTCCTCGCTTCTAAACTCCTCCTTCCTTTGAATCAGCAGACGAAGGATGTAAGGAAAAGAACCGGGAATTTATCTTCTGACAGAAGATCCTCCTCCTCCTCTTCTTCCTCTTCCTCCTCCTCTTCTTCCTCCTCAGTTGACTCCTGTTCATCAACTTTCTTTCGTGCTTGTAATTAGTTTCTTTGCGAGAGGATTAGTGTTTATACCGTAGGTCGTCCTCCGAAGGAATCGAGGAATAAAGCTCACATCCTCGACCGCAGCCTCTGATAGGTTTTAAGGTCCTGTGCTAATGACCGTTAGGTTGTAAGTTCAGATCCCAGCACTATCAGAGAGCTGGACTGCTGACTGTAGGTTTGGCGGACAGACGACTAACTGTGCGCTCTTCCAGGCGATGCCGGCCTATCCGAACGGAGTGTATAACCCGGGTCAGTACCCTCTGAACGTGCTTCACCCTTCCAACCCGTTCTACTGCAGCGAGCAGATCCCTCCCAGGCAGCCGCAGTACCACAGTCAGGACCGAACCCCGGCCAGCTCCCCTCAGCCTCCGTACCCCGTTCCTCACTGCCAAGGGGTGAGTCAGACACCGACACCGACACCGATGTTCCAACTCTGCTTGCTGTGTTTTGTATTTATTTTCTATCTCGTCCTTCAGGCTCCTGGATTTCCACCCAGCTCGTACCCGCCTTACGGAGACGGCTGCCCCCCTAATGCCCCCTACCCCTCCCAGCAGCCTGTACCCTCTCGCCCTCAGCCCGAGCCCTGGCCTCATTCAGCGGGATACGGACCCCAAGCGCACTACCCCAACCACACGCGCCCTCCGCACCCTCCGCCCTGGCACGGGCCCGCTCCACCTCCATACGATCACATTAAGCACAAGGTAAACAAACAAACAAACAAACACGTACACCGCGTCTAGCATAAACCACCAAGCGTTTCCTTATTTCTTTCTTTCTCCCCCGTGTCCTCAGGAACCACCGTATCCAGGTCATCTGAACAACCGGAACCAACCCAAACCTCGACCCAGCACGCCGAACTCCAACCCCGCCCCCAACCCGGCTCCAAACAAACCCGTGGAGTTCAGCGCCCCGCCTCAGATCTACAGCAAAACGTCATCCGGAGGCGGAAACCAGCCCAGACCGGCGCCGCAGCAGAGAGACCCTCCTCCTCCTCCGCCCGCGCCGCAGCCGCAGCCTCCGAGCAGCGAGAACCCGGGCCTGGCTCGGGTGCAGGAGGTCCTGGCCAGGGTCCATCTGCTGCAGGAAGACGTCGACGAGTTCGTGGGCAAAAAGACGGACAAGAGCTACCGCTGTCTGGAGGAGCTGCTCACCAAAGAGCTGCTGGTCCTGGACTCGGTGGAGACCAACGGCCAGGACGCCGTGCGCTCGGCCCGCAAAGAGGCCGTGCAGAAGATCCAGGCCATTCTGGATCGTCTGGAGAACAAGGCCTTCTAAGAGGAAGATCAGCGGCACTGATTTCACTCGTATCTGTATCTCTGTACGCGTGTGTGTGTGCGTGTGTGTGTTTTGACGATTGAGTGCACATGAAGTGCTTCTCTGCAGATGTTCATTTGTGTTAATTATTCTGTTAAATGCGTGAAGTTAAATGATCGCGTACGGAACATCCAGAAGATCCAGACCACCTGCAGACCATCATGAGTATATTTCGCAGATCTTTTTTTGCTCTTTAGCAGATGCTGAAACATATCGTTCCATCAGCACGCACACTGCCATCCGATCTCTCGCTTCTGATTCTGCGTCTGCTGTCAATCCGACTTCCTGTCTGACTTCCTGTTCCTCATTAATAACGCCTCTCTCCTCCACGTTGGGCTTCAGCGCTGACCATTCGCTGGATCTTACGGAACGAGTCCTGAAGGATTAAACCTGAAGAATCGTTCCGTTCTGCAGCCGCGCGTTTCGCTCGCCGTACGTTCGCTCGTTACTCTTTTGACCCGTTACGTCACCGCTTTTAACGCAGCCTCGCCGACTTCCTGTCACCGCGTCCCCTTGGCTGAACGTCTGCCGCCATCTTGAGTGAATTTCGTGGTCAACAGCAGTGAATTCAGAAGCGGACGAAGCTGTTTATGTGTAAAGCAATAAATAATTTAGTGTTTTAATACTTTACCTTCACCAACTGACGTTATTTGTTCGGATTGGGTTCTTTTTGACGAAACCCCTCCATTTTGTCACGCAAGCTAAAATAACTCCGTCTCAGATCATGAACCATCAGCTATAATTCTAACATGAAACACTGTGCACTTGAATTAATTTTACACCAAAATTAATTTGCCCTAAACTTTCGGCCTAGTGCGACTTCTCGCTCAGTGCGTCGGCCATTTTGAATATTTCAAACCGTTTGTGGCTCCGCCCCTTTCTGCTGAAAGTATCCGATGTTCCGTGCTTCATTTCGCGGTGGCTATAATATCATATCACTTACGTACGAGATTAGATAGACGTTTAACATCGGCTCGACGCTACACGTCTCTTAGCGAGTATGATGTAAGAATTTTGGGGAAGTCGTCGAGGCCACGTTAAACACGGTATTGAAACGTAGGATCGGCGTATAAGCAATACTCGCTGGCCTTTTCACAAAAGGTTTACACAACTTTCACGTTTTTGTTTTTCTTGTTTGTTTGTTTGTTTGTTTGTTTGTTTTTTTTCCTCTCTTGATGTGTGAATCTGAAGTCTAATCTAAAGCCAGTATCCTGTCTAATCTAAAGGTCTCGCATGTTTACAAATGAGGCCTTTTTTTAAAAAAAAAAAAAAAAGAAGAAAAAATGTATAAATTTGTATTTAAATTATCTAAAAGAAAAAGGGGGCATAGACAAGGAAGACCAATCATCCTTCCTTTAAAAAAAAAAAAAAAAAAGGGAAATTAATGCCGCTACGTTTAATACTTTGCACCAAAGTCACTTTCAGGCGTGTGCCGATGTTGTTATACTGTCATATCACGATAACTAAAGGTTTATTACAATGTTGTCACCATGTCATATTTAAAATATTACGTCTTTGCGTGTATCGTTTAAAAAAAAAAAAAAAAACCTTGACAGGCATCGACCGGTGAGCGCCGACAGGTTCATATCGGGCCGCTGTCACGAAGAGACGCTGTCGTTGGTCTGTTTTGGATCAATCGCGATTCTTTACGTCCTGATTTCGGTCTGTGTCGAGTTCGACGTCCTGTGATACGACCACAGCAGCAGAAATCTGACAAGGACGCCTTCTCCACGTCTTTCCACGCGCTCACCGGATATCTTTGTAAACGTATTTCTCAGTCGGACTGATAGTCGTGTCCGCCATTTGTTTTTGTTTTTTTTTCTCTCTAATTTACATGTTCCTCTTGTCTGGTGAACAGAATTATAGGATTGCCTTCTCCGATAAGGAGAAGGACACACACCAAACTTATAAAAAAAATAAAAATAAAAATGTAGGAAACTTAGACGGCTTTTCTCATGCCGCCTTCTGACTGGGACGGACTTCACCTCGGGCACGTTAACGCTGCCTGGAACACAGGAACTGAATATCTCAGTATTTTGTACCGACTACGGGCATAGTACCTTGACCACGGACCCTTCTGCAGGTCTTCCTCCAGTTATAAAGGACAAAAAAACTGTGCCATATCATCGGCAGGTGCTTTTCATATCCGATTAAGAAAAAAAAACAAAAAAAACAAGTTAAAGGTGTTGAATCTGTCGAGCTCTGCATGTCACCCAGTCTGATTTTTTTTTTTTTTTTGTTGTACGAGTCCTCTTTCCTTCTGTAACTCTGTAAAATCTCATTATATAAACCCAAAACTGTACATTACACAGTCTTTACACTAAAAGAGTATATTTGTACGTAACTTGTACATAGAGAACACACACACTGAACACAGGACCAAAAACGTGCTTGCTGAGATCTGGACCGTAAGTGCATGGATTTGAACACGAGACGAGGCCACCGGCCCTAACGAGAACACACAGCTTACATTAAACAATAAGAGTCCTAAATAACTGGTGTCGTGGTGTTTTTTCATTTTGAAATTTACGGGTTACGAACGTAGACAGAAGAGACGTACGGTGCCGCTAGAAAGTCTGCGAACCGTTTACAATTTTCTGCATCATAAATTTGACCTGATCACGCGAGCAGATCTTTCATCTAAGTCCTAAAACTAGATAACGAGAACCCAGTTAAACAAATGACTCAAAAACATTATAGTTTTTACTTTTGTTTATTGAGCAAAATTATCCAGCGTTAAATATCTTTCTCGGAAAACGTACATGAACCTCTAGGAGTACGGCTTCATTTAAAGGGGTAATTGAAGTCACGTGTGTCAGTCAAGCGGATGGCAATCAGGCGTGAGTTTAGCAGGCCTCCCATGTTTCAAAAACATAAACATTGTCAAAGTTACTGTTATATCTGTTCATAACTGTTACGACTGTTACGTCTTTTCTGTCTACATCCATTAACTGTTACGACGGTTACATCTTTTCTTTCTACATCCGTAACTGTTACGGCTGTTACGTCTTCTGTCTACATTCATAACTGTTACAACTGTTATGTCTTTTGTCTACATCTGTAACTGTTACGACTGTTACATCTTTTCTTTCTACATCCGTAACAGTTATGAATGTAGACAAAAACAACGTAACAGCCGTAATAGTTATGAATGTAGACAGACTTAACTGTCTACATCTGTAACTGTTACGACTGTTACATCTTTTCTTTCTACATCCGTAACAGTTATGAATGTAGACAAAAACAACGTAACAGCCGTAATAGTTATGAATGTAGACAGACTTAACTGTCTACATCTGTAACTGTTACGGCTGTTATGCCTTTTGTCTACATTCATAACTGTTACGGATGTAGAAAGAAAAGATGTAACAGTCGTAACAGTTACAGATGTAGACAAAAGACATAACAGTTGTAACAGTTATGAATGTAGACAGAAGACGTAACAGCCGTAACAGTTACGGATGTAGAAAGAAAAGATGTAACCGTCGTAACAGTTAATGGATGTAGACAGAAAAGACGTAACAGTCGTAACAGTTATGAATGTAGACAAAAGACGTAAAAGCCGTAACAGTTACGGATGTAGAAAGAAAAGATGTAACAGCCGTAACAGTTATGAATGTAGACAGAAAAGACGTAACAGTCATAACAGTTATGAATGTAGACAAAAGACATAACAGTCGTAACAGTTATGAATGTAGACAGAAACAACGTAACAGCCGTAACAGTTGTGGATGTAGACAGAAGAGGCGTAAACAGAAAGGGACGTAAACAGTCTTAGTTTAACAGTAATAACAGTTTCTGAAGTTTGATGGTGTTTTCTGAAGTTTTCGCTGACTAAACATTGTTTGGCCTGTGTAACCTGAACCCCACATTTAGAGGTGCGAGTGGTCAAATGTCAAAATATCAGTTTGTTTAACAAGCAACAACTGAACAACCCCCATTTTTCATTTCTATAACACAGTATGGAGAAGATTTATGACGTGTGTGTAAGTCTGTGTGTATGTGTAAGTGATCTGGTACGAAGCTGCAGTCTGAGCGTTACTGACATCCAGCCAACTCCTAGAGCCGAGTCCTAAAATAACCCGGTTCCCCAGGAGTGTGTACCAGCCATGTGAACGCTGTGGATCTACAACTTCAAACTGACAGCAATGCAGTGACTTTCAGTCGCGGACTCCTCAAGTCCTCTGATAATTAATATCGACTTCTCAGATTTCATCACCAAAGTTCAGCTCCAAATGTCCTACAGATCCAAATATAACGATTCACGCTCTGCGAAAACAGAGATCGATTTCACCTCGCCTGGTTTGGCAGTGATGGGAGTCGAGCAGCTCCTGTTTTCCGGGAGAGCGATCAACAGTCCTGCTAATGAGGTCTGGCCCAGACTTTATATAGGAGACATGTAAGTGTCATGAAGATCTGTGATGGAAAAAAAAAAGATGCATTTATTGCTGTGATGTGATATGATACATACACAATTGTTCTAGTGTTGTGCAAACAATTCAAAAGACTTTGTCTTAAAGATTAAAATGAGTGGGAAGCCTTCATTTCTCAAGTCATAATACGACTTTAGCACTAGGTGGCACCATTTCAGTCGTAGCCGTGAAGTCAGCTAGCTGCACAAACATTAGCCTGCGTCGCACATCAGAAGAATTGTGATGATAAATGCACATTTTGTGACCATAGTACTTTCAGGTTTTATCCAAAATAAGTTCATTTCATACACTTCTCCTGTGATGTTTTTTGTATAATATTTAAAACAGATAGATCGTAGATGAAACTACTATTACAAGGTTATATCTGCTAGCCGATTAGCATTCAGGATGAATACGCAACAGCTGTGGCCAATCATTATCCATGTTTTTAACACACTCCTCGCTCCCTTCCTCCACAGGGATTTCGCAGAGAATCGTGCCGGGCTTCGCAGGCAAAACTTCACTCACGTGTTGAACTGTGCTCACAGCTCGAGACGAGGCGACGACTTTTACTCCGGAATGGGAATCACATATCTGGGCATCGAAGCCCACGACTCTCCTGCCTACGACATGAGCGTCAACTTTAATACAGGAGCAGAGTTCATTCATAATGCGCTCAGGACGGGAGGTAACAACATCACAAACGTCTTAAAGGCCACAAGTTCCCCGCTTTATAGCCATGACGTTTGTTTGTTTCTTTAGGCTAATGTATTGAGTATGTTTCACACTGCAGGGAAAATCCTGGTGCACTGCCACGTTGGAGTGAGTCGCTCGGCCACCATCGTGCTGGCGTACCTGATGCTGAAGCACAACATGACCCTGGTGGAGGCCATCAACACGGTTAAACAGGGGAGAGGGATCATACCCAACCGGGGCTTCCTCCGACAGCTCGTCGACCTGCACATCAAACTGTACGGCTACAGATCCTGAGTGCGTGACCACGCCCTCCCGACACCTGACTGTTCAGGAGAGACTTCGCGGGAATGAGATAACGGTGGTTTGGCAACGTACATAATACATTAGTTACTGTTTCTAGCTTCTGAGATGGTGGAGATGGTGAAGGGTTATTCAGAGATATAAAGATATAAAGAGCTGTATTTTATAATGTTTATAAACAGCCAATTTTATAATGTATTGTTATTTAATTGACAGTAAAGCAGTGCTCTGTGGTAAAAAGGCAAACATGGCGGGTTTGATTCATGCTCTCTTTTTTTTTTTTTTTTTGGTAATTTTCTTTTCTCAACACTGTGTTTTTCCCCCATGGATGATTCCCTGATATATAATTTGAAAAATGGTGTTTAACTCATTAAATATTTTCTTATTGAAATTTCTCATTATGTCTGCTTCTTTTGTCGTCCTTTTTTTCGTGAAGAGAAACGCAAGCGTTGTCTAAGCCGTTTCATCCGGGAATTTCACCTGTACCAACTATACCTAGCTAGTTAGCAATTAAATTCGACGATTTATCATAGATATATATATACTGTATATACATGAAAAAGGGGAAATTATTTTTGCCCACGTCCAAAAAGAAAAGTTTAATTTCAAGCTTGTAAAAACAGAATATCGACAAGGATATTCTACTATAAACTATGGCTGTGACGGTGAGCTAACATGCTAGCTAGTGACAGGATAGAGCAGCTGTTTATGGGAAGGGTAGTTTCCATGGCGACGGCGGTTCAGGAAAAAAAAATACGTATTTTTAAACAATCAGTAAATTAATGTTAAACAATACATCACGGAAAAATAAATTATCGGGTTGTTTTTTTATTTTAAACTGAAATTAATATTTACTTCCGATATATATATATATATATATATACATATATATGTGTGACGCAGTCTGACGTGATGCTTCGTTACCTAGCAACGGTGAATAAACAGGAAGTGCCGGACAGCAGAGAATGCGCCAGGTTAGATTAGATTAAACTTTCATTTTTAATAATAATAATAATAATAATAATAATAATAATAAAAATCACTGTCTGTACATTTAGGCGAATTCAGAACAAAATCTAAGAAGCGCTTGGGTGGATTTTAGCGTTAATTGTAAGTCACGTGACATCTGAATTTCCTTATATCAATATTTCACCTATAACTGTATTTTTATATAAATTATATAAAGATATACTTTAAAGATCTCGCTTTCTTCCTTTCTTTCTCTTCTGTGTCTCTAATTCTTCTTTTATAGGTCTACTTACAACCTTTTAGGAGTTAATCCTAATAAATACAATGGATTGCTTACACACATTAAAAATTTAAGCAAAATAATCACTTATAAAAAATATCATTTAAAGATAATTAGTGTCTCTCACTCTTTTGCTCTCTTTCCGTCCTTCTTTATGTCTCTGTCTTTTCTCTTTCTATCAGTTTTTCCTTGCTACATGCCCCTATTTTCTTTCTCTCTCCCTTTTTCCCCTGTTTCTAAATCCAGCTTTTATATTTATGTGTACATTTTAATGCTTATATTTATGCTTATATACTTAGATACGTAATTAAAAGTTCATTCTAACTGATATAATGATTTGGTTTCCAGGGGGCCCGGGGCTTAGTGGTTGGGGGTTGAGGGTTTCGAATCTTGCCACCGCATTTTGTGCACAGAGTTTGCGTGTTCTCCCTGTGCTTCGGGGGTTTCCTCCGCGTACTCCGGTTTCCTCCTCCAGTCCAGAGACATGCGTTGTAACCTGACTGGCATCTCTAAATTGCCCGTAGTGTCTGAGTGTGTGTGATTGTGCCCTGTGATGGGTTAGCACCCCGTCCAAGGCGTCCCCCGCCTTGTGCCCCGAGTCCACTGGGAAAGACTCCGGGCTTCCCGTGACCCTGTGTAGGATAAGAGGTACAGAAAACGGATGGATGGATGGATAATGATTTGGCTTCTGAAGTGTGAGAAGAATTCAGAAATGTTATTTGTAACTATTTTAATCTTAATTCCAGACTGTTATGAACACACCTCTTCTTCTGAGAAGAAAATGTCCACCTAAACCTTCTCACGCTTCATCAGGTCTGATGTAAAGTGTTCCTGATGGCCAGCACACGGATTTCAGAGCGCTTGCCGCCGCTCGTTGACCCGTCTCGCGCTCCGGTGGCGTTCGGTAGGCGCGCGCTCCCGAGGCTGATGACGGAGCTGCAGGCTGAGGACCGGAAAATCCGCCAGGGGGCGCTGTGTTCCCTCTGTGACCTGCTGCACGACCCGGAGCGGGCATACGAGGCCCTGCATCACGGTACTGACACCACATCACCTTTATATTACACCACAGCGCTGCTGAATTCTGGACTGTGATTGGTCAGGAGGTGTTGATTAATTCTCTATAACAGCAGCTCTGACAGTAGTGCAGGTTTATATTAATGCACTTGTCGTAATACATTATTGTTTCTATAGCAACAGCTCATTCACAGCGACGTGTACGACAAAATAAATCATTGATAGGGTGAGATTTTTCTGTTTTTTTTTTTTTTTTAAATATTCATGGAAGGAGTCTCCAGTGTCAGTGCTTTGTAACAGCCAAAGATCAAGCTGTAACATCTTCACGACAGAGGAGTTTACGCTACTTTCGCGGTTTCTCGGTAACATGACAAGCTGCGTTTTTTTTTGTCTTATTAACCTCTTAAAAGAGAAAGAAAGAGATGCTGGTGAGGGAACGACTGTTTATATAAAGCTGCTATGATGTAAGTGAGAACTTGTCTCAAGTTAAATTAAATATAATTATAAATGGAGAGAAAGTGTATGTTATTCATTAATAAATAAAACTTGTAATTGTTAGCAAATCGCTGCGGTATAAGAGGAATGAAAACACCTGGGGACGTCCTGTTACAGGAAAATAATCAACTTAAGGATGATAACAGTGACTCCGTTTCATCGCACCACCACCACAGCAACACACGCAGTGTTTTATTACGTGTTTATTACATTATTATTATATATTATTGTGCTGTATGGCTTGAGTTTATATAAAGCTTGCACTAATGCGAATCTTTAATACCTGGATGTGTAATATCTCGTGGCGTTCAGGGTGTTTAGAGAGACTGAAGGAGTTGCTGAAGGATGAGGACGGCGTGGTGAGGACGAAAACGACGGAGGTGCTTTATCAGCTGGTCACACACAGCGTGGGGAGGTGAGACCATCTTAAAAACCTTGCGTAGATGATTTAGAAACTGTCTGAGTGCTTATTTGAGACATCCGTGTGTATGTGTGTGTGTGTGTGTGTGTGTGTGTGTAGAGAGGCCGTTCTGCAGTGCGACGCGCTCGGGCCTCTGTCAGAGCTTTTAGACGAGCCGGAGGACGCCTGCCGTGAGAACGTGCACCGCGTGTTACAGATGTTGTCCGAGTTTCCTGCAGCTGTGGTGCGTATGGTGTCTCTGGGGCTGGTGCCGAGGCTCGTGATGAAGGTCCCGGTGGAGCGCGAGGACATCAGGGAGCTCGTCCTGTCCACGCTGAGCTGCTGCATGAGACTGGACGCTCTCCCCGCTCTGGCCAGCGACGCCGTGCCCGTCCTGAAGGAGCAGCTGCACCACCCGTCCACACGCATCCGCCGCGCCGCCTCCTCCGCCACCATGGCCATCAGGTGAGCTCCACCTATCTCACACACACACACAATCACACACACACTCTCACACGCTCACACCTTTAATTACACACGTACACCTCAAATTATAGCTCACTTAATACCCGTAAACCTGTAAATACAGCTTTATGTACTAGAACCTTCTATAATCCGTCTTCACCACGGCGGCCATCGGGTGAGCTCCACCTATCACACACACACACACACACACACAGACACACACACACTCACACACACACACACACTCACACACACACACACACCTTTAATCACATCAACTACACCTCTAATAACACTGTAAAGAGTTACACCCTGATTTCACACTGTGATGGCATCTGACTCCTTCTTTCATCTCCTCCTTTCTCTCCCTTGTGCTCTCTGTCCTTCTTCCCGTTTCCTTCTCTCTCTCTCTCTTTTTCTTTCTCTCCTCCTCTTTTTCAAATTTTCATTCTTTATTGATTGTCTCTTCCCCTTTTCTTTCTCTCCCTATATTTCTCTATTTCTCTATCTCCATCTCTCTCTCTATTTCTCTATATCTCTATTTCTCTCTCTTTCTACTTTCTCTCTTTCTTGCTTTTCTGTCTCTCTCTGTTCCTTCCTTCTTCTCTCCCTCTTCCTGTTCTCGTCCATCTCTTTCTTTTTTCACCCCCTCCATTTTGCTCTGTCTCTCTATTTACTGTTTTCTTTCTCACTCTTTTTCTTTTACTCCTCTCTTCACCTCCTGTCTGTTTCTTGCACTCCTTCCTTTTTTTCTCTCTCTCTCTCTTTTCCTTCTCTCTCCGTCAGTGTCCCTGCGGAGGGGAAGGTGAGGGTGTGTGAGGAGGAGGTCGTCCCCGTGTTGGTGAAGCTGCTCTCTGATGACGACTCGGAGGTCAGAGCCAACGCTGCCGGAGCCCTAATGTACACCGCCGTCATCACCCGAGGTCAACACACACACACACACACACACACACTCCTCTGCTGTAACTGTAGCGTTACATCCGTTTATAGTTACATCTAATGTTCTGTGAAACGAGTTAGCTCTTGTTCTCAGTGATGTTATAGCAGCTATAAACAGTCGTTCCGTCACCTCTTCATCCTCTCTGCGTTTGAGTTGAACTGTTTACTCTTTTTCTGCGTGTAGGTAAATATCAGGCTCTGGAGGCCGGCGCCGTTCCTCCTCTGCTGTGTCTGGTGGACAGCGAGGACGTAGCGTCGTGTGCTAACGCTCTCCGTGCGCTCACTTGTCTGGCCGAAGCCCCGAGCGGCCGAGCACGACTGATCCACAACCTGCCTCAGCTGCAGGCGCGACTCAGCCACCCCGCCTCCGTCGTCCACAAAGCTGCAGCCACCGCCATCCAGGTCATCTCCTGGACCCCCTGAGAGCGAGCGGAAGGAGCGAATTTGAGCACACAGGCAGAAAATAAAAAAAAATACCGCATTAATAATTAAACTGTTTAACATAATGGATCAAAAGCATTTTTTTTGTGCTCTTCTGTGTGTTTGCTTAAAGCTAACTCCTTTTGAATAGCTAGGATTGTTGTTTTTGGGGCAAATTTCTGTATTACAAATGATCAGGGGCGGGGCCACACAGAGCTCGGTTAGTGACGTCACATCATAAGCACCTCCTTCCTTTGGACCAATCACATCCAACATGCAAATTATTACAGTATGAAAAAAATAACGTGTAAACTTTTAGCTGCAGAATCTAGCTAGCTACAGTACATAAGCTAGCTAACATTAGCGGTGAATAAAATCCTGGTTGTCATGGTAACATTATATTACGACAGGTTTGTTTGCTGTTGAACAAATCAGTGAAAAAGTCACACAAATCGATACTGAAATCACACTCGTGTGGACCTGTGGCCATGACCGCAGGCCGGCGTGGGGGCGTTTCCACATTTGCATACTCATGTTTATTCATATGTGCTGGCATTGCTAATGAGGATAAAGGTGTAGGAGGCGTTCCTAGTCCTTCTTTTGAAGTTTATAAGTATGAAAAACATTAAGAATGCATTATTATATTTATTAAAGTAGATATAAGTATTACTTTTAGATTTAAAAAAAAAAATTATTTTCATAAACGGTGCCAATCAACAAATAAGATTTAAAAAATAATAATAATACACACACACACACACAGCGTAACATCCTACATGCCTGCCTATACGTCATGAATATTCAGTAACTCCTCTGCGGTAGCCACGCCCCCTTCAAGCTCCACCCCTCCTCTCACCCTCACCCCCACCCCCCACCATTCCAAAGAAAGCGCGTGCTCAAAAACCAGTAGGAGGACGACGAGGAGGAGGCGGAGGCGCGCGCACTCCGGTTATCTGTCACCGGCAGCACGTGCGGCGGCAGATATAATATCTTACGCAAGTGCTGTTTAGGGGCTCGTGGGAGTTTTTAGAATCCAGTAACGTAACAGTCATACACACCGGAGGGATTACTGTCCTCGTGCGCATCCCGGTGCAAAGCGCGAGACGGAAGAAACGAAGGACTTACAGGTGAGAGCTTCATATACATCCATCCATCCATCCATACAGTTACACTGGCTGCGTCCCAAATCGCATATTACTGCACTAAATAGTATGCACTATACTACACTAAACATTCTGCTTAGACATACAGTTTAGTACAGTAGTATAGGATTTGGGATGTAACCTTCCCCAATCGGTTGTTAGGCAACAGCGACTGTCCCTTACCTAAAAATAGCTTCACTGCTACTTGTCAGGCTTTTATAATTACATTTTCACGATCTGTACTCGTGTGTCATCTTGTATTCTCCTTCATTAATCCATATACGTCTAGATAAAAGTGTTATTTTCCCCGTGTTTTAGCTTCTAAGCTAACCTTTAGACGTTTGACGTTCAGTTTGTCGCGAGGAGAAATTTAAATTTAAACTGTAACCGTCGTTTCTACTGTATAACGGTCACTGAAGCTAAGGTGTTGAAACTGTCACTTCTGTAGTGAATCAGTCAGCAAATCTTATTAATAAACAGAAATTCAGAACACTGTAAGTGTTTGTCTCAAGTAAATAATATTCATTAAATCCTTTAAAAGATATATATGAGAAATATTGAAATATTAAACTGGCTTTAAATGGTTCATTCCTTATTTAATTACTAGAGAAGCTGTATCTCAGTCTGTCATACTAAATATTATATTCACTTAGTACATCATATATGTATTATGTCAAAAAACTATTAATAAACATGATCTATTAATTGTTTTTATTGTTCGTGAAGTTCGTTTTGGTAGCTCAGAGCCCCAAAATCTGAATCATTCCCCAAAAATCAGAAGCTACACTATGATACCACCTATTTAAAGGTGCACTAAGTGATTATTTTTTATTTCTTACTTGTACAAATAACCTGCAAAATATTTAGAATATGATGAAAAATAATGGATTAAAACATGACCTCAGGACAAAAGTTATATGTGGCTGAGAAAACCCAACTGGAAAACTGAAAGATTTCCGGTCCAGAATGCTTGTTTGTGTTTGGATGTGCCTCTGGTTGGTCATTTTATAGACGCTCTACTCTACGGGCAAGATCCTGGGGGGGCGGAGCTTTGTGAACATGGGCGGGAGTGGGGGTGGAGTCAGTGAGTTAAAAAAATTTAAGTCGCATTCAGACTAGAAATGTACATTTTTTATCTCCTTGAAATAGACAAGAGCATGTCAGGAGTGGGGAAATTGGCAGAAGAAAGTCATATTTTGGTGCAGTTAACATTTTAGCCATGACTTAGATGTTAAGTGTTTACGTGATTAATATTGGTGTGGCTAGCTTCATATCTGGGCATGGATACAACATCAAAGTTTTGTACTGCACATGTACTATATTGTACTGACAAAAAGCTCAAGAACGCACCTCAATCTCTACCTCCGAACTGAAAGTGGTGGTCAATGATTGATAAGATTGGTGTCATTGAACTGTGGTAGCACTATGACATAATGCAGCGGTGAGATTATCAACACTGAAGTAAACGCTAATGCTAGTTCTACTCCGAAAAGCAAATTTCAAAACAAATTCAAACTGAATTTTTTTCATAGTAGTTAAGCAGTGGTTGCTTTTGGTGGTGGACATTGTTTTTCATAGATTGTCTTATGATGTGTCTAATGAGATCATTATCCATGCTGTTGTTCTCGCTCAGCCTTAAAAAAAAGACCTTTCCTTAAGGGTTTTCATCTGGCCTTTCAATAATCTGTTGCCAGATTTGATTTAAATTGGTCCAGGGAAACATGTTTTGGTTCTTATTGAGGTAGATGAGGTCTTCATCTGGGATTAATTTGGAAATACAGCAGGTCAGGAGCTGTATTTCCTTTTAGAGTTTAGTTTTAAGCTTCATCTGCTAATCCATCACTTCAGAAGATCCAGAATTGGAGATGAATAATGTAGGAAGGTGGATCTGCAGAGGGAGAGAGAACTGATGAACACTGAGCTAGTGGAAGGAGCTACGTGGTGGATCTGAGTCATGTCTTGTTAGCATGGTGGATGTAAAAATAGAAATCAATTCCCATCTCTTCTTTCACAAGATCTGTAAATCTATCTTCAAACATGCAGGAGAAGCAGGAAGAGAGATACTCTGCTGTTCACAGTAGTGTTTACTGGATGGATGCTAGGATGAGGACAGATTGCTTGATGATTGTTGGGTGAATTGATGGATAGATTGAGTGATAGATAGATGGAAGGACAGATGGATGGAGGTTGGTGTTTATGAATGGATGAATTGATTGTTGATGGTAGATGGATGCATTTGCGGTCTGATGAATGCATGGATTTATTTAAGTGGATGGGTAAATAGATGGATAAAGGAGTAGCACAAATGGATGGATAGATGGATGTGCTGATTGTTGGAGGGTAGATGGATGGAAGGACCGAATACTGGTTGTTGGATGGAAGAATAGGTGGATAGACAAATGGATGGATGGATAGATCATTGATGGATGGAGGGGTGGTTAAGAAGGTGTTGGATGGATGGATTGATTGTTGGAGGGTAGATGGATGTAAGGTAAACAGACTGTGGAATGTTGTTGATGGTTGATCGATAGATGGATAGATTAAAGAGTGGCTGAAAGGACAAATGGACCGATGGATTGATGGATAGGTAAAAAGGTGGATGGACAAATGGATGGGTGGATAGAAGATGGATGAATGGATCCTTAATGGATAGATGGACAGATGGACAGACAGATGGAGGGGTGGTTAAAAAGGTGTTGGATGAATGGATGGATGAATTGATTGGAAGGTAGATGAATGTAAATTAAATAGATTGCAGGATGGGTAAAGAGTTGTTGGTTGATGGATGATGGATATGTGGATAGATAGATGGAAGGATTGAAGGGTTGGTAAAAAGATGTTGGGTGAATGGATGGACTGACTGTTGGAGGGTAGGTAGATGGAAGGATCTAGTGCTGGGTAGGTAAACAGTTGCTGCTTAGATGGATGGCTGGATAAATGGATGGACAGATAGATAGATAGATAGATAGATAGATAGATAGATAGATAGATAGATAGATATTGTGTATTTGTAAAAGAGCAGCGACTCTTAGCACTAAGCAGCTTTAAAGCTGAACCTGAGTGTGAGGTAATCGACGTAATGAAGTAATAAATGTAATGAAGTAATAATGTTAGTGACGATGTGATGATCAGAGGACAGATGGATGGATGGATGGATGGAAGGATGGACTGATGATTAGAGGACAGATGGCTCTGTTTTATTGGAGAGGTATGTAGTTATTACACAGGACGACTGTGGATCAATTAAACCTGTGTATTTGACCATCTGGACACTCGCTAACAGCCATCTGCGCTCTGATGATTCATCACACAGTGAGTGGGAACCTCAGCTCCTCACCACAAACAATAAGCTCTTGACAAAGTGTGTGTGTTTGTATGTGTGTGTGTGTGTGTGTGTGTGTGGTAGGCAACAACCTTAATAAAGAGTGTGAAAGAGACACATCTGTCACATCTTCACTGATTCTATCCCTATAATATTTTGTGTCCTAATCTTGTCCCTTTTGGCCTTCCCCTTTCCTTATATGGGCTGTACTTCCTGTTATTGTTCTGCGTTGTCGTGGTAGTTAAATAGTCACAGCTGTTCCTTGTTATTCCCCACTATTAATTTGTCCAGTTGAAGCTTCTGTGTGGCTTTTTTTGTGGTTGTGATTCCAGGGTTTCCTCACACATTCCTTGCAGGCGTGTAGTGACCACTTATCTTGTCGTTTGTGGGCGTGGCATGTCCATCATTCTTTTTTTTTTTAGTTTTGATAAGAAGAGGTAGTAGCTATGCTAACCAGTTAAAGACAAATTAAATTAAACAGTAATCAGTGTGAAAATCGGTTGTTTGATTTACAGACTACGTGCTCGGCTTCGTACTGGCTTTGCTCTCAGATTAGATTAGTAAAACAAGCTAGCTGTACTAGCTACGTACTCACCAAAGGCGCCAACGATTTCTGCTACTTCCTTCCAAGTTTTATTTTTCTTCGTAATGTCTCTGTACACATGTAACGAGAGGAGAAGATGAAACCACAGTTGTAAGTTTTTCTTCCGTTCCTTCGTATGTCGAACAGTAAATGGGAACTAATTGCAGGTAGGAACTAAAGTGTGGAACAGAAGAAACGTCGGACCACTCGCACCGTAGAACTTTTCGGAGGAATCTTTCGAGCCAATTGTTTGGATTTACGACGTCATACGTAATTTGCATTAAACTGAGATAATCTCAAGTCGTACGTCGCTTGTCGCTGAAATTAAAACGAACGATCGCCTTTTGCTTTGCCGCTGGTTAGCTCATGTTAGCTAGCTTCATTCTGTCACAATTTCAGAATAAAAATACAGGATATTTGTAAAGTAATTTCAGATGAGTGTGATCTCCTTTTGCGCGGAGTAAAGCAGCGACAGCACGTTTCTCCAGAGTGACGAAATCGTTCTGGCATCGCGCGCTCGCCGTCCATTACAGAAACACGGCCGGATGGAATGAGGTGTGAATCGGCGCGCTCGTTATCCAGCGTGTTGCTAAGCAGAGAGCGTAACCTGTGCCCTGAACGCCCTGAATCACGATACAACTCTAGACCACCAGAGAACATGTGACAGGTTGCCATGACGATGACCCACGGCTCGGCTTTCTTATTTAAATAATACTGTCTTTCTTGTTAACTGCGTCTGAGGGGTTTAATTTTACTGCGAAGATTCCACTCTTTACAAGATCTGGCATGTCAAAGTGTGTGTGTGTTTGTGTGAGTGTGTGTGTGAGTGTGTGTGTGTGTGTGTGTGAGTGTGAGCATGAGGAGGAGGATGGAGAAAGATGGATGGATAGTTTTACTGTAAACCATCTATGCTTATCATGTACCGTGTGCATTTACTCCATGAAATCTTGCTTGAAAACACGGAATGGTGTTTCGTGTGTGTGTGGGTGTGTGTGGGTGTGTGTGTGTGTGGGTGTGTGTGGGTGTGTGTGTGTGTGGGTGTGTGTCAGAGAATTAGAGTAAGACATGAAAGCATAAGCCGACACAGCCGAGTTTATCCGGCGTGACGGTGCAATGAAAGCCGCAGGTCAGAGAAGAACAGAGGCTTTATTATGTGCTCCTACTTGACCTTTGACCTCTGAGGAAATTACGCTGCCCCTTGTATAAGGGTTTTAATTAAAGTGAAAGCAATACCTGTGCAGGAATGTATGGAGAGGATGGATGGATGAAAGGAGAGAGAGGGAAGGAGAATAAAAGCCGTATTGATACATAGACAAAGATTCGGTCATTCTTAATAATGATTTATATTAATGATTCATTTTCTTAGTAATGATTCATAATCAAAATAATGATTCATAATCAAAATAATGATTCACATTCTTAATAATGATTCCTAATAATGATTCATATTAATGATTCATATTCATAATAATGATTCATTTTCTTAGTAATGATTCATAATCAAAATAATGATTCATAATCAAAATAATGATTCACATTCTTAATAATGATTC
>CM075010.1:27225344-27230441 GCA_037576675.1 Pangasius sanitwongsei
CTACACAACAGGATGGTTGAACTGTCACTTTTACACACACTAAAGCAGTGCGTGTGTGTGTGTGTGTGTGCGTGTGTGTGCGTGTGTACGCTTGTGTGTGTGTGTGTGTGTGTGTATGTGCTGTAGCTCCAGTCTGCAGAGTTTTCCTCCTCACACACTGATAAAGCCAGTCACAGTAAGTTATTGTTATTCTACGCTACTCTATTCAGCTATATTTTGTCATTTTCTATTTTGTGATATTCTGTCTTCGTCTGTCATATTCTTTAAAATTTTATCGTCATATTTTTTTACGGTTCCTTTCTATCGTGTCATATTTTACTTTATAATATCGCTCTTATGTACAGCGTTAATCAAATTCAATCCTTTTGTCTTTCCTTTTACAGATTTCCAGGTACGACTATTTTCATTTTTATCTTTTTTGCCTGCACTTCTACTCTTCTGCTTCCACTGCCTCCGTGTGTATTACACCATGAGAGTGTGTGTGTGTGTGTGTGTGCGTGTGTGCGTGTGTAGAACGGCGATGCTCAGGGCAGGAGGATGGACCGAGGGAACTCGCTGCCCACCATGCTCGAGCAGAAGGTCAGATATCGACATGACTACTGAACACACGCCAACTAAATGCATCCGTGTTGTTCCGGTTATAAAAAGCTTCACACACACCAAATATGTTTTAATAATTCGGTCAGAAAAGAGAAAATACGTGTTACTGCTGATTGTACAGTGTGTGTGTGTGTGTGTGTGTGTGTGTGTGTGCTAAAGATTTATCCCTACGAGATGCTCATGGTGACTCATCGAGGCAGAAATAAACTTCCACCAGGAGTGGATAGGACGAGGCTGGAGGTATTAATAACAGCTTATCACACACACACACACACACACGCGTCTATTAACGATGCACCACTAGGGGGCAGCACTGATGAATCTCCTCCCCCTTTTTTTTTTTTTTTTTTCAGAGGCATCTCTCTCCCGAGGAGTTTGAGAATCTGTTCGGGATGACGATGGAGGAATTCGATCACCTGTCGCTCTGGAAGAGGAACGAATTGAAGAAACGGGTCTCGCTCTTCTAGCGCTATACGTTTAAGGAAAAAAAAAAAAAAAAACACTCGCACGAACACGCCACATTTCTCTTCAGAAGGAGAGCGACGACGAGAATCCACCAGCAGGACGACCAGCGATAAACACACACACGTCACGATGTCTATATCTGCGATTACACTATCAGGACTTGTGATGATGATGATGATGATGATGATGTTGATGATGATGATGGACTCAGACTAATACATTTATCATGTTCACCACTGCAGCACTTGGAAGCCATGACGCACTGCATTAACCGATATTTTGCTAGCTATGTCGATATTTTGCTAGCTAACTAACACAGATATATTCAACTGCCAGCTCTAGGCGTGCGCCGATAATCAGCTCTACGAAAATATCGATACGATATTGTCACTACGCTGCCTTCCATTCGCGAAGAAGCTGCGTTTGTGGGCGGAGCTAAAATCTGACCCATTCCTAAGGCGGCAAGGAGGTCAGCTATTTTCGACATAGCTAGCTATTTTATATATGTGCATATAGCTAGCCGCGTTCAGTTACGTTACCATTTGAGAGATGCGAGCGATTTTCAGCCTGGAATCCTGACCCTTTGATAGGAAGCGGACGGATGCAAACAGGCGATCGTTAATTTTCTACGTATATGCGCAGCACGTGGCCACGATTTCAGCGACAACGATATTTGAATCCATATTTTCTCAAATCTACGCAAAATTCGATATGACGCTTTTAAGAAGCGAACAAATCAAACGAATGTCAAACGAACAATCGTATGGAGCGTTTGGTCCGACGTTTCCTCAGTTCCCCTCTCGCATCTTTAGTTCCTGATACGGACAAGCCACGCCCACAAGCGACAACAGTAGCGGTAGCTACACGCCCACGAGAGACACGAGTGATTTGTCGTAGGGTTAACGTTTAACTGGCAGCCAATCAGAGAAATCTTGCAGCTAGAAACAATCATAGTTGATTAAGAGCCAATGAAAATAGAGAAGAGGCGTGGCTTAAGTCAACTTCACATCGCTTTTAGTTTAAATGAACCGTATGAGTCTGGGTTAGTGCTGTTTTTCAGAAACAGGAAGTCATGACAGCGTGTTTTCCTGGCATTAACGGAATAATTCTGAATCCATCAGATTAGCCCTGCTCACGCTAGTTTAGCTACACACGCCAATAATAATAAAATCATGATTACGATGAGACGGAAGCGTAATCAGCACACGCCCGGCTTCCTGTTTTTCCTACACTCTTGTAATAGATATGGAGTTTCCACAGAGAGCTGTATCAGCCAATCAGAGTGAAGATGATCTATTTACACGAAACGTATCCACTTAACACGATGATAGATTGTAAGACGAGCGCGTGATCGATATCATTTCTGCGCTTAAACTCGGAGAGTATCGATCACGCCGCTCCATCCCTCCTCTCTCTCTCCCCCTCTCTCTCTCTCTTTCTCTCTCTCTCTCTCTCTCTCTCTTCTCCCCTCATTTTGCTGCTAATGCATTATTAAGCACCTTTACCATTTGGTTAGATCCTCTTTCGTTATTTAGGGACGGATGGAGAGTTTGAACGACGTCCTCGTTTCATCCACCTTATTTTAAAATACGTAAGAAGTAGCAACTTCCTTTTTTGTAGAAGAGCTAGCGGTTAAATCGAGGCAGTAACAACTGCATGAAGATTAACTGCTAATCCCAGATTAGCAGCATACATAGTTTGCTAGTTTAGCTAGCTACTGTTATCAGCAGATGTTGCTAATATTAATCATTAGCAAGGTGGCTACAAGCTAGCATGACCGTGAGGGTCGTTCGCATTCATAAGTGTATTCAGAGGTCGTCTAAAATGGCCGCCTGACTGCTTGGGCTGAGCTGAGTAAATTTTAATCTACAAAATATTTCTTGACAGGATTATTTATTTATTTTTTAGAATCTTTTACATTTTTACTATTAGTTTTAAAGTCTGAGAAATGGCTTTAAAAATACAAAATGCTTCACTGGTAATGTTAGACAGCTAGCTAGCTAGCATGAGCTAACCTGACAGGAATTCTAACAGGAATTTTATTTAATTCCATGAAATCTTAAAAATCAGCTCTATCTAATGTTAGCTAGATGGCTAGTACAAGCTAACCTGACAGGAATCCTGAGAAGGATTTTCCGTAACATTCAGTGCTAACTTGAGAGGAATTCAAATGCTAATGTTAGCTAACGGGTCACAATATTACTACATCTGCCTATAACAGTAGCTAGCTAAATTTAGCAAACTACGTATGCCGCTAATAATAGTATCCCTAGCGTTAGCTGCTCAGAGGGATTAAAAAAAAAACAACCTAGCCAGGAAGTAGCTAACTGGAAATCTTCTACAAAATATCTCTGTATTTAAGGTGGATAAGATGAAGATTGATGGGATTTTAGATGAATTTAATGATTTGATTTTGGCCCGCTAGCTGATTTCCTGCTTAGATAAGCCTATGTGCGCTTATTTTGGAGTGTTTCATATTGGAAAGGTTTTTTTTTAAAAATATATATATATATTTTCATTGTTGCTCCAGTGACCAAATGATGTGCAGCTAGGGTTCTCTTGCTCTGATACTGTGTTTAATTCACCCTTGTGGACGTCCCCTTGGTTGGATCCATGTTACCTTCTTCAAAATAGCTCGAGCGAAAATGCTAACAATAAATAAAAGTCTGCAGCTACCATTTAGCTAATGATTTGTTTACCGCTTAGCGGAATTAGCATTGAGCTCTTCCTTTTGTGAGGTTGCTATTGGCGGGAATCACTGGAAATTTACGTTAACTGATCAAGGACATTCGAATCGTACGGGAAAGTCGACTAGCGTCTGTTAAACGCCGTATTGAAACACAACCTCTCTCTTTAAATCTCTAAGACAATTAAACCAGACAGAAAATATAAAAACACACTCGAGACATTCCACGTGAAACTTCTAGAACGCACTTTTTCGTTAGCGACAATGCTAACGACACGGAGATTAGCATTTTCGGACTTTTAATCGTCACAATAACAGACACAGCCAATCGGATTTTAAGGGTCGGGGCTTTACGAATAAATGAAGTCACACTCTGGAGTGTAAATATTATTAACATTCGAATATAATTAACATTTATAAACTTTATTAATCAGATTGTGACAGTGCGACGACTTCGGCAGAACGATTTAGCGGGGAAAAAACGACTGGAGTGAAATTAACGCACGATTCTGAATCTCGAGCACTTACACGCGGAATCACGATTTACAGAAAACACTTACAGAAATATCACCGCTTTATTTCCGTATCTTTTTAAATATTTTAAAGCACTGAATAAAAATAACTGAAATAAATATCGATTGGTTCAGTGAACGTCTTTTGTTCTGACTGAGATGTGATTATTCGTCTGTTATTTTCTCATAATTAGGAGTTTTGTTATCCTGATTTACTTAGTGAACCGTTAACACTTGGATTTTATGTTGAATAAAAGTTTTACTGAATTCCTTTGTGTGTCGTTTATTGTTTGTTTATTTATTTATTTATTTATTTATTTCAAGCTGATTAAAGGAGTGTTTACACACACTGGAATGAAAATCCAGTTCGTTTGGAAAAATGCTCTACATTTCGCTCCTGATTTTGTGTAAATTTACGCAAATTTACGCGTAACTCACGTGAACCTCGATCGATCTGCTTCGAATTGTCGATGAGTTACTGTGATTTTTATATTTTTATATACAGATTATGTGGTGAAGTTTAAGGCACTTAAAATCAGCAAAACTTCCTAAACAAAATCAGGAATTCTAACTGGAATTTTAGTAAAATCCATAAAAGGTCAAAATCAGCAGTAATGCTAGCTAATGGGTCGATATACACTACTGTGCAAAAGTCTTGGCACTCCTTTTTTTTTTTTAGTACAAACTTTGTTATAGATGTTTATTTTCTGAATTCTACATTATTGATTCAGTACAAAAACATTTTAGATTCCAAACTTTAGTTTTCCAGCACAGAATGAAACGTTACAGAAAAATGTTTGTATGTCAGTAAAGAAAGCAGCAGATTCCATAAGA
>CM075010.1:27230541-27233041 GCA_037576675.1 Pangasius sanitwongsei
TTAATGGTTATAATGGGAATTGTATTGGTTTTAATGGTTATAATGGGAATTGTATTGGTTTTAATGGTTATAATGGGAATTGTATTAGTTTTAATGGTTTTCATGTCAAATCTAATTGATGATCCATAACGTAGCTGATTTAGGACACTATCATTCACTAAAAAACAAACAAACAAACAAACAACAAACAAAAAATTAGCATATTCAATCATATTAAGAGCAGAATTTCCACTTAAGTAACATATTTAAATTGAATAAAAAGTACACATGTAAATAAAGACACGTTTATGTTAAAGTTAAACATATTAAATAGACATTACTATTGTAGTGTAGAAAGATAGAAATTATATCAATATGTAAAAGCGACATCATCACTTTGTGATTGAAGTGAATACTCTTTCCGTTTCCGGTTTCCTCCACCAGGTGGCGCTGTGGGAGCTGCTTTGTGAGCAGCTGGCACAGATTTACCACAGACCCCCATCCCAAATGCTCTTTACTGCCTACACAACCTACACAAAGCCACTCTGTCTGCATGTAAACAGTGACTCATGCACCCTACATAGTGCCCTAGGTGCTGGTTTGGGAGTGGCGTTGAATGGGAGTCTGTTGTGAAAGTTAAAAAGAGAGAGAGAGAGAGGGAGAGAGAGAGAGAGAGAGAGAGTGTTGGAAAGTCAGAGTTGGAGAAGAGAAGAAGTGCACCACTGAAGTGAACTGAAGTCTTCTTTTTGTTTCTTAAATGCTGCTGCTGCTGCTGATGTGATTTGCTATCAGTCCATCCAGGAATGGAGGGATGAACAGAGGAAGAGGACAGAAGGCTCTCACTGGGGGATTTTAGACAACAACTTCTTCTTCTTCTTTTTTTTTTCCCCAGCAATGGATAAACAAAAAGGTAAGGCTTCTGATCTAACTCAATTTACAGCACACACACACACACACACACACACACACACACTGATGTGTATTAACGTGGAAAAAGATTTTTTTTTTTTAACAATGTAAACACATTTCTGTTCATTCTTTCATCTTGTCCATTTATTCATCATGAATAAACACATCAAAGTCTGGTGTCTATCTATCTATCTATCTATCTATCTATCTATCTATCTATCTATCTATCTATCGAGCTACACACACACACACACACACACACATATAAATCACAATATTCAGCTTGACACATTCAGAATCATCACACACACATCGCAGTGTTGTATAGTATCACGTCTTTTGCTTTGATCATCCACTGAATTCTGCACTCTGATTGGTCACAAAGTGTTGATTAATTTTCTATAACAGCAGCTCTGACAGTAGCTCAGGTTTACATTAACACACTCGTTATCGTTTCTATAGCAACAGCTCATTCACAGCAGACGCTCCACATAAAAAAGTGTGGATTTTAAAAATTGTCAATATGAAGAATTTTTCTTAAAGTAAGGAGATGTTTGTGTAACTTTGACGGAAGGAGTCTCCAGTGTCAGAGGTTAACTTTTCCGACATCTTCAGGACAGACGAGATTACGCTTTTTGCGATAACTTGTTTCACAAAACGTTAAATGTAACCATAAACGGATAAAAAGTATGTTTATTAATCCATTGTAACATTGTAATTGCTGTCGTTTAAGAGGAATAAAACATGTCTGAGTTGCGATATTGCTATATAGCTGACACTTCACAAGCCTAGTGTCTCATCTGGAAGTAGGGTCCCTAAGTAGGCAGCATCGGTGTAGTGAACATTGGCGTCTGTTCCATAAGCATAAGGACAGCTGTCTTCTATAAGTTGGACACGTGTGTAGGAGTATCAGATGTGTCCTTTAGACAGGAGACAATCCCATAATCCCCTTCTCCGGACCAGACACAACATGAAAGACTGGAACAAAATGGCCGACAAAAATTCCTACAATTAACGAGCATAATTTTCAAAAGAAACTCGGTGATATCGCAGTAATATCGTAAAATGTTCAGCAGTTATAAAAATGATTATAAAAATAAACCTGGTCGATAAACGATTAGGTCACGTGTCGATATTACACTTTATATTTTCCTATATTTACGATATTTGTGAAGATTTGATCACGGTTTAATGATATTATCGTGATATCGTATCAGTCGCGCCTGCTGTTGTTTACATGCTGAACAGAATTATCTGAACGGACTGAATTATCGCTTTAGATTTCTCTAAAATATTAATTTAAAGTTAAGAATTTATACTTCCTGCTTTTTAATAGAACACAGGCGGAGGTGTTGTTTTGATAACAATATAGTCGAATATCGTAATATATATCGTACCACTGGTTATCGGGGCGGAGCCAGGGGGCGTGGCCTAAAGTCTGAAACGCTTCAGATTGTGTTAAAATTCCTCGCTGATTTCTGTAATGAATATTTTTAATGATTTATTTATTTTTGCGAAACTGTTTAAGCAGCTCGAAGACACGCTTCTGAGGCGACGCAAAGCCTGTGATCATTTTACAGAATAATTCTAATCTTCGCTTAGCCGCGTTTTT
>CM075010.1:27235541-27247542 GCA_037576675.1 Pangasius sanitwongsei
TTTAAGATCCTGAGCGGAAGTAGCCGCTGTTTAATTCTAAAAGCGTGATTATTAAACTGAAACGAGAGCAGCGATATTAATGAAATCATTAACAGCTGTTTCTGTTTAACTGTCGAGAGACTCGTCGCCTCACGCGTGACTCACTCGCCTCGTTCGCTTGCGGTTAGTTTCATTCCGAACAGAAATTTTTATTATAGAATATTTTTTACATTCCTGCTCTATATTTGGAAACCGAACAGAAGAGAAGATAAAAGAATAAAAACAAACACTGCATTTAACCAGAAACGTTTAATTTTTACTCGATCGCTTTTACTTCGCCGTGAGATTTGTTGCAATCATACGACAGCTAACAATCTTTAAAAACCATCTATCTATCTATCTGTCTATCTATCTATCTATCTATCTATCTATCTAACGTCAGACCTTCTTGTAGCCAGACAGGAAGTGATGACGTCTTGGACAGGAAGTTGGGCCTGCTGGGAAAATGTTTATGTTTACTTTCTTGAACTCACACCGGAAAGGAAGCGGATGCGCAAATAAATATAATAATTAAAATAAAATAATAATTTCACGCTGGATGAATTTTGTTCATGTTTTCGATTATGTACAATGAGACATTCTGTTCGTTTTTCATTTACATTTACGTTTCTAATCTCTGCTTCGTACGTTTATTTGCAGTTTGTTTAAAAATCTGGAATTTAATATTCAGTAACATACGTACACAGTATTTATCCAAACTAACACTTAACACTCGCAGCTTTCCAACATTGTTTCTCCCCTTTTTTTTTGTTCTGTAGTCTCACTGTGATTCCAGTGTGTATGTGTGTGTGTGTGTGTGTGTGTGAGGTCATGTGATACAACATCTGTATGCTCATTGGTCATCAGTGAAGAAGGAGACTCTGAATCGAGCTGCACTGAGAAATGAACCACGATTGGGATTTTAATCCGATTTTTTTCCTGCAGCACTAATGTCAAGTTTTATGATAAATCTCCCGAATGGAATTCCGACCAGTCCCACAATCCCACAATCCCACAATCCCACAATCCCACTGTCCTGCTCGCAGTTACTCGTTTGGTTTGTAGGAATCAGTCGATGTTTAACTACTTTTCTGTTATCGAATTCCTCTTTCACTGTAAACACAGATCCTGTTTTCTAACACGGAAATCCTTTAAACCGTGTTTGATTCCTGCTTCACACACACACACACACACACTCACACACACATCAGAATCACACACACACACACACACAATTCAATTCAATTTAATTCAGTTTTATTTGTATGGCATTTTTAACAAGGGACATTGTCACAAAGCAGCTTTACAGAAATAAATATATTCAAATTAAATTAAATCAAAATAAATTGTAAATATATGAACACACACACACACACACACACACACACTCACACACACTCCAGCTCATCTTTACTGTGATACTCAGTGTGTATTCAGTGTTTAGTCTTTAGTAGTTGAGTATTTTTACCTACGATTTACTAAACTCCCAAATAAAGAGGTTGTTTTATGTGTGTCTGTGTGTGTGTGTGTGTGTGTGTGTGTGAGTGTGTGTGTGGTCGGATAAATTGTGTGTGCTGACTAATTGTGTTAATCAAGTTGAGAGAGAGAAAACTATATGTAAATATGTAAATGTGCTAGTTGTTCTCGTTAGCCATAACGAAGTGTAACGCTGTTTTTAATCGCTGTCGGAAAACTTACAACAAAATATGACATGAAGGTAAAATAAACGTGTGTGTGTGTGTGTGTGTGTGTGTGTGTGGGTGTGTGTGTGTGTGTGTGTGTATGTGTGTGTGTGTGTGTGTGAAAATATAACATTTCTAATAAGCTTTTTAAATTCTAGCAAGATCAAATATCGGATATAAAACTGATCAAACGTTCTGTGAGGAAAGTTTCTCTTTCTGTTGAGGTCCTAAGACTCCAATTTGAGATAATGATAATTAAAAGAAAAAACTTAAAATAATTTATTTTATTTTCTAATAACAGAAACGGGCTTCTGCTAATTTAATACCTGCCTGTTATTAGTATAGACTCAAACAGAAACAGAATAAAAAGCAGAAATTTATTAGCATAAAATTAGCATATTCATTAACAAACAAAACACGTGTGTTATTTTGGTCATGTGAAAGATGCAAATGATCCTCAGTAGCGTGTGTGTGTGTGTGTGTGTGTGTGTACAGTGTATACTCGATGCCCTGGGTGTAGCGCTGGTTTAAGAGGTTTATCCGTGGCTCTGTGGCTCCGTCTCTCGGGAGTAAACATCAGAATTCCCACGGGTTTATTCGAGGTCAGGAGTTCTAACGCGGTCTCGGCATTTCTGCCCAAACAAACATCGCAAAACCAGCAGGAATGCCACGAGGAAAGGAGAGAGGAGACTGGACGAGGAGAAGAAAACGAGTCTGGGACAAGAAGAGAGAGTCCGTGCGAACATCTCGCACTCGTTTCCTTCTTCAAGGCAAAGGTCAAAGTTCAAAATGTGAAGTGAAAGTGCAGTGGATTCTGATTCAGTTGAAGGTCAGGTGAAATAAAAACACCTGCAAAAATACAGAAATATAATTCATCAGGAGGTAAAAAATCAATTAGAAAAATAAATAAAGCTTTTCTTTGTAGAGTTAAAAGTAAATTCTCTGACGCTGATGGACCAGAAATCATTCTTTCTGGGGTTTTTTTTCATTTCTTTTTTTTACTATCTCGGCTGTGTAAAGCAAACACCGGCCTTCATCAGTGACGGATCTGGCGCTGGAGCGCTAACAGCTAACACGTTGAACAAACACACACTCTAACCAGATGTCAATGTCTGACTGTCACGTCAAGGTCTCTCATCTTTCCCTACTTCCGTCTTCCTCTTCTCAGAGCTCTCCCTCGCTCCGACCTTCACTTTTCTCTCCATGAAGAGACGCAAAACACACCGAGGACGAGATCTTAATCCTGCATCAGGACGAGTTTTACTCGAAAAAATCTCTAAACTCCTGACTGGCTCTCTCTCTCTCTTTCTCTCTCTCTTTCTCTCTCTCTTTCTCTCTCTCTCTTTCTCTGATCCACCACTACTGAGATATTAAACAATATTAAAATCCAAGGATAGGAATATCTGTTCAGATTTGAGCGTGTGAGGAAAGTTAGATGGTTTAAACAAAAACTGCAGCTTTGTTATTAAAAAAAAAAACTAAAAGAGCTGAAATGTTTTATTTTGGTTATGAGGTTATGATTTAATAATAATGGAAGGTCCTTGACAAGACAAAGACACAACACATGTCCTGAAGAAGGTTTCTTTAGAGGAAAACAAACCATGTGAGTGATTAGAGAGAGAGAGAGAGACAGCGTGGGGGGGGGGACAAGATACAGAGAGAGAGAGTGAGAGAAACAGAGAAAGAGAATGAGAGAGAGAGGGAGAATAAGCGAGAGAGTGTGAGAGAGAGAGAAAGAGTGTGACAGAGAGGGAGACAGAGAGAGAGAGATGGAGGAAGAAGGAGGGAGGAAAATACCAAAAGTGCCCTTCACTGTGAGATCCTTTCATCTCGCAGGCTCTTTGTGTGTGTGTGTGTGTGTGTGTGTGCATGTGTGTGTGTGTGTGTGTGTGTGTGCGCACATCTGTAGGTGTGTGTATGACTGAGAGAGCCTTTTGTCTCTTTGTGTTTCGTTCCTAAAACTTAAATTATGAATTAACAGTAGTGAATCTGAGGCTTCATGTCTTTGTGTGTGTTTCCACAGAGGACCATTCACACACACACACACACGCACACATACACGCACACACATACACACACACACACATACACGCACACACACACACACACGCACACATACACGCACACACATACACACACACACACATACACGCACACACATACACACACGCACGCACGTGCACACATACACACACACACACACGCACACACATACACACACACACCAAAACCAAAAAACCAAAGAAATTGTCTAAAAATTATAACACAATCATAAATATTATAAGAAAAAATAAAAATATATACATGTACCATTCATTATTATTATTATTATTATTATTATTATTATTATTATTATTATTATTATTGTTGTTGTTAAATAAATAAATAAAGGATAGAACAGGATATAAAGAGAAACATAACATCTATAATGTACAGTCGTAGATAACATTGTGTGTATTAGTGAGTGCATGTGTCTGGGTGTGTCTATGTATTAGTGTGTGTGTATTAGTGTGTGTGTGTGTGTATTAGTGTGTGTGTGTATTGGTGTGTGTGTGTGTGTGTATTAGTGTGTGTGTGTATTAGTGTGTGTGTGTGTTAATGTGTGTTTGTACTACTGTGTGTATTAGTGTGTGTGTTAGTGTGTGTATGTATTTGTGTGTGTGTATTGGTGTGTGTGTGTGTTAGTGTGTGTATTGGTGTGTGTGTGTGTATTGGTGTGTGTGTGTGTGTGTGTATTGGTGTGTGTGTGTGTTACAGAGAGTAACTGAATCTGTCGTTTCTTTTGGATGGAGAATAAACAGAAGCGTCTCTGTGTCTCTAAAATAAGAACAAACTCGAGAAATCTCCGTTTTTTTCCACAATCGACTGAACGATGGAGTGAAATGGACCAGCAGGAGTCGACCGGAGTCGAGGAGGAAGAGAACCGGTTCTGGTTCTGGGTCTCGGGTCGTTTCAGGGCGATACGGCGAATATTTCACGATTCTTCTGCGATACGCGACACGGGTCACAACCTGCCAGCAAAACAGTGGTGTTATAAATCATATACACTAATTAATTACTAATAAACGTTTATTATATTTTTATACTACATTTTTAAATATTAAAATAAATATATAAATATCTATAGTGTATTATTTTAATATTTAAAAAGAAAATCATTCAGTCAGTTTGTAATTATTCTTTTTTTTTATTTTTAATAAAAAAACATTGTGTTAGTGTGTGTGTGTGTATTAGTATGTGTGTATATTTGTGTACGTGTGTGTGCGCGTGTGTATGTGAGTGTATATTTGTGTGTGTGTGTGTATATGTATTTGTGTGTTTGTGAGTGTATATTTGTGTGTGCGTGTGTGTGCGTGTATTTGTGTGTATGTATTAGTGTGTGTGTATTAGTGTGTGTGTGTGTGTGTATGTATTAGTGTGTGTGTATATTTGTGTGTGCGCGTGTGTGTGTATGTGAGTGTATATGAGTGTATGCGCGTGTGTGTGTGTGTGTATTAGTGTGTGTGTATATTTGTCTGTGCGCGTGTGTGTGTATGTGAGTGTATATGAGTGTGTGTGTGTGTGTGTATGTATTAGTGTGTGTGTATATTTGTGTGCGCGTGTGTGTGTATGTGAGTGTATATTTGTGTGTGCGCGTGTGTGTGTACGTGAGTGTATATTTGTGTGTGCGCGTGTGTATGTATTAGTGTGTGTGTGTACATGAGTGTGTATTTGTGTATGTATTAATGTGTGTGTGTGTGTGTATTTGTGTGTGTGATATCACAATATCATCATCATCATCATCATCATCGCCCTGAGGGAAAGTTCTGCCTTTAATTTTATAAACGATTCATCTGATTCGTTGTTTTTGAGTGAATGATTCATATCAGAATGAATCGATTCTTCATTTTGATTCATTTCTACTTGAATAAAATGATTCTTCAGATCCACACTTTAACCGTGTGACTGTTTTTGCTCCTCAGTTCTGACTCGGCTGGTTTCGGACCTGCAGGCGTTCCTCCTGGTTCTGGATGGTGAGAACCTCAGCTACATCGCTCAGGCCAAGAAGAAGTCCATCTCAGAGCTTCTGTCCAAGCTGCAGGAGCACAAAGACCCAGCGGGTGAGTGGCAGCGTCGTGATTACACCAGCGTTAAAGAATTAAAGCGTAAAACAAACTCGAGTTTCCAAAAACTGAGCGAAAAATGCAAGAACAGAGAGAGTGAGTAAAAAAAACTATGTTTAAATCTTACTGTGTTTTCTGAGAAGATTCGACGTATGTCAGGTAGTTCATGAGATGTTCCTCAATATGGCGGAAACCTGGAAGTTCTGTTAGCGATTGTTGTGAAGTGTGAAGCGTAATTTTAATCATCTGGAGTCTGAGGAACATCTGAGGAACATGTTTACTTTCTAGACATTTTTATCTTGTTTCTACTGTCACTGTGTGTTTACACAGTGATGTGTACTATTATTATTATTATTATTATTATTATTATTATTAGGGGGCCAAGCACCGAAGGCAACCTATTGTTATTCTATGTTTTCTTCTTCTTCTTCTTCTGGATAGGGTGTCTATGGAAACCCATAGAACCGTCTGTTAAAAAGTTGTGAAATTCGGCGCACTGATTGCGGAGGTTCTAAGGAACATTCTGACCAAATTTGGGCCAAGAGCTGCCAAAGCTGTAGCGCCACCATCGGGTCAAATTTTGGCCTAATTTGGAAGTACATATATGGTCGTAACTTTTGAACCGTGTGTCTAAAATTTAAAAGTCTCTGGATTCCCTGGGTCGAGACGAGTTCAACGCACCCTGTGACGTCAATTTCCGCCTAATTAGATTTTCCGCCATCTTGGATTTTGTGAAAGATAGTTTTTTTGCTACTCCTTGCAGCTTTAATTATTATTATTATTATTATTATTATTAACATATTTATTTAATATTATATATTTGAATATAATTTTTTTTGTAATATTTGTTTTATTTTAACAGCAAAATAATTCAGTGTTTTTAATTACATGGTGTATTTTTTATTTTAAATCTTGCGATAATGTTGTAGTGGACAATAAAAATAATAATTAAAAGAAATAAAAAACTACCCGAGGAAATAACTAACAGGAATAACAAATGAGAAAGCTTCTTTAATAAACAAACAAACAAACAAACAAATTAAATATCAGCAGAAGAAATTTTGACTATTTCCATGAACTCTTGCTTCGATAATATTCTGAATCGGAGCGGTAAGATGATGTCATCAAACAGCGCCGATGTCATCAGACACGTGGAGAGAGTAAAACACACACTCGCACACTACAACATCATTTATTCCACACACACTGTGTTTCCGTCATCTTTAATCACATCTAAATCTTCTCTTTATCCAAACAAATACTTTTTTATTTTTATTTTAGTTTTTCTAGATGTTATTTTTTTATATTTTTTTTAAATAAATCTATACCAGTGAAATAGAATTCTTCATGTCTTCATTCCTCTGTGTTTCAATAGAGTCACAGCATTGAAGATCTCTGTAAAGAGCGTGTGTGTGAAGTGTGTGTGAAGTCTGTGAAGTGTGTGTGAAGTGTGTATCATGTAGAGGTCATGTAGAGGTGAGGAAGGACACATCTAACACTCCAACTATCCAAAGAGTGTCACTGCAGCCTCGCTGTAAAAATTCTTCTACTGTTGTAAAAAAAACCTGGCGCTTCGTCACGGACTCTGTTCCAGATGTCTGTATTTCAGACTTTCAGATCAACTGCAGCTTCCGGAAAGTTCTCAGCGTTAAAGCCGGGTTTATTAATAGTCTCAGAATGGAGGGTATCGTGGCATAAATAAAGTTTTTATACAATAAAGGTATAAAGTTTACTGTGATGTATAAAGAAAAGCAGAGGGAGATGTGTTGTCCTTCTTTCTAATGAATCCAGCAGCTAAATCCTTATTTAGAAATATTAATAATAATAATAATAATAATAACAATAATAACGATGATAAGAAGAAGAATGAAGATTAATTCTTACACTGTGGACTTCACTCTTTAGTATCTGGACATTTGTAGATCAGTTATGTATCAAATCAACCATTTTGCTAGCATTTTGCTAACAATTTACATCACTGAGCTGCCAGAACATCCTCTACAGGAACTCACTCATTTTCCAATCCAATATGGCCGCCATAACCATTTTGTTTTTTTTAGCTTAGTCGGCCATTTTTAAAAATTCAACCCGGAATGGCTTTGCTTATATTTTACTTATATTTTACTAGATCTTTGCTAGTTTTCCATGTAATAGCTCATCGAGCTGCCAGAACACATCGAGTCTCCACAGGAACTCTCTGATATTCCAATATGGCCGCCATAAACCTACCTTATTAGCTTAGTGTGTCGGCCATTATGAAAAATTTAAACAGCCTTGGTAACCTTTTGCTACCGTTTGTAGTAACATTTTGCTAATACTTTGCTAGCATTTCGTGTGTGGTTCCTCATGTCATTGCAGTGCCAGAACAGCCTGCACAGGAAATACTGGCTATTTTACAATCCAATATGGCCGCCATAAACTTGCTTTATTAGCTTAGTGTGTCGGCCATTTTGAAAATTCAATCTGCAGCAGCCTCGCTAAAATTCTTCTAACATTTTGCTAACATTTTGTGTGCAGTACCTCATATCACTGAGCTGCCAGAACAACCTACAGCAAAACTCACTAATTTTACAATCCAGTATGGCTATAATAATTATTTAGCTTTTTTTTTTTAGAAATAATCAATCCGCAGTGGCCTTGATGGCTCTGCCCCTTCTGCTACATGAAGCGGCTACTGAGCGCAAAAAAAAAAGTTTTGGGCCAAAAAGCTTTTGCATAATTTATTTTGGATGTAATTACAGAATTCAGAGACATTACTGAGCAAAATCAGAAGAAGCTGTTGTGTCGATATGTTTTTATGCACACGTTTAATTTGAACTAATTTTATTTTCAAGGAAATTTCCAAGGAATTACCGCTCGTGTTTGATTTATCTAACCTGCGAAGCCTGTACGTGATTTGTGACGGCACTGAAATCAAATTCTGGCTTCTGCTCAAACCTGAGACTAATACCAGGGATTTTAGCAGCAGTGTGTGAGTCAGAGTTGGCTTCCTGAGAAAAAAAAAAAAAAAAACGCTCCATGTTGCAGAAGACATTCAGTCATTCCTGAGGCATGTCATTTGCATTCGAGGGCCAAATAAAAGCAATTGAACATGGATTTGGCGAGTCGTCTCCCTGTGAGAGGAGAAGTGCGTGACTCACCGGCTGGACGTGAAAGCGTGGATCAGCATCTCCAAACATGGACACGGTGCACGTGATTAACAGCCGAGAAAATGACTTGCACAGTGAAACGTAAAAGCTGTACGTTTTTAATAAGATCTGCAGGTTGTTTCTAAGAGCGGTGTAGATGTGGTCTCTGTAATGTTCTTGTTTCAGAGCTTGAACATTTCTATACATAATGATTATACATAAATGTGCAATAAAGTGATGCCTTTAAAAAAAAACGTAGGAATAAACTTATTGTAAGTACAAATTACCATATAAACACAAGTCAAATTCTAAACAGTGGTGAGTTTAAATGAGAGATGATGGGTTTGATTATACATATTCTGTACTTAAGAAAATATAATTAGCCTAGCTAGCTAGATTTTCCCGAAATCTAAAACCTCTAAATCCCAACCACACATCAGGAAGTTAGCTATCTAACCAACTTACCAATGTAACAGCCTAATTAAAGAAGTGTGTGTGTGTGTGTGTGTGTGTGTATGTTTCAGTAGTGGAGGATGCAGAGTACATGATCATGAACTGTCCCTCCGGAGGCCCAGCTAATGATCTCAGACGAAACTCGGCTACTGATCCAGGTTCAGCCGAAAATCCGCACTTCGAGTGGCTTCACCGCACAGTGAGTCCCTTTAACTTTATTAGCGCTCCATCTAACAGCAACTAATCCGCTGTTAAACATCTGACACACTTCACACTCCTCCAACAAAATATTTAGACTAACAGCAAAATGTTTTTAGCTAACATTTACTAACTAGCTAACTGCTTTAATGTTAGCGGTGCAAATGAATTTATACAGGGTGATTTTCAAATCTAACAGCACTACTAAAGAACTAACAAACATGCTAGTTATCAGTAAAGTTTGCAGCTAACACTAGTCACCTAGCTACCTAGCGAACAAAATAATTTTCTGGGCAATTTTTAAGTCTAAAAGCACAACTAAAGAACTAATAACATGCTAGTTATTAAGAAAATTTCTAGTCAACAGCACATACCCACCTACCTAGCTAGCCAACAAGCTAGCTTTACTACTCTGATCAATATAATCATAATATGTTGTTATTTAAAGAACTAACACACATGCTAGTCATCAAGGAGGTTTCTACCTAACACTAAAGAAACACCAACATACCGATCTAGCTAACAATCTTATGCTAGTGATCAAGCTAATCGAGCTACCTAGCTTTTCTGGGTAAATTTCAAATCTAACCAAACTACTAGACAACCAATAACATTCAAGTTTCTAAGAAAATGTATAGGTAACACTAAACTAGCCACCTAACTAACTAGCTAGCTATCAAGCTAATTGAGCTAGTTTAACAGCATGTATTAAAAAATGAACATAGATAATCACTTTTTGAACACAAAGTTGTTGCAAAGTCGTGCAATCAAACTAGCAAAGATTGTTAGGGGATGAATGCGATGTTTGAAAAAAAAAAAAAAAAGAAGCTCCACCCACTGGCTGTTTGGACCAATGAATTTCGTCCTGGTTCAAAATTCTGCACAATTTTGATTGTAAACTTTGTGTTTTCGCATAGCAACTAACCTTGTCTAGCTAGCTAGGTATGCATATAGCTAGGAGGCGCATCGCCATTTATTATTTTTGAAATAAATATGATCTATTGATGTCCAAAATGTTATTAAGTAACGCGTAAAATGAACTTGTTGACGTTTATAAAATGGAAACTTGAGAGCGGATTATTTTACTTCGCCGTAAAATTAGCTTAGATGTTTATCATACCATGAATTTTTACACGTTGTCACGCTATAGTTCAGAGACGCACGCTGCACTAGCGCACTTTGGCTATAAACTGTAATCTTAGTGTGTTTTAGCTTTCAGGGACTGAAGGATTTGTCATAAGAGGATTTTTAGAGGCTCTGTGCCAGACCCTGTCTCACAGCACAACATTTAATTTGTCAGCCTCGTTGCCTCATACTCGATACCTTTCCAAAACAGCGCTGCGGCTAATCGGAGGCGTTTTTCTTTCAGTCAGAAATGTTAAAAATGTGTTATTGTGGAATTTGGCTGAATCGTTGCGTTATTGTGTCGCCGTCGGGATTCGGCTCAACAATAAGCACCTTTATCACGGAGCATTCCAGACGCTCTCTCGACGCTCTGATTCAGCGAGGAACAGCAAAACAAGAGCACGTTACACGGGACGGGGTTAAATTTGGTGTTAAAAGATGGAGTGCATTTATTTTTAAACACTTTTAATGTCTGAGATTGTTGATAAAGTTCAAGTCCGCGCTCACACGTCTTCGTCACTAGTGTTTATTATTCAGAAAACTTTTAAAATGAGGATGTGTCTCAGTCGAGTTCGGGCGCTGGTAAGAACTCGGGACGCTGATGACTCAATTTCCGGCGCCATGACGACATACTCGCGTTGTAAAACGCCACCACTGGTATTTACCACCAACATCTTTCTGACATTATATGTCATATAAATTTGTTAGCTTAATGACGTGCGTTTCTCGTTGTCATGGTGATTCAAGCAGGATCGTAGGCTCGCTAATGGATTTTTAAAAAATCATTAAACACTTAAAAGTCGCTAGATTCAAACAGACCGTGTACAGAACGTCAAATAAAGTTAAAAATCGTTAACGTAAGTAATCATCTGAGAGCTACAACAACGATAACAAGCTACTTATATTTGTAGACGAAGTTGGCTGAGGGAGGTCGTCTGCCTTTTTTTTTCGAGCTCAGAGGCTTCAGAAAGTATGATGTCATTTCCAGTAGGTGAACATAGTGAGCATCGATGCTGCCTGGTTTTTGCAGTGCATTGTGGGATTTCTTTTAGGGAGCAAACGTTCCAGTGCACTGGAAGGCTTTTGCGATTGAGACAGCACTTAAAATGGCCGACTCCCTGATCAGCGCCCTGAATACTGAAGTAGGGAGCTGATTGAGGCGCAGCCTGAGTTTCATTTGGCCTCAGTCTCAGTGATGGGGGCGTGGCCTCTGCGTGTCAGTCACAATGAAGGAGGTGTGGCCTCTGTGTGTCAGTCACAATGAAGGAGGTGTGGCCTCTGTGTGTCAGTCACA
>CM075010.1:27280420-27290729 GCA_037576675.1 Pangasius sanitwongsei
TTTTTTTTAAACTTTTAGTGTTAAATTATTTATTTTTGTAAAGATGTTGTTGATAAACCTAAAGATTGTGATGCGTATCGCAGTATCATGGTTTTAGCTACCTGACCAATCACAGCGCGCTAAAACAACTTCCTTGTCCGAATTAAAGCTCGCTGCATGAGATTCGACCGTGATGCCACGCTGGCATTTTTATTTTTCTGAATCTAACTGTGTACGTATTTAAGAATTGAAAGAGTAACGACTGATGTGTTGAAGGATTAACGTGATTTGATTAAAAATGTAATTTCTAGGATGTGCAATGTCCATCATATTTTTTTTTTTAGGTTTAGGTTTTAGGTTTGCGTAAAAAAAAAAAAGTAAAACAGTATGTTACACTAAAAATCTAGGAATGAGAAGAAATTCATTTTTTCATTTTAGTGAAATTTTACCATTTTGAACATTCAGCACAATCAAATCAGCTGCTTCCAGAAAGTTTGTGATTGTTATTTAAACTACATATATTTATAACATTAAAAAAAAGAGATGATTCCTGTTATCTCAGGAAAGTGTGTTGTGACAGTTTATCACGATACCGACTTAAAATGTACAACCTGGAAAAAAAAACTGACAAAAAATACAAATATAGACAAAAAACAATCTCAAGATTAGCTGAATAATTGTGATACAGTATCTTGATTTCAGTATTGCGGAATTGAATTGATTGCCGTCATTGCAGAAGGAGAACAATTTTTATGAACTTTTAGATATTAAATCTCTGCTGCACTTGTCTTTACTTGATATAAATGTAACTTTATGCTGGAAATTTTCAAAACGAAAGAGAATTCGGGGGAAAATGTGTCCGACAGAGAGGTTGGTATTAAGTCGTATAAACAGTCGTATTAAAGAAAATATTGTTTGAAATGACCGGATTATTATTGTTGTTCGTTTTTGGAACAGGATTGGTGTTTACGTTAGAGAACGTTAGAGAGTGTGTTTTTTAAGCGTGTGTATTGTCTACACGAGGTTATCGAAAATAGAATGTGACTGAAGTTTGGAAATGTGAACGGTCTGAAGGCGTGTTTAACCCGTTTTCTTCTGAGCTTTTAATCTTGTTTCTACATGAAGCAAGACTGCATTTTGCATATTCTTGACCTTTTAATTTCCATGTTATTTTCCTTGTTCTCTCTCTATCGCTCTCTCTCTCTCTCTCTCTCTCTCTCTCTCTCTCTCTCTGGTTTGTTTTTGCTGAGAAGTCATTTTCCATTGCCAAACTAACTTTTCTGTTGTAATCTGTTCGCAATCTCCTCCATCATCCATTTAAGTCTGGGTTTTACTATTTATAGTTGAAGAAAAATTTTCCCAGAAACGACTCACAATGCAATCGAGGCTTGACCTGAAATGGTAAGTCATAACTGACCTCACTCCTGGCAGGACCTTGTGTTTTAAGAAGAAGAAAAAAAAAAACAGACAGTGAGGGTGAAGGGAGCGGGCAGGGAAACAAAAAAGAAACCCAAACGGGTTGGACTAATTTGAAAAAGGCAGCATTGATGTCACAGAGGTGTGGTGCACGACAGGTGTGTAACCCGAGCTGAGTTGAGTCATATTCTGGAGAAGACCAACCAAAAAAAAGGGTGGTAAAGGTTAACCTGAGAGCGACGTGATGGAGGCTTTGACAGAGCAGCTATACACACAGATTTCTCTTTCGCTGCCGTACCTCGCACAAGCACCGAAGCAGATTATTGTTTGTTCTGTTTTTGATCTTCTTTACACTGATGTTCACATGATGAGCGTCTCTTTATATCTCATTCATTTGCATGCTCTTTTCCATAGTTCACGTGCAATTTGCCAGTGCTTCATTTTAATAAAAAGACATGCTGGTTTGGCCGTGGAATTCATGGCTGTGTTGAGGTCTGTCCAGTATTTTGTGCTATCGTGAAATTGACCTTTGCATTGAAGGCGACACAGAAGGACACGGTAGAAGAACATGGACATCAGATCAGAGTTTGTTTGTTCAGCATTTCAGTGAACACAATTTAAAAATTTGGTTGAAATAACTCAAAGCACAAGGATTCGCCATTGTGATTTATAGTGTTACAGCATGATATTCAGAATGTTTTGTCTGTATCATGAAACCCTTTTTTGTTCAGTTTTTAAGATAACTCACTGTTTTTACCTGAACCGCTTTCTCACATTCTCTCCAAATTTGGTATTCGGCTCTCTCTTTATTCTCTGGTGTTACCAGCCTTTATGCTATCTAACAGAAGAGAGAACACTTATGCAACTTGAGAGTAAGTGCACTCGCCACCTGTTCTGTAGAAGCCTATAATTATACGTGAAGCCTGCTACCGTTACTTTTGTTATGCTTATAATTTTAGAGTTCCACTTGAGATTGTTGCTCATTACAGGCGAGGAGAGCAAGCCAAGGATGCGTCGACGGCTGTTATTATCACGTATATATATTAAACTCTATTATCTTTAACTGATATGACTCTGAAAATGAATATTTTTCTTTCAGTCCAAGGACCTCCCTTCAGCTGGGCAGACAAAGCCACAGGAAGACCAGGACTTGCCGGCTAACGCGACTAGCGGTGTTCAGACTGTCAGAGCATCGCTTTTTGAGAACGTGGTGGAGAAACACAGCGTCCAAATGATGGAGGATGCTAACTCCAGCTTGGTGAAGCCCACACCCAGACGCAGCCTCTCTCTTCGGACTAAAGGAAGCAGTTTATTCAGTTTTCTGGATGATGAAGATGACAGATCTCTGGTCAAGGCTACGTACCAGAATTTGGGGTCTCCTTCCAGTCCAAAGCGGATCGATCACATTTTTGACACGGTGACTGCGGTTGAGGAGAGTCGTGCAGTTAGCGAAAACATTCCAGCTGCCCATCTGGAAGAAAAGGCTCTTACTCTGCGAAGGTCCAATGGAGGGGAAAGGGTGCAACAACCCTCTTTAAATGATGGAATTCCAGGAAATGAAGAGAACAGCTTTACAATGGGGTCCAGTAACTTGTTTAAAGACAAAGACAGACAATCGACTGGTTCTGCTATGGAGCAGAGTCATACCCGTTACCTCAGAGTGGGAGCGCTGCCAAAATGGGATGAAACGTTTGTTGATAGAGAAAGGGAGTTGGAAATGGAAAATCAAAGGGAGATGGTCAGAAAGATGGAGGAAGAGATCCAGAGGCAGATTGAGGTCCACATTGCTGCAAAAGCAGACATTGAAGAAGACGAGCTAGAAAATGAGGCAGAGATGGAAAGAGAAAACGCTGCAGCACTCAGACAGCCGAAGGTACCAGAAACCCAGGATCAGCAAACGGCAAGGCCGAGAGCGACTTATTTTGCTCTTACAGGTCAAATGAACGAGATTGTACACCAGAGAGCAGGAATAGATGAAGAAGCCATGTTTAGGAGTGAGACAAGAGGAATAGCTGAAGACAGAGTTAAGCCAGAGATGGCATTCGAGGACTTCTCTGTGAAAGTAGGACGAAGGAGTTTTCAGAATCGAGTGCCGTCGATAAGAAGGAACCCCTCCTTGGAAACTGCCTTTAGGAAAAGTTCACCAGAGGGACTGCTAATTGCTGAGGGTAGAGAGGGGACGCAGTGGCACAGAGGACAAGAAACAGAGAAGGAATATCAGAGAGCAATGGAGCAAGAGTTAGAGAGACAGAAACTAGCTGAGCTGGAACGGCAGAGAGAGTTGGAGAAAGAAAGAGAGAGGCAGAGAGAGTTGGAGAAAGAAAGAGAGAGGCAGAGAGAGTTGGAGAAAGAGAGGCAGAGAGAGTTGGAGAAAGAAAAAGAGCGGCAAAGAGAGTTTGAAAGACAGAGGGAGCGGGAGAGGGAGAGACAGAAAGAGATGGAGCGACAGAGAGAATTGGAGAGGCTAAAGGAAATTGAAAGACAGAAACAATTAGAAAAGGAACGTCAAAACCAGATCGAATATGAGAGGAGAAGGGCAGCTGAGAGAGAGCTTGAGCAGCAGAGGGAGATTGAGAGACGACAGAAAGAAATAGAGAGAGAGAAGGAGAGATTGCTAGAGGAGGAAAGGATGAAGCTGAGGGAGTATGAGAGGCAGAAGGAGATGGAGCGAGAAAGGAAAAGACAGTTGGAGTTGGAGAGGCTGCGAGAAATCGAAAGACAAAAACAACAGGAGCTTGAAAGACAGAGAGAGCTTGAGAGGCAGAAAGAACAGGAAAGACAGAAAGAGATGGAGAGACAGAAACAGCTAGAGGAGATGGAGAGATGGAAGCAGTCAGACAGACAGAAAGCACTGGAAAGGGAGAAACAGAGAGAGCTGGATGATCTCAAGAAGAGCCAGGAACTTGAGAGACGTCAGCTTCTTGAATTCCAACTTCAGAAAGAGAATGAACGGGAGAAACAAGCCTCCAGGAAGAAGCAGGAAAGAGTGGAAGAAGGGCATAGAGAAGCTGAAGAGGGAAAGAGAACTGCAGAATCTCCTCTGCGACCGAAAGTGCTGGATCTGGATAATGTTTCTCTAGGGGATCGGTTTGGTACGAGTTTGAGCAGCGATCAAAGCCCAACACCCAGATGGAGGCAGCCTTCAAATCGTGATGATGAAGCTTACAAACCATCAATTTTGGATGTGGACTCCTTCAAGAACCAAACCCAACCTGGAGTTTCTGTGGATCCCTTCGGAATGGCCGCATTCTCAAGTTTGGATTTGGTTAGAGCCAAACCGATGACTCCAACCAGTGGAGCCAAATCAGTGTCTCCAATTCATCCTCAATCCCTGTTGCAGAGCCTCCAAAGAGATACACCCCCTCAGTCTCAGCTGCAGGCTCCTTTTCAAGCTGTCCTCTCAGAACAAGCAAGACTTCCACCACCACTTCAGCCCCAGGTTCTGCACCAACCAGGGCTTCAAGCCTTTGCCACAGAAAGACCCAAACCCCAAATACATTCACAGTCTGTCACCCCAGACTGGACCCATGGAGAGCACCAGTTTGACATGTGGGGTAGATCACAGGGGGAGGTACCTGTGGATGAACCTTCGTGGCTGTCTTCCACAGAAAGTTCCAAAAGACCTATTGGTGCGACACAGTCCAGTCTGGATCAGATATTCCAACGACAGGAAGAACGAATTACAGGACCCGTTTTGACCCCGACTTTAGCTCCTCCACTGACACCAACTCCAGTTCAGTCTCCTGGCGTCACAGTGCCATTGGTTAATGTTCAGATGCCTACACCCAGCCCTGCAACTTCCCCAGGTCACATGTTGAGCCCGGAGAGAATTTTGACTGCAGATAGTCTTTTTGCTGGTAGTAGGAAGGAAAACCAGACTGCCTTGTCTCCATTGGTACCTGAACCAACCTGGAGCCCAAGCTGGGAGCCGGCATCCCAGGAACCAAGCCAGTTGCAGCAGAGGAACACACAATCTCAGGTGAGTGGGTGCCAAAACTTACATAACCTCATATGTGATTGAGTGAGTGAGAGCAGTGGTATCACCAAGGCCAGAGCTTAAGTTTAGCATACTTAATGTTAGCCAGCTTGTTAGCAAATTTAGCTACTAGTTTAAATTTCACAGTACCTGTGTTTACCTATCAGACCTAATATGCAAACTTTCCTAGCCAATTATTGTTCAGTAGCGACTGATGGGTGGATTGGTAGCATTAATGTCACCAAAGCTAACTAGTTAGCTGGCTAACCTTAGCACAGTGTAGCATTTAGGTAGTTGGCAAGCTTAGTTATTGCATTCTGTAATTAAATCCAATATTTTTTAGTAAGCATATTAAGCTGGGGCGTGATCAGGGCTGCACTTGAGGTTTTTTGACGGTGCAGCTAGCTGTTTAGCTGTAAGTCTGCATATTAGCTGTGGCTAGCAATGCTATGTAATGATGAAACATCACAAAAGAGTACTTTTAGCTCAGGACAAGGAGTTTATACGAAGTTTTGTATGTTGGCTTTGCTTGACAGCATGTTTAGTCGTCCTGTCAACCCTAAGCAGTAAAAAAAAACACACCCGTTGACCTCATTCCACATTGCTTCATTTCTTATCAGCTAATTTATAGCTGGGTTGGGACATACTCCATAAGATTTGCTGTTGGTTAAAGATGCAAATCACATCTCATATGGCGCGTTCAGGTCATATCGGAAAGGCCGTATTTACGAGGTGAACGCACATGAACGCCACCACAAAGTCGTAATTACGAGTGAGAAACTCTGGATTTGCTCTGAGTTTCTGAGTTGGGGGCGTGTCAGTAAGAGAACATGGTGGAATCAGTGGATGCAGCGTCTGTAGTTGACGCTAAATTAGTTGAAACTGGACGGGTGTTTAGTAGTTACGTGTCTTTATCAGGCTTTTTATTTACAATGAAACAAGCTGATTGCCTCCACAAAATACGATAGCATTGTACAACGCTGTAATGTAATATGATATAATATGTAACAAAAAAGTTTACAGTAGCTTCATAAATTGATTAGAAACATAAAAATGCAAAACACGCCTGACGCGCATTCTTTGTTCTTCAGTTTTAAGAAGTAGCGTTAAAAAATCTTGCTGTGTTTTTTCTAGTTAATTAAGAGAAGGTACACGGCCATCTTGCACCTGACGTAAATACGAACTTCGCAGGAGGCCTTGAATGCACAGATACTTCACCAGGGTTGATTTTTGATGTGAAGCTTTTTCATGTGAGATGAATATAATTTCTCTGGTGTGTGTGTGTGTGTGTGTGTGATTGTATAGGAGCAGTCACGGGTGCGATCGAGAAGCGTTAACCAGAGACCTGCTCCCGCGGAGACTTCTGTAGACGGCCCGCTAGCTCGAATCAGGAGCCGCAGTGCACATAGAGACAAAGGACGAGAAAGCTGGGTGAGTCAGAAACCACACACACACACACACCAAGTACCAAGGACAACACATGTAGGTCTTGTTGTGCACTCACTCCAAGAACAACAGCTGGATGAGTCAGAACAGGTAAACACTCACCTGTATGTACGTACTCTGATTTACGTACTCCTAAGTAATCTATAATAAGCTAGCAACTCAGTGTACACACACACACACACACACACTCGGGACCTTCACATATCCGGCACTGCTATGGATTTTTCTGTGTGATGTAATGGCCTTTGTGTTGGTCTGACTGTGTTGAATAGGGTTGTTTAAGTAAGGTTGTGTATTTGCGCACGCATCGTATGAAATACGAGACGACGAGCGTTCGCGTGGAAACGGAGTGATGTCCTCACTTTTTGAGAATATATTTGTGCAAAAGCGAACGTTTTCCAGACAACATATTCCTTGTTTTGTTGAGAAATCAAAATATATACATCCCTTCTATAGTACAAGTCACATTGACTTGCTATTTTTATTTACGGCATTTCAGAAACTCTGAGTCTTTCCCTGTCCAGGTCATGTGACCTCCTGTTTAACGTAAACCAGTCTACGTCGCTTGTTACTCATCGTACTGTATTACTGAAATTAGTGTGTGTTATTGGGAGTCTCGGATGATTTGAGGATGAATCTTGAACCAGCAGCTATTTTTTTCGGGAGAAAAGCGAACTGCCTAGCGTGCTAACTAGCAAAGACACAGCTTACCGAGTTGCTAGCTACGTAAGAGCAGTAAGGACGCGGTATATTAGCGTGATCATTTTTATAACAGCACTTCTGTCCATCTGTCGTACCTTCAAGAGGAGCGAGTCACGTAAAATTGCCCGTGTTGCCCGAAACGTTTACGAACCTCGCAGATATGGCGTAAAAAAAAAAAAAGAGGAGCTCGGGGAGAAGATGCTTTTTCAGGAGGCGTAAAATGATGTAGAGTTTCCTAAGCTGAAGCCTGTTGCTGCAGTTCTCATCCTGATCAGGCCTGTGCTTATTCGTCCTTAATGAAAAGCCGTGACCGAGCGAAACTTTCTCATGCACTTCTTCTTCTTCTTCTAATTTTATTTCTTTTTTTCAGTGGTGTGTCTGCGAGCTAACTGTAGCGTTCATTTACAGCATAGGAAAGCCGAATTAGCGTAACTACTGGAGTATCAGGATCCGGGCATTAGCTCGTGTTACCTAAATACAGTGAACTTTAAAAAATAAATAAATGAAAAAAATTGTATGACATATAACATAAAACATCAACGTTTCTGTCCTTTTAGTTACCGATGTATTTTTTCAGCAGAGAGGCCCAGATTTCAGATCGACAGGTTACAGTTACGTCAATAAAATCAAAACTTGTGTACATTTCCTTATGATTCATGTTATTATTCGATTTATTAGCCTTTATAAGCAGAATTGTTTTTTCAATATTTTAAAATCATAAAGGAAGTTTGAGTCAATTCTAATCAACTGAGATCGGGTTTGTGACCCACGGCAGTGGTGTGTGTGTGTGTGTGTGGGAAGAACAGGAATGTCACCTGATGACAGTTACAGGAGCGCCTCTGTGTTGACTAATGCCAGAATTATTCGCTTGATATATTTTGCATAAATATGTACACCCCACTGATTGAAAGCCCGTGATGTAGCTGAGATTTGTAGAAAGTGCAGATGATGCAGAGTAGATATGAAACGATATTCGACAGATTTCTGCTCCAAACTAAATCCGTAGCGCATTTGGGTGTAAACCGAGTGCACATGGTGTTTGTGAATAACAAAGTGACGTTGCCTGGTTCCCGACACACAGGTTTATCAGGTTCCAGGCCACATTTCTCTGTCCTTCAGTTCAGTGATTGATAAGCCTTCAAGTGTGTGTGTGTGTGTGTGTGTGTGTGTGTGTGTGTGAGAGAGAGAGAGAGAGTGAGAGTGAGAGAGAGTGAGAGAGAGAGAGAGGAGTGTACCCTGATTAAGATTTATCACTTTGAAACCATCTGCTTGTGACACTTCCTTGTGTGTATGTATCAAGTGTGTGTGTGTGTGTGTGTGTGTATGTGTGTGTGTGGGGAATAAGTGTATCTGAGTGTCTTACTGAGATTAAATTTTAACTTTATTTCAGTCTTCAGTAAAGCTGGTGATTAATATCAGTTCATTCAGTGCATGTGTGTGTGTTAGAGTGTGTGTGTTAGAGTGTGCGTCTGTGTGTGAGAGTGAGTCTGTGTTAGAGATTGTGTGTGTGTCTGTGTGTTAGCGAGTGCGTGTGCGTGTGTGTGTGTGTGTGTGTGTGTTAGAGTGAGTCTGTGTGTTAGAGTGAATCTGTGTGTTAGAGAGTGTGTGTGTGTGTGTTAGCGAGTGCGTGTGTGTGTGTTAGAGTGAATCTGTGTGTTAGAGTGAATCTGTGTGTTAGCGAGTGCGTGTGTGTGTGTGTGTTAGAATGTGCTGCCATCTGCTGGATGAAGCTGCTTATTACATCAAGACAGCAACTGACAATCTGTTTATTTGATGAAGTGGATTGTGATTACACATCAAAGGCTCCTATATTAATAATAAAAAATTTATATAAAAAAGTAAAATTAGAGACGGAATGATACCATTTTATTCTTTTCCGATAAAGATACCGAAAGATTGAGCATTCGCCGATATCGATACTCTTCCGATTTATATTTCTTTAAAAAACTACTAAACTTTAAAGTTATTTTTTTAACTGAAGTGCTTAAAAATACATGAAAAAAGCACGTATTCATTTCCAATTCCAATTTTTTCCAGTTTTTATTCTCATGATCAGAGCTGACATGCCTCTATAGAGTGCCGCAGGAGCGAGTGCTGAAACCCGGAAATGAGTTAGCGTTGTTGCGTTTCTGGTTCCATCGTCCCGAAATCAGTGGCTTTTTGTTTAAATGCCTGAAATACGGTCTGTGGTTAACACAAGCTCGGGATATTTTCACATTTTATTCTATGATATAAAATACATCAGTAACAGCCATAAGATCCATCAGTAACGCCCATAAGATCCATCAGTAATGCCCATAAGATCCATCAGTGACGCCCATAAGATCCATCAGTGACACCCATAAGATCCATCAGTGACGCCCATAAGATCCATCAGTAATAGCTATAAGATCCATCAGTAACTCCCATAAGATCCATCAGTAATAGCTATAAGATCCATCAGTAACACCCATAAGATCCATCAGTAACACCCATAAGATCCATCAGTAACACCCATAAAATACATCAGTAACAGCCATAAGATCCATCAGTAACGCCCATAAGATCCATCAGTAATGCCCATAAGATCCATCAGTGACGCCCATAAGATCCATCAGTGACACCCATAAGATCCATCAGTGACGCCCATAAGATCCATCAGTAATAGCTATAAGATCCATCAGTAACTCCCATAAGATCCATCAGTAATAGCTATAAGATCCATCAGTAACACCCATAAGATCCATCAGTAACACCCATAAGATCCATCAGTAACGCCCATAAGATCCATCAGTAACGCCCATAAGATCC
>CM075010.1:27293329-27300829 GCA_037576675.1 Pangasius sanitwongsei
TCATCTCATGCCACGACACAAAAAGTACAAGGAAATTAGCATTTGATATATATATATATATATATTTTTTTTTTAATTTAATATTCTTGTTTTTAGATTTTTTTTTTTCTCCTGAGAAATATCAGTGTTTCTTAACCCTTGTGTTTTACACCTGTACTCAATCAAAGTTGGGAATTTATAAATTAAAAAAATATATAATAGAATAGAAATAGCCTTCATAACTAATTTTAGCCAAAATCTCACTATTTCAGAATAAAATGCAAGATAATGCAGGAGTAATAGTAAACAAAGTCTGCAGTTTTGCAGTTTTGCTGTCATGATAACGGCTAACAGCGTTTACGGGTTGTTTATGCTCTTGCAATATTGTACAGAGGAATACCTTTATTGTTTCATGAATTTTTTATATTTAATTTTCCTAAAACATGGAGCTGAACATAATGAGCACAAAGCGCAGTCTTAAATAAAAAATAAACAAGATAAAAACAGCAACAGATAAATGGCCGCTGTGTCTCGAGGTGAGCTAGTAATGCATGTAAACTCGTTCAAAATAAGAAATAAGGCAACAAATCCAAAAATACTGGGGGTGCCAATATTTTAAAGCATCCACAGTAACAGTGTGTTGCATGTTTAATGTTGTATTGTGTGTGTTGCTTACTGTTACTTTAAGTGTAACTTCATGCACACACACACACACACTGTCATTTTATACTCATTGAAAATGAGCCAGCACTGAAGCAGTGTTTTTTTTTTGTAAATCTGTGTGTTCATGCTGTGTGTTCATGCTGTGTGTTCATGCTGTGTGTACATGCTGTGTGTACATGCTGTGTGTTCATGCTGTGTGTACATGCTGTGTGTTCATGCTGTGTGTTCATGCTGTGTGTACATGCTGTGTGTTCTTGCTGTGTGTGTGTGCGTGTGTTGCAGCAGGGGGCGCTCTCCTGTAGTGGTGAGGTTTATTGTTGGTGATGTAACAGCAGAACTACAGATTTGATGTCATGTTGTTATAGAGAAGGATTCCTAGCAGTAGTAGCAGTACTAGTAGTAGCAGTAGTAGTAGTAGTAGCAGTAGTAGTAGTAGTAGCAGTACTAGTAGTAGCAGTAGTAGTAGCAGTAGCAGTAGTAGTAGTAGCAGTACTAGTAGTAGCAGTACTAGTAGTAGCAGTAGTAGTAGCAGGCAGCCTGAGTGTGTCCTGTTTTTATCATTTTATATCTAAAACATTTCTTCTAATCAGCAGGATATAACCCGTAAAGACGCTGTAAGCTGTAAGCTGTAATAACCCGGAGCTGAGTAATAACTGTTTGACATGTGGTGTAATTTTGTTGTGCGTTTGAGCGACTGACTGAAGAAACCCGAGCCACAAGACTGCTGTATTCATCACTGTTTGCATGCCAGGTGACCATTTGCTAAACAAACTGCTGTACACACACACACACACACACACACACACACACACACACACACACACACACACACTGACTGCTTCAGTGCACCTGCCTCGTCTGTTCACTTTGTTTCTGCGTTTCTTGACCTTATTCAGGGAGCCTTTACTTTTGCTCACTCTGGGTTAAAGAGGTGCGGCCTGTGCTTGTCAGTCTGTGTGAAGAAGGTGTGGTGCTGTGTGAGGGAGGCGTGGTGCTGTGTGAGGGAGGCGTGGTGATGTGTGAGGGAGGCGTGGTGCTGTGTGAAGGAGGCGTGGTCTGTGAGGGAGGCGTGGTCTGTGAGGGAGGCGTGGTCTGTGAGGGAGGCGTGGTGTTGTGTGAGGGAGGCGTGGTGCTGTGTGAAGGAGGCGTGGTCTGTGTGAAGGAGGCGTGGTCTGTGTGAAGGAGGCGTGGTCTGTGTGAGGGAGGCGTGGTGCTGTGTGAGGGAGGCGTGGTGCTGTTAGAAGGAGGCGTGGTCTGTGAGGGAGGCGTGGTGTTGTGTGAGGGAGGCGTGGTGCTGTTAGAAGGAGGCGTGGTGCTGTGTGAGGGAGGCGTGGTGCTGTTAGAGGGAGGCGTGGTGATGTTAGAGGGAGGCGTGGTGTTGTGTGAAGGAGGCGTGGTGCTGTTAGGAGGCGTGATCTGTGTGAGGGAGGCGTGGTCTTGGTATATTGAATTGTATTGAAACAGCTCTAAATCTAAACCGTTGTTTCCTGATTTCTTGTGTTTTATTGTTATTGTGTTGTTTCAGTGTTAATGATATATATTTAGAAGAAAAGCTGCAAATTGAAAAAAGCTAAAATAAATAAATAAACATCATTATGCTGGGAGAGAGCTGGGTAGAGCACTAGGGAGCAACACTGCAGCCTATATATCACCTTCCTCTCTCCCTCTCTCTCTCTCTCTCTCTCTCTCTCTCTCCCTCCTCCCCCTCCATCTCTCCTCCCTCTGTCTGTTTTCTCCTTGAGCGTGAGCTGTGTGCTGCTGGGCTGCGGAGTCAGGAGCACTGACGCATTTCTCCGCTACCTGCCAGTACCTGCAGCGACATACACATGAGAACGAGAGAGAGAGAGAGAGAGAGAGAGAGGACGAGTCACTGGGAAGGGCGAGTCCTTCTTTTCCAGAATTTTCCCTTTTTCTATCTATGAGGATTTAATTCAGAGAGCTTTGGGATCATGACTGAGGGGACGAGCTGTGAGGAATAACGTGTGTGTGTTTGCTGTGGAGTCTCTGCGGAAGTTTTTCCCTGAACGGCGCATCGGAGCGCGCGCGCGTGTGTGTGTGTGTGTGTGTGTGGGATCTGCAGAGTAGAATTAGCTGAAGAATTGAAAGCGAGAGTGTGTGTGTGTGTGTGTGTGACTCGTGACAGTTTACCTGACGGCTCGAGCTCTTAAACAAACAGCGTGCAGGTGTGGTGCTTGGATGTTTAACCCTTTCCAGAGTGATGCAAATGAAACAAGCAAGTTTTTTTTTTTTACTTTAACTATTAACATTTTGTATTAATTTGGGAAAAATGAATAGGATCTGTATGCACCTGTAACTTTAGAGCAGAGCCTACAGGAATTTTGTGGTTAAAAAAAAAGATAGCGGACATAAGACCTTATTTTTTTGTTTTTAATTTAAAAGACATTTTTGCATGGATGCAGTTGGGAGACGTGTCTGAGCTACAGTTCAGGAGACCAGCTTCTCTTTCGGGATTTCCCGTCACTTTGACAGATTTGCGATGATCTAAACCCTCACTTTTGGAGCCACACTGCGAGTTTGCGTGCACGAGTGCAGAGGCTTTGGTCCGTGGCTTCAGACTCAGGCTTTATTTAGAGGAATATCATTACAGAGCTACTGTTAGAGCTGTAGAGTGAAAGGAAAAAATAAAAGCTGGGCTCGTGCTGGAAAAGAGTAAAAGACGCTGGAGAGGACACAGTGAGGAGTTGTTTTGGGACGTATGACTTTCACATGGACGACTCCAGGAAGTCAGTGACACTCCTAAATCGCTCAGGCTGCGGCTGGTGCTGATAATCAGTTCTGCGATACGGTTATACCATCTCATCAACTTTCCACTCGGGAGGTGGAAGAAAAAGTTCTGTCTCTTGGAGGTTCTTATTTTGGGAAGGAGCCTTACGCACGTCCCTAAGAAACATGAAAAGACCGAATTGACACTTTGTTTAAGAAACAGAACTATTGTTGAGAAGCTGTAGAAGATTTCCCCATAAACCTGAAGATCTGAACTGGAGACTCCTGACCTGCAGCTGTGAAGGACTCGCAGGACGTTGGAGATGGATTATCTTGGAGATAAGCTGACGGTCGCACACACGCAGGTGACGGACTGGGTCGGCAGTGTGCGCCGCTCCCTCCAGGGGGCGCTGACGTTCGTCTCTAGCAGCATGGACAGATCAGGAGGAGAAGAGGAAGGAGGCGGATTCAAAAGGACCGCCTCGTTACGCAGCCTGGCCAGTCGCAGCCGCGAATCCTTCCGCAGGTTCAGCGCGCGCAGCCGGCAGCATCTGCGCAGACGGATAACGTCCACGTCGCCGGCGAGCACGCCGACTTCCGTAAGAACACAGCATGCATTCCAGTTTACGCACAATACACGACACGTGAGGAGTAGGATAATGTAGCTGATAGAGCCACTATTTTGTGTTATGTTTCTTAATTGACTGATGAGTTCTGCTTTAATTGCTAATAATGATAGCATGCTAATCCAATCACAGTTCATTAGAAGCTCTCTAGTGTGAGCTAGCTAACTTATCTAGCTAGCATAAAGATCAAAAACTTGGACTCTTGAATGGCAAAACTCGCAATATATGCAAACAGGGTGCAGATTCGGACACACGGTGAGTCTCAGCTAGCTGACCTAGCTAGTTAGCTTGAAACTCGACAACCTGAACTCTTAAGGTGGTTTGGGTGGTAAAATTAGATGTGCTTTGCTGAACATGGCTGCTACTCGGTGTGTCTTTAGTTTACTGCCGGTTGCCATGGTAAAACGAGGCTACTGAGAAAGATTTATACAAACAACATCACTAGTTACAGTACGTATGTAAAGCCACTTGTTTGACCACAAATCACATATCTTCCTGCTAAAAAAAAATGTGTTCAGTTTTGCACAAATCAAACACATTGCGCTCGTAGCAGCCCCGGAACGAATACGTACGTGGAAACAAAATCCACGGAAAATGTTTTACAATTTGGAGGGAAAAAAATCACTAAATCACTTCGCTCAGCTTTGTTAGGTCACCTGTGCCGCCCACTTTGTGTCACTCCTGGTTGCTCCGCCCCCTGTTTCTGGAAGGCAGCAGCTCTCTGAAAGCAGCGTAGTGAGACCGAATGAAGAAGTTTGAACCTTTAGACTGGAATTGAGACGTAATGAACAGATTAAAGTGAAAATGATGATCATGCTCTCGCTTCAGCCCGTAAAGCCCCCGTGTTGTGACATTACCCATGGTGCATTATGGTTATTCTGTACTTGCTGGTGGATGCTGTCATGTTTGAAGTGCATTGTGGGGTTTTGTTATTGCACTGGATATTCTCTGTCATGCTTTCAGTCTGCAAAATAGCAAAACTTCCATGAACAGGGTGGAGATTCAGGTGTTACAGTTTAACTCTAAATATATAACTTGAGGCTCATAAAGCTGTTACATGCCCACCTTAACTACTAATCACGCCCAACAGTTGGGACACACCCACTTTTGCAGTGATGCTGTAAGTTGACTTTGCTCAGCCTCGGTCAAAAGCCACCAGTCAGCACACTCGGAAGAAAGCGTAACACACTCGGAGGAAGGCGTAACACACTTGGAGGAAAGCGTAACACACTCAGAGGGAAGTGTAACACACTCGGAGGGAAGTGTAACACGCTCGGAGGGAAGTGTAACACACTCGGAGGAAGGCGTAACACACTTGGAGGGAAGCGTAACACACTCGGAGGGAAGCATAACACACTGACAGGGAAGCGTAACACACTCGGAGGGAAGCATAACACACTCGGAGGGAAGCATAACACACTGACAGGGAAGCGTAACACACTCGGAGGGAAGCATAACACACTCGGAGGGAAGCATAACACACTGACAGGGAAGCGTAACACACTCGGAGGAAGGCGTAACATACTCGGAGGAAGGCGTAACACACTCGGAGGGAAGCGTAACACACTCGGAGGGAAGCGTAACACACTCGGAGGAAGGCGTAACACACTCGGAGGAAGGCGTAACACTCGGAGGGAAGCGTAACACACTGACAGGGAAGTGTAACACACTCGGAGGAAGGCGTAACACACTCGGAGGAAGGCGTAACATGGAGGAAAATGTAACAGAGGACGTAACAGATAGAAAGCACTATCTGCCCTCTTCCTCATACATGAGCTTATGTTATAGATGTTTAGTTAGAGACTAGCGCTCAGTTTGTTTCTTGTGCAGTGTGTGTTAATCGTCCTCTGACCTTCATCAGGATCACCCTCACATCAGTCCGACATATTAAAGAAGAAAACGTACAGCAGTCCTGTGTGCGTGCAGTTGGAGCTGACTTCAGTAGTGTATTTGTGTATCTACGAGCTGCTAACGTTATTTAGTTTAACACGTTTCTCTGCCAGAACCATCGACTAAGGTAAATGTTGTCACTTATGAAACAAAGGCCACTTGTTCTTTTGCGTCTGTTTTCTTTTCCCTTCCTGTCCTCCGTCACCGGCATGTTGGAACAGCGTGCGTCGTTTGTCTCGACACATCTCACCCTGTTTTACCTGAACACCCACCCTTCTTTTCTCCTCTCTCTCCACACACACATTTCCACAGCGTGTTCCGGACAAAAGCAGGGCAGAATGAAAAGCCGTATTTGGTTTGGTTTGACTGTACGGAGTCGCGTTAAACTTCAGGATGAGTGCTGATAGAAAGCTGAACCAGATGATGAGGGGAACAGAGCGTACTTAACATCCTCTTTCAGTCCAGGCTGGACTTTACTGTGGGTTTGTGTTGAGCTGTTACTATAGAAACCATAATGTATCAGAACAGCTGCATTAATCTAAACCTGCACCACTGTCAGAGCTGCTGTTACAGAAAACTAATCACCGCCTTCTGACCAATCAGAGTCTAGCAGCACTGTGGTGTGACGTTTCACTACAGCCAGATGTTACATTATCCTGGCCTGCACTTTGCATATTAAAGGTGCGGTATGTAATGTTGTAACATGTTCCTCGAACCCTAATGATAAATTTCTTTTCAAAGACGCTTTAAAAAAAGCATTTAATGGATTTCTTCTTCATGTCAGGCTAAGATCTGCATTACACTATATTCCTACACTAGACACTGTGTTTTTGAGTATGTAGTACATTTTTCTGGCCCAGAAATAGGCTCCACACACATTTAGAACAGATCTGCTCAGCTTGGGCCCTTTTTCTCTCCTTAAACAAAATCATAAGGCATGTGTAGTCCTGGCCAGTCAGCATTTCCACTGCGATTCATCTCACATAAATATTACAAACGGACGCTTTAAAATGTGCAGATATTAGGTAAATGTGTACAAGCCCATACATTAGTGTTAATTTAGCACTGACACTGTTTCGTGTGTGTGTGTGTGTGTGTGTGTGTGTGTGTTCAGTGAGAAAGCTGGAGCTGGAGGAAGTGCTCTAATATAATCACTTAACTGAGTTACACTGAGCACATGAACTGATTTATTTGGAGCACAACTGCAGAGACAGTGCGACCCACCAAGAGCACACACACACACACACACACACACACACACACACACACAGAGGGATGCAGGATTACAGGATGCGACATAAAGGGACACGATCGTGATCTTCCAGTAACTTCCGTCACCTCGTCATCGCTTTTCAGGAAATGTGTGTCAGCGTTCAGGTTTCTAAAATTTTCTGTGCTGTATACTGTATTACATCATCACAACTACACACACACACACACGAACACACACACACGAACACACACACACGGCATCACTTATCAAGCTTGATATGAACAACTGTATTTGTAAATTGTTCATAGGAGCACTTACGGGTTTGTAAGAGATATGCTAAGGAGGTGCTCTTGTACTGTTTAGTTGCCATTTTGTCATTTTCAACGTTTGTTGCTTTCTGCCTTT
>CM075010.1:27303329-27311857 GCA_037576675.1 Pangasius sanitwongsei
TGCATATTGCCAGGGCTTGCGATAACTGGATGAGTTTATTACTTCAAAAAGTTACGACAAGTCAAAGTTTCAGGGCGACGCAGATAACAGAGAATGCTTTCTGTTCCTCAGAAGAACATGGAACGTGTTGGTTACGTCATTTTGAGGTTTTAAATATATAAATATATATGTAAATATAATTGAAACTGATTTTACACACTTACAGCGTTATCGTACTGCGTATCGCGTTATTTAACAAGTTATCGCATATCACGTTTTCCTTCAGTATCTTGCAGCCCTACGAGCTACTTAAAGATCTTACTAGCTGTTCACTCAGGTTCCATATTTATCTACCTTCGTGTATACACTGTGTTGCATAAGTATTCACCCCCTTGAACTTTTCCAAATGTTGCGGTGTACAAAATAAAAAATGTGACTGCATAAGTCTTCACCCCCCAAATTAGCTTGCTATCAGGAGTCACATAATTAGTCGAATGTAGTCGAAATTTGGCATCACATGACCTCAGTTATAAACACGTCTGTTTTGAACATCTCTCAAAGAGACACTGTTTTAAAAAATGGAAAGAATAAAACCACAACTCTGCTGAAAAGAGATCATCTACCAAAGATCAATGACTGGGTAAAGAGGGGATTAGTCAGGGAAGCGATCATGAGACCAGGGGTATCCCTGAAGGAGCTAGAGAGATCCACATCTCAGAAGATGTTTTTAGGACAACCACAGCCTGCACCCTTTACAACGCTCAGCTTTATGGAACTGTGATGGGAAGAACATCGTTATTGGGAAAAATGTGTCCATATGAAATCCCGTTCGGAGACTCAGTAAACGTGGGGAAACGGTTCTCTGGTCTCTTGAGACCAAAACTGATCATTTTTGCCATGATACAAAGTGTTACATTTGGCAGAAACCCAACACTGATTCTCACCCTGATAAGCTGTGAAGCACGGTGGTGGTAGCATCATGTTGAGCTTTACCCTTGGCCTCTTGTTTGTTTTCTACCTACTGACTTGCTAACCTCGCTAGCTGTTTATCGTTTTGCTTACTCCCTCAGTTACTTGTTTATGGGGCCGACTTGCTTGCTTACCTGCATAATGAAGTAAGTACCACCGTGCCACCATGCCAGTGTCGCTGCTGTACTGAGAATAAACCACCACCCACATCATATCTGCTCAGTGCTGCTCCTACAGTGGTCCACTGAGCAGATATGATGTGGGTGGTGGTTTATTCTCAGTACAGCAGCGACGCTGGCGTGGTGGTGTGTATCTGTGGTGCAGGAACGAGTGGCTCAGGTGTTGAACACCACAAAAACAACACCTCTCTAAACGGTTCACCAGCCAAATAACATGCGGTCACTGGCGCTCCTGTGGTAGATGGCGAGCTAATGCATTGTGAGATCTGTAGTTCTTGCATCAACACACTGTCTCCATCTCAGTTCTTGATTCTCCATCTGAGTTCTTTGCACACTCGGGCCTTCGGATGTGCATGAATAAGGCGCTGTTGCGTGTTGAATTCGGTCTCCACCCAAACACTGATATGAGCCTTCAGGGCATCGCAGCTCCAATTCTTCAGGAATGCCACTCCCTTTGTGTGTGTGTGTGTGTGTGTGTGTGTGTGAGACAGGTATGCCGTCAGTGCAGCTCACACAAGCCCTGCAGTGTGGAAACAAGGTGTGGGAAGGCGTGCGTTCCTTCAAAGCCTGTCACCATCAGCCTGGCCTAAAACGCCTAAAAAAATACTCGGATGTTTGAAAAGCTTGTTAGCGCTCTACAATACAGCTTGTTTTTTTTTGTTTGCAATGAATAAGCACCTTTTTTTTTTTTTAATATTTCTCCAGGATGTATATTTAACACACCCTTTTAATTCTGCTTGAATAAAAAAATAAATATGTACATCACTTATATTTTGTTATATAAACCGAAAGAAGAAAAATACTTGTTTCTGATTGGCTGACGGCGGTTTATTATTTCCTTGCGATAATCACGGCTCTGAGTCGCAGCTCCTGATTGGTGTATCCACGTCAGAATATGATCACGACGACAAGCTGTATTTACACTTCTTCCGCTTAAAGAAAACACGCTCACGTCGCACATAAAGTAGTTCTCAGAGTTAAACAGCTTGTCATGTTACTGAGAAACCGTAACGCATGAACTCCTCTGTCCTGAAGATGTCGGAAAACTGGAGACTCCTTCCCTGAATGTTACATAAACTTCTCCTTACTTTAAGAAAACTTCACCGTATCAGTCCGTTTATGCGGAGCGTCCGCCGTACACGTCCCTGTGAATGAGCTGTCACTATAGAAACCGTAACGGATTAGATGGAGCGCATTAATCTGTCCAGTAGTATATACTTGATTGATGTATTCTGACCAATCAGAATCCAGAATTCAACAGCGCTGTGGTATGTGAGAGGGATGCTTTTTGTGCATGCTAATGGTGTCTGAGGGAAATGTTAACGTTTCTGACTGTTTTGTCTCGTTTCCACGATCAGTGGCTACACGCTAGACAGCTGGATGGCTTTTGTTTGTTAGCTAGCGAGTGTATTGTGCATGAACTCTTGTTTGAATGCAGTGTTTATTTGATTAGCGCTGACGTGTGTGTGGTAAGTGCTGGTAGCAAATGCAAATGTCATGGTCTGAGAGCCTTTCTGTGTGTGTGTGCGCGTGTGTGTTCGGTAAGTATTTTCGCATATGTAGGGTGAGGGTATGTGTGTGTGTGAGCGCGCTGTGTGTGTTTGGTAAGCATTTTCGCATATGTAGGGTGAGTGTGTATGTGCGCGTGTGTGTGCGTGTGTGTCCGTTGTTTGTCTTTCCTGAGAGCGAGAGAAAAAGGCCACAAGAAAATACTGAAACCATCTGACACACATGCTGAGTGGCATCCTGTATAGTTGGCTACACACTTGTGGACACACACACACACACACACACACACACACACACACACATACACACACACACAGCTTGTTGTTTGTATAAACTTATTTTGTTTTAGATACACAACCTCATACACTCTTGACACACATTATCTTTAACTTATAGCCGTGTGTGTGTGTTGGAACACTGCACCCTCTGTAGCTCATTAAAACACACACGGCTGAACGCACATGATTATCACACACACACACTCAGTCAGTTGTATTTCTATGAACTCGTCTCCCTGCTATTGTGTTGTCTTCTCGGACACACACACACACACACACACACACACACACACATACACACACACACACACACACAGAGGACCGAGTCTGTCATTAAACACGTTCCAGCCATTTTGTTGTTGTTTAGCAGGAATGCAGGGAAACACAGCTTGCTGTATTTTATCTCCAAACGTTCACACGCTGTTATTCTGCCCGAGGCACTATGTGTATTACCCATAATGCACTGCAAGCTCAAGCTATTTCGTGCAAATTTTCTATACAATTTTTCCCTACATTTCCTATAGATTTTTGGTCTCTTCGCTATATGCTATCTTTGTTTCAACACAACACTAGCTATAGATTGGATGATCTTTTTCATTAATTATAGAAATTGTAGAAATTGTAACCTCCATCAGTCAAAAATGTCTGAGTTCAAAAAGTGTCTTTAGAAGTGTTTTTTTTTTATAGACAGTACAAAAAAAAATCACACCTGTAACTATTTACATAAAAACATATGTCCATATGTACATATGATACTCCTCATCTACTTACAAACACAGTAGGAGTGTTTGTGTTTTGATATAACTTTTATGCTTATTTCTGAGTTACAGGTGACAAAAGATCAACATTTACAGCATGCGGCATGAAAAAAAAACTCTGACAGTAACTGAAAGAGCAAAAAGTCATTTGAGTTGTAGGTTTGAGTCATGAGTTTGAGTCGTAGGTTTGAATCGGGAGTTTGAGTCGTAAGTGAGTTGTAGGTTTGAATCGGGAGTTTGAGTCGTAAGTTTGAGTCAGGGGTTTGAGTCGTAGGTTTGAGTCATGAGTTTGAGTTGTAAGTTTGAATCAGGGGTTTGAGTCGGGGGTTTGAGTCGTAGGTGTGAGTCGGGGGTTTGAGTCGGGGGTTTGAGTCATGAGTTTGAGTTGTAAGTTTGAGTTGTAAGTTTGAATCAGGGGTTTGAGTCGGGAGTGTGAGTCGGGGGTTTGAGTCGGGGGTTTGAGTCATGAGTTTGAGTTGTAAGTTTGAATCAGGGGTTTGAGTCGGGGGTTTGAGTCGTAGGTGTGAGTAGGGGGTTTGAGTCGACGGTTTGAGTCGGCGGTTTGTGTTTAGTGACTCTGTGTTCTCTCATCCGAATCACTGGCTAGCCAGTTATCAAGCAGGTTGGTAGATAGCTAGAAATGATTAGTTGGAAGTTTTCATTCTAATTAATTCTAACACACCTGTGTGTGATGCACTCTGGGTCCACTTCCTGTTTCCTTTCTGCTTTAAATCTAAACAAAATGGCAGCTTTCACAGTGTGCAGGGTTTCAAACACACGCACTGGCTTGATAGATGTCCACATGTTCGTTGTGTTCAGTACACTGATACCTGTGTTGGTTTGCCGTTAGAGACGTCTTCCTCTTTTCATCTTCTCTTCCTCTGTTCTGTGGCCAACAAGCAGCAGACGCATTTCAGTACCTGTTTTGTTTTGCAGTTTTTTAATCATTTTAAATAATTTCCTTTTGAATACACTGAATGTATTTGACCAAAACAAATAAATAATTAACACCTTCAGTGTTCAGATGCTTGGGTAATTAAATAACATTTTGATCAAACACACGTCACAGTTTTCATTCTCCTGCTCTGGTTGCTGATGAGTTGTTTAAGAGTTTGGGAGTTTGAGGGAGTTTAAAGTTTACAGGTTTGGGAGTTTAAGGGTTTCTGAGGTTTACAGCAGTTTGGCTGATTACTGATTAAAAGGTTTGCAGATTTTTTTGCTTTATTTAAAAGCAGTTTTTGGGTTTCGAGAGTTCATAGGTTTGTTAGTTTATATGTTTTTGTACTATGGGGGTTGGGAAATTAGTTCAAAGGTTTTGGGGGTTTATGGAGTTTGGGAGTTTATAGGGTTTGGGAGTTTGCTGCGTGGGGGAGTTTGCTGCTTGGGGGAGTTTACAGGGTTTGGGAGTTTGCTGCGTGGGGGAGTTTGCTGCTTGGGGGAGTTTGCTGCATGCGGGAGTTTACAGGTTTTGGGAGTTTGTGGTGTGGGGGAGTATGTGGCCTGCGGGGGGTTTGCGGCGTGCAGGAGTTTATGGGGTTTGGGAGTTTATGGGGTTTGGGAGTTTATGGGGTTTGGGAGTTTGAAGCGTTTGGTAGTTCACAGGTTCGGAGGTTTGCGGCGTGCGGGGGGTTTATGGGGTTTGGGAGTTTATGGGGTTTGGGAGTTTGAAGCGTTTGGTAGTTCACAGGTTCAGAGGTTTGCGGCGTGCGGGAGTTTGTGGGGTTTATGGCTTTGAGAGTTTACGGGAGTTTACGGGATTGTGATTACGTGATAGATTTGTAATTTAGTTGTACTGAACAGTTTGAATGGTACACACACTGGCAGTTAAATGAAGTATACTTGCCCAGTGGCTGTTTATTTTCATTTCAGTGCCTCGCTGCTGATCAGTGTCTGTGCTCGGGCTTTACATCTGTAACTGTATCTGTTCTGCGGGAGCAGTGCCCCATCCCTCAGAATCAGCAAAGTCCCTTCTTCTCTCTCTCAGGAGCAGCTGAAGCAGAGTGTGAGTGGACAGAACGAGTGTAAGGACACGGACACCCTGGTGCAGGAGACGGACAGTCAGTACGGGACATGGGACACGGGACTGCACACGGATGACAGGTAAACACACACACACACACACACACACACACACACACTGTATCACATCACTGTCTTATCAGAAATATTTACATTCTTGCTGTCTTGTGTAAAAAAAAAAAATTCACTTTCTTAAACTTGGTGAAAGGATTTATGCAAATGTTTGTCACCTTGGAAATGTAACTCAGAAGACTCACGTGTTTTTTCTTTCTGTGAAGTCGCAGTACACGTTACTCCAATAAACAGACACACATACACACACACACACACGCACACACACGCACGCACACACACACACACGCACACACACACATGCACAGCAAGATTTGCTGGATCACCGTTCCTAAAACATCACGCCGGCAATTTAACACCACGATCAATAGCCACTTTGCAGCGAGAGAGCCGTGTGTCTCCTGATAACGACCTTACGGCCAGAGAGAGAGGTCTGAACCTCCGACTCGGACTGAGAGATGATCAGATTATTGTCTTTAAATGTAGATTAATGTCAGTGTGCGAGCGAGAGACTCCAGAATAAAGGAGGGTACAGTGGGCTTGTAAATGCCAGCTAACCACCCTGAGCTTGAGCTTTACTTCTCAAGAGCTTTACTTCTCAAGAGCTTCACTTCTCAAGAGCTTCACTTCTCAAGAGCTTTATTGCACTCATTGGAAATCACCCTGAAATCGAACTTTAAAAATCAGATTTTTCTTGGGACATTTTATACACAAAGATCATTAAAAGTGCTTCACAGAGTTTTCTATCAGTCAGTACATTTGAATAATTAAATGAGTCATTGCCTTTCTCACTCAAATAATCAAGCTGAGCAAAATAACATACTAGCTAACATTTACTTAGTTTAGAACTTAAGTAAATGACTTAATTTTGCACACACACACACACACACACACACACACAGACAGACACACGATGTCTTATCACGACACTTCAGTTCACTTTCACAGGAAGCCACGGTTTTATCTGCATGATTAGTGAACATGCCTTTATATTCCTAGACGAGTGATGCTTGATTTACAGCACAGACAGGAAGCACCAGTGGAACCACTAATAAATATCCGTGACTGAATATTTGCGGTCTCCGTTTTGCATGTCTGCAGTAAGCGCAGTGTGTGGATGTGTATGTTTGAAGCCGAACCGGTCTCCTGCTGCCCTCTTGTGTTCACTCGCATGTATTACAGCAGCTTTCTGAGCTCAGCTGTTTGAGGAAACACAAAATAATATTAGTGAATCCCAGATTATAATGGATTTAGGGGATGAGTTTACAGAGAGTACTAGCGAAAAGGAAACCTCATAATGAACACTTCCCAAAGATCATTCAGTGTGTCTGCCACGTGGCCCTGCGAGTTTGCGTTCATGCTGTAAGCTAGTTTTCTCTCAGACGCTTCCTTTTTAAATCGGTTCACACGAATGACGAAGCTTCAGGCCGCGAGTCCTATCCTACAGCCGTGTGTGAGTCAGGGCTACGTTTCTGAAGGCTGAATTGATTTGCATAATTTTTTTTTAATTTAGAAAATGTATGCAAATGATTCACCTCCGTTAACTTCCTCAGAGCGATCGTTTTGATCCAGGTTGCCGGTTTTCCCCCAATTCCCTTTAAAGCAATGATGAGAAAATGCAACAAAATCAAAACAGATTTTAACCAAAATGATTATTATAAATTGTTTAGTACTAGGCTACATCCACATTAATCCGGATAAATTTGAAAACGCGTCTTTTCCTCTGTGTGCTGGTCTCCTGTCCACACTGAGGCGCCGTTTTCCTCCAGCGGAAACGCAGCCTTTCGAAAACGCTGCTTTTGTGTTGTAGTGTGGACTGAGAAAACGGAGATATTCAAAAACAATGATGTATTTTTAGTCATGTGACCCAGTCATGTGACCCATTCAACGCAAAATAAACAGCTTTATAGTCTTGGGTTACCCACGGCAACAACTCCACCTCTTCGTCTGTCCGTATAAAAAACTCTTCTGCTCGACATCGCCGCATCACTTCAAAGAGACGGAAAGTAAATAAATGCCTGACGGAAATGACGCAGGCCTACGCTTCTCACGTTTTTACGCATGCGCAGTACAGGGACGTGAGCGTTTTCAGATGTTTCGGTGTGGATGAGCAATTTTTGGAAAACGTTTGAAAACGCCAGTGTAGATGGAGAACGTTTTAAACCGAAAAAGCAGTTTTCAGATCGATCCGGATTAATGTGGACGTAACCCTGGGGTACTTTACTGGGGAGGATGAAGTTTTCCTCTTGTCTTCTCTTCTCTTCTCTTCTCTAACACTCCCGTCTCGTCCCTCAGTCTGACCCCGGCGACCCCATCATCAGATGGCAACCTCATTCCGTCTCCACGGAAACCCTCTTTGCCTCACACCCCGGATCAGCTGAGCCCGGAGGAGCCTCTCAACTTCCCACAGGTGCAGCAGCACACCTCAAACACACACACACACACACACACACACACACACACACACACACACACAGGTACACATCTTTCCATGTGCTGCAGTCAGGACGTTAACACAAATTAACACAGAGGAGTGTTTTACATCTCAAATCTCAGGAACATCTGTATTTCTCATTGTATGGGTTCATGTAGAGTTGCACTGCTCTCTATTACATCCACATTGCTCCGCCCCTCAGCTCTCTATTACATCCACATTGCTCCGCCCCTCAGCTCTCTAATACATCCACATTGCTCCGCCCCTCAGCTCTCTAATACATCCACCTTGCTCCGCCCCTCAGCTCTCTAATACATCCACATTGCTCCGC
>CM075010.1:27311867-27339367 GCA_037576675.1 Pangasius sanitwongsei
TTGCTCCGCCCCTCAGCTCTCTAATACATCCACCTTGCTCCGCCCCTCAGCTCTCTAATACATCCACATTGCTCCGCCCCTCAGCTCTCTATTACATCCACCTTGCTCCGCCCCTCAGCTCTCTAATACATCCACCTTGCTCCGCCCCTCAGCTCTCTGTCCCTCTGAACCTCAAGTGAATATTACTCACATTTGTCCTTGTTATCCTTTGTCTGTGTGTGTGTGTGTGTGTGTGTGTGTGTGTGTGTGTGTGTGTGTAGTCTCCCACTACCCTGCTGGACTCCAGCGCTCAGCGTTCCAAAGCTCAGCTGAGTAAGAGCTGTCGCCGCCGCAGAGCTCCGCCCTCTCGAGCCGCCCGTCACAGCGCCGTCCTGGCAGATGGCTCGGAGCTTGCGACTGACGAATGGATATTCAAAGACTCAACAGGTACACTACACACACACACACACACACACACACAGACTATAAAACAAAAGTTTAAAGCTCGTGTCCTCTCTGTGTGTGTGTGTGTGTGTGTGTGTAGAGGATAAACCCGACTCCGCTAAGCAGCAGGATGACGAGTCGGACGAGGAGGAGCCGACTCGAGCAGGAGACACTCGCACCTCCTCCTCCTCCCAGCCTCAGAGAGTGTCGCTCTTCCCCGGCATGGACCCCTCTGCGCTCATGGTGACAGGAAACTTTCACACCTCGCTGTTTTCCTGTAACAGCACGTCCCCAAGCGCTTTACTCCTCTTACACCACAGCAGCGCAGCAGCACTTACCGTTTTTATTTATTAAAGAACAACACCTCGTGTTCTCTTCATTCACTCACTCGAAGTTACTAAGACAAAAGGATGCAGCTTGTCGTGTTTCTGAGAAACCGCAAACGTGATGTCGGAAAACTTTTACTGTTAAAAAATACCGACACTGGAGACTCCTTACAGTAATAACGTCATAACGTACTACGAATGTTTTCGTTTTCGGCAAAGAAACATGGACTGGTGCCATTTTCTAAATTCTGTGTGCACAAAGAGAATAAAATAACACATAAGTCACATTAGTAACACTTTAGCGCCCCCTAATGGTGCTAACAGCTTTATGTACTCCACTAGGACTTCATGTTGTTTTTTTATTAAAATGTCATACATTTACATTGTGTGTGTGTGTGTGTGTGTTAGGCGCAGCTGAAGAAGAGAGGAGAGACAGACAGTCAGACAGACGGCCCGTCTCCATCACAGCTCTCTCGCTCGCCTAAATCTCCCTTCCTGGGCCGAGCGTCGCGAGTGCTGCCCCCTGTAGGCGCTAAAGAGAACGGGTGAGTCACTCTGACGGACTGAGGGACATCGTATCTCCTTTCGTATTCTGTTACAACCTAATAACGCTTTCACTTTGATTGTGTGTGTAACTTTTTGTGTGTGACTTTTTTTTTTTTTTTTCCAATTTTACTCCTTACATTGTTATTTAAACTCTCAAAGTCCTCGTTACACATCACAAATGCCACTTCTCCTCTCATCTAGCCAGCGAGTGTACGCTACACGCCAATCAGATGAGCTCAGTTTAGCATCCAGTCAAGTTCATCAGTGTAAAAACGTCTGGAATTCGTCATTTGCGCTGGTCTTCTCATGTTACACGCCGTAGTTAGCGCTGTAGTTAGCGCTGTAGCGCCCCGGCGTATCAGTGAGGCTCCTTGACCTCTGTAGAAAGCACGAACTCCATCTGAAAGCATGTTGAGATAAGTTTCGCTAATTTCCTAACATCAGCTGGTGATATTTTACTAAGCTAGTTGTAGATTCGTTTGCTAACGGCGGCTAACTAGCATCGACTCCTGTAGCTAACGTAACTGGCTACGCTGTTAGTGTGCAAACTCACAAAACAGCACAGCTTTAAATACATAATAAAAGTCACTTTTCACTCGACAACATGACATTAACTTCATTTCATCAGTTAAAACATTTACCTTTTAACGTTTTAACACCTGAATACGTTTAAAAATAGCAAGTGTTTTACTTTCACTGTTTAAAATCTTTTGGCTTCCACTTTTACCTATTAGGTTTTAATTTCTCAGTACATTGTCCATCTGTGTGTGTGTGTGTGTGTGTGTGTGTGTGAGTGTTTCTACTTTCCTGCTGTATCACATGCTGTTTCTTTTCGCAGCACTGCAGAAACGCTCCCGCGCTCACAAGCGTGTTTCGTGTGTGTTGTGTTTTTAGGGAAGAGTCGTCACCTCAGTGGCTGAAAGAACTGAAAACAAAGAAACGGTTGAGTCAGATCGAGAACGACAGCTAGAACGCAACAAGCAAGTAACGCACTCCATATTGTCTCTTTATATTATTGACTTTTTTTCTTTTTTAATTCAACCGTAAATTAAACTTGTGCCATGTTCTCCTTGGTCAAGTCAGGTTTAGTTTTACGCTGGAGCTACGATGAAAGCGAGCTTCACGTCCAGATCGTCCCTCGCTGGCCTGAAAGTCCCACACGTCAGATTAAAACCGTGTTCCCGGCGTGACGCTGAACGTTTCTCTCTGTGACCTGGGCTTTTTGTCTATAGATTTATATTTATAGATATCAACTGCACAAAGCCCAGTGAAGAGAAGCTAGCATGCAGGTTTAGCGCACCATGCTAACCTGGTGGCCATAAGCTTCCCTTATTTATTAGCAGCGTTAGCCTCGTAGCTCCAGCGCAAGACTCAAGAAGTTTCAGAAAGCTTAAAAAGTTTTTCCTTGTGTTTGTGTTTCAGGATGCCTTATAACTGGAGTATCTGTAGCTCAACTGCAATGACACAAGCCTTAACCTTTGACCCCGGCGTCGATGGGAACTCTGCTGCTGCTGATGACATCATCGCCCGCCTCACGTTCGACCGGTGGTTCGCTTTCTCTGTGCTCCGCCCATTGGCCGAGGCGTCACACGTGCATGGTGCCTTTCTAGGAGATCTACGACTGACAAGAAGAGATCTGCGTGTGTGTGTGTGTGTGTGTGTGTGTGTGCGCGTGTGTGTTCTTTTCCTGTGAGAGGATTCCTTTTGCATAGAGCCACTTTATCTAAACCAACACTTCCTGGTTTGTGATGTCATCAGGAAGAACACGGTTCACGGGACCACACGTGCGTACGACAGCGACCTGGACGCGCTCGTATGACCGGAGGACGTTAGGTCATTTACTCCGTCATTCCTTTTTTATTTAGTTTTTGTCCATTTATTGCTAGTTTTGTCGTTTTCTCTCTGCTTGGTGGGTTCAGGTGTTGCACGCGCCTCTCTGTAGGACGCCTTTTCTGTTGATTATAGTAATCCATCGCTAAATGATCACTGCACTAACTCTCGGACAGTATAGAAAAAAAGTATTTAGGAGTTGAAAAAAATGTTAAAATGTAATCAAGAATTGTATTTTTCAAAGGTTTGAAGAAGGCATTCAGAAGAAACAGGAATGAGATATATATATATTTTTAAAATGCTCTTTAACCTTTCCTTTACTCGTCTCGGTGGCAGAGTCCAGAAGAGATTTTTCTTATTAAAAAAAACTTTTTTATTATATGAAATATGTGACAAGATACACAAGGTCATGTGACTTTATGATTTACGCCTCTGAACACACCCCGTTAGCACCGATAATCGATTAAACACACGATCCATCCTCCTGAGGTAAAGATCGACTCGACAGTGACGCTATCTTTGCGTAATGTAGTTAATCGCAGTGCTAATCGCTATTTTGTTGAATAGAATGTTGTGATGATGATATAATAATCGTGCCTGCTTCATTAAGGGGTGGACAAATCATACGTTTATTAGCGCGCGCACCGGACCGGTAAAGCTCCCTAGTCCCAGGTTTCGTCTTTTGGTTGCTTGGAAACCTTATAGACGAGGCTAACGATTTGTAGCAGCGAGCTAGTTAGCTAGTTAAGTGCATTAACACGGACACAGACGCGTAGCCTACATAGCCAAAGACTCGTGATTATCACGTATTTGTGCCCTCGAAAAAAAACACAAAGTCAGCAAGTCACATCGCGTGTAACAGATATTCACGTCTAACTGACGTCTGTAATTTCTCTTACGATGTCCGTGTAGCTAGCGAGAGAGTCATAACGATTGTTTGGCATCACGCTTTTTTTTTTTTTTTTTTTCATTCTGAAAAGATTGTCCGCTTGCTAATTAGCGCGATTAGTAAAAACCGTTCTACCGTAAACCAGATCTCCTCGGTGGGTGTGTGTAGTGCAGCAGGTGGTGGGATTCGGAGCGATTAGCCGATGGTATATGGTTGCTTTTAAACGTCAGCGCTAGCCTACTGAGCTTTCTCGTCCACTGGGCAACTACGAATAAAAAACTAATAACCCAGACACGTAATCTTAGCGTCCCGGGCTACTGATTTGTCCACCTCTGGAACATTCCGCTGAGATTCTGGATGTTTAAGTCGAATGGGTTTATTTTACAGCTGTGTGTTTTTTACGGAGCCATTTAGACAAACATTCCATTACGGAAAAAAATCTCATTTCAGTCTTCAGCCAAGATGGTTTGGTGTCTGACGTTCGTTTCTTTAGCTTAGCGAGGCTGGTGTAGCGAACACCTAATCTTAGCGCAAAATGTACAGAATACCCGTATATAGCTGCTCACACTCACGACGAATCAAATCACCCCTAAGCCCCGCCCAAAAAAAAGATGATATGGAGTTACATACAGGAAAGCAGGATGTTTAACAACATTGTCTGACTTCCGTCACTAAATAAACGAAAGAACATCTTGGCTGTGTTTTGTTTTTAACTGCATGTACAATCGTTTATTTTAATCGCTCTCGTATCCAAAGCTAGCTGCTTGCTTTAACGACGGGCCAAAAACAAACGTTAGTGATGTTGCACAATCAGAACGGACCTCTGTGTCGACCCTCGTGCCGTGTGGACGAGCGTTGATTGGTGAAAGGTGGTGTTTCGTCTCCGTCACTGTGTCTTCTGTGTCTGGTTTTGCTTGTTGGGTTTGTACAGATGTACGAAAGGGAAAACTTTAACTGTCCAGTTCACTTGTTTTTCTCGTTTGGGGAGTAAACCCTCACCTGAGCTTGCTCCATGCCACAATTCCCAAAATCCCAAAATCCCAAAATGATGAACACCAGGACTGAGCGACTTCCTGCCACCGTATGAAGCATGTTCAGATGTGGAGAGAATGTGAGTGTAACGTGGTGTGCGAGTTTTCTCCTCGTGTTTTTGTGCGTTCATGGGAAATTCGTCTCTCTTTGTATTTTTTAATTTCACCATAAAGATGTTTATTGCACTGTGTTGTAAAACCGGTGGTTATGACTGTAAATTCATAATAAAATTTACAATAAATTTATTTTCTTGGCTGCCACTTTTAATGGGAAGAGTTATCATCTTGTTCTGGTTCACAATTTTTCTTTCTTTCTTTTGTTTTTTTGTTTTTTATAAAATCTACCTACTGGTGTGTGTCATTCGCTGATCTGATTTATAAAGGATGTGTTATAAACAACTGGTTCTGTTTTAATCCCCTCCTTTACTGGGACTAAAGCACACAGGCCACGCCTCCTTCACTAAAACTGACACACACAGGCCACGCCTCCTTCACTAAAACTGACACACACACAGGCCACGCCTCCTTCACTGAAACTGACACACAGGCCACGCCTCCTTCACTAAAACTGACACACACAGGCCACGCCTCCTTCACTGAAACTGACACACACACAGGCCACGCCTCCTTCACTAAAACTGACACACAGGCCACGCCTCCTTCACTAAAACTGACACACAGGCCATGCCTCCTTCACTAAAACTGACACACACAGGCCACGCCTCCTTCACTAAAACTGACACACACACAGGCCATGCCTCCTTCACTAAAACTGACATACACACAGGCCACGCCTTCTTCCCTAAGAGTGACGTATGCAAAGGCCACACCTCCTTCAACAGGAATTATACAGAGGCTATGCCTCCTTCACTAAGAGTGACATACACAGAGGCCACACCTCCTTCACTAGGAATGATACACAGAGGCCACACCTCCTTCACTAGGAATGATACACAGAGGCCACGCCTCCTTCACTAGGAATGATACACAGGGGCCACGCCTCCTTCAATAGGAATGATACACAGGGGCCACGCCTCCTTCAATAGGAATGATACACAGGGGCCACGCCTCCTTCACTAGGAATGATACACAGGGGCCACACCTCCTTCACTAGGAATGATACACAGAGGCCACGCCTCCTTCAATAGGAATGATACACAGGGGCCACGCCTCCTTCACTAGGAATGATACACAGAGGCCACGCCTCCTTCACTGAGACTGACAGGTACATGTGTTACACACCTGAAGCAGAAATCTGAGCTGCTTTGTTTACTGTTGCTAACTTGATCACTTTCCTAGTAATAATTTTTAATCACTAAAGACTAAACACTTTTAAGATCCTAACAGACGATTTTAAAAGCCTGAGCGTCGCACACACATTGCACATTTCTGTATATTTATATGCTGGATGAAAGATCAGGGATTACGCGTTACTCAAGTTTTAACTTGTTGTGAAATTTAATTAAACACACACACACACACAAAACTGACCTGTTACTAGGAAATGAAACTAGCAACACAAACATGGCGGTGTCTGAGCTTGAAGCTGTTCTTGTAGCACAACCGTGCTGTAAACTTCAGAGGTTTTGCTCACTGATGTTGGAACTGTTACAGTCACATGGACCTGCACAATAAAGTGTAATATTTCTTAATAAAAGTGTGGAAACGGATAACAAGAGCAGAAAATTACAGCGGAGTCATGAAGACACGTCTCCAAGACACACTGGACCCCGAGATGCCGCCATTTTCTGTCATTTCTCTGAATCCCGGACACACGAGAGCAGGAAACGTGAGTTTATTTAATTAGCGTTAACATGAACATCGTTGTTCCTCCATTATTTTTCTAAGCCTTAGAGAAGTGTTAGGTAAAGTGCTGATTCGGTAGCTTTAGGGTTAATGTGCTGCTCGTGATGTCCTGGCAGAAACATGCAGAGCGACATGTGCAACTGGTTTGTGTTTATGGCCTGGAGAGTTTTTTTTTTTTTTTTTTTGCGAAATCTTCTGAACACGATACATTCTTGCTGAAATGTTCCTGCATGGAATGAAAGCTCAAATCTGGTAAAGCAAAACGGTTTTATTTATTCATTAAGCAGTAGCACAAGAATCACTGACACAATCTGTCATCGAAGGAATCATCATGAGGAGGAGGATGTAGGGAGGAGAGGAGGAGAGGAGGAGAGGAGGCTCAGTTGGAGGTGTGGAAAGCTCCTCTCTGGTGCCACTGCATGTCACGGATGCGTCTCACGGACTGGATCTGAGGCACCTGAGCCCCGAATTCAGAATTCTCCTTATACTCGCCCTTCTCAAACAGGTACTGGTACCCTCTGTACCCCGGGTACTGGTAAGCCACCCAGCTGTGAGTGAGAGAGGAGAGGAAGAGGAAGAGGACTGAATTCAGGATGTCTCAGAGTGTTCTATTCCTCTTATACCTCAGCAATCTGACAACATTCAACTAAATGTATTCATTAAAGAACATTTATGCATTTAGAGTTAGATTTGATGCTTGCAAACTTAGTTCTTGTTGTCACTTATGTTAAAGCAGCTATACACCCTCGTTCCCTCACCAAAAAAAAAACAAAAAAACGCAGCTTGTCATGTTACGAGAAACCGCGCTGACACTGGAGACTCCTTCCATACATGTTAAATAAACAAAGTCTCATAAAAAAAATTAGATTTGCAGCCGCACTACTGTCAGAGCTGCTGTTATAGAAAATTAATCAACACCTTCAGCCCAAACACAACCCATGTTTGCCTTCATGTGCAGCAGTAAACAGGTTTAGGTTCCTGCCGTGGTCAGGTCCTCGGTACTCACGTGCCGCTCTGCACTCGGACTGAGGAAACCTTCTCCTGGTAGCCGTGAGCGTGGAAACTTGGCACGTCGTCATCTACGATCTCAATCTTCTTGCCTGCGAAGTTGGGATTCTCATACAGCACAATCTTGTGCTCCTGGCTGTCCTGAACCGAGCCCGAATCAGCAGAGCGGAGAAACGTGGTGTGAGGAACAGAACAGCGGTGAGCGCTGAGCGAAATGTCTGAACTGTAGCATGTTTGCGGACGTTATTTACCACTTTGATGGGGCGGAAGGCGAAGATGCAGTCACTGCGCCGGCTGTTGGTCCAGGCATCCCAGCGAGGATACTCACCCCTCTCCAGCACATACTGCTCCCCCTTACAGCCAGGCTGCTCGTACCCCACCCACCTACACACACACACACACACACGCGCACACACACTTCAACCCTTTCAGGATTGCCTTTGTTTTATCACCTGAGAAGTTATGGTAATGATAGGCAGACATTTTTGCCACACATTACTGGATTCCTCTTTCTCCACGTAGACATTTTGCAGAGTCAGTCTATTTTTTTTTTAATCTCCAACACACACACACACACACACACTCACGGTCCACACTGCACCAGTATGGAGCCCACTTTCTCCACACCCGCCTCTTGCAGGTTGTTACAGGGCCCAGTCAGCTCCTGGCAGCGACCTTGGAAGTTCTCCTGCTCGTAGACGATCAGCTGAAAGACGCGAGAGCAAACCGTCAGTTTCCCGTTAATGATGTATAATAAAATAAGTCGCAGACAAAGCCGTGTGCGCACACCTTGAAGCTGCTGGATGCAGGAGTCTGTTGTTTGGTTGTAGGGTTCTGGTGATCGGTTGCCATAGCGAACCAGGAGGGGTGTGACGAGCTTTAAAACAATGGTTTCGTTTCACGCACATTCACGTGCAAAACAGTAGAATAAAGAAGGAATAAAACACGGCTGGTGTGATGGAGCGGCGTTACTGTTACCACCCCGAAGCTGATTCATTTCCTACAACAGCACGTCCCCAAGAGATTTATTCCTCTTACACCACAGCAGTTTGATAATGATTACAATTAAACATTTTTTTGTCAAATAACGATATTGGGTTTTTTTTTAATCTGTTTATAGTTACATTTAATGTTCGTGAAACAAGTTAGTTCCTGTTGTCACTTACGTTATAGCAGCTACAAACAGTCGTTCCCTCACCAGCCTCTCTTTATTCTCTCTCTTCAAGTTAATAAGACAAAAAAATGCAGCTTGTTATGTAACTGAAACACCGTGAAGCGTAAACTCGTCTGTCCTGAAAGCGTAAAGTTACAGCTTCACCTCCGACTGTTACAAAGCGCTGACACTGGAGACTCCTTCCATACATGTTAAAATATAAACATCTCCTTACAGAAAACTTCACCGTAACAAAGTTTTTTAATCCGGTTGTTATTAGTGAAGCGTCCGCTGTACGCGTCCCAGTGAATGAGCTGTTGCTATAGAAACCATAACGTATCAGAACGAGTGCATTAATATAAACCTGCGCTACTGTCAGAGCTGCTGTTATAGAAAACTAATCAACACCTCCTGACCAATCAGAGTGCAGAACGCAGCGGTGCTGTGGGATAAGTAGTGTATAGAGTATGTGTGGTGGTCTCTTACCAGCGCCGGGGTGTTGCCTGTCGCTTTCCAGTGGCACGGAGGCTGAATATATACACGAGCGGCCAGAGCTGGAAACGTTCCCAGAAGCCGTCTCTGTTCAGAACACACTCATAATCAGGGTCGAATAGGCAGCTGTGTGTCTGTAGGGCGCTGAAGGAAAATGTGCCAAAACATTCTCTCAAATCAACACCCCTCCAAAACTCCCTCCTCTTTTTAATACCCCTGCAAAGTTATTTCATTAGGTGTCACTTTGGCCCAGACGCTCTTTGTTCATTATTCCACGATTCAGCACGACCCGTGCCAAGAGTTCGACATTTACAATGAGGCCTGGCTGCAGACGTGTGTCCGGACATGTCGGGTGGGGGAGAGAGAGAGAGAGAGAGAGAGAGAGAGACAGAGAGAGAGAGAGAGAGAGAGAGAGAGAGAGACAGAGCGAGAGAGAGAGAGAGAGAGCGAGAGAGAGAGAGAGAGAGACAGAGAGAGAGAGAGAGAGAGAGCATGACAGAGAGACAGAGACAGAGAGAGAGAGAGAGAGTGAGAGACAGAGAGACAGAGAGACAGAGAGAGAGAGAGAGAGAGAGAGAGAGAGAGAGTGAGAGACAGAGAGAGAGAGAGAGAGAGAGAGAGAGTGAGTCATGGACAGTCAATTTAAGGCTCTTTTTTTTAGATTTTAGGAAAATATAAGATGTAAATCACCTCCAAATCACGTGAGAGCATTATAAACTAATGTAAACCCCTGTAGCTCTCTGGAGTATTTTTATTTTTATTTTTTCAATCTGTGCCACATTTCTACATAAGATTTTTTTAAAATGACTGTGTCAGCGTTTTTTTCTTCTTCTTTGTGTCATGCAACAGTCCTAAACTGTGTACATTTTTTTTTATGTTCAGAAATTAATTTTTTTTTAAAAAGTTTGTCTTCAGCATTACATTTTTTAGACATTGGAAGATCTCTTATTATTATTATTATTATTATTATTATTATTATTATTATTATTATTATTATTTCAGGCATACTGTTTTAGCCTTTTTACTCATGGACAATACATTTACTTTTTATATATATATATATCTAGCAATTTGGAGAGAATCAAAATTCATATATCGTGCAAAGAAGATCTGATAATCTGGATATGCGTATAAATAATAAATGCATGAAAGGGTTAAAGTGTTTCCCATCAGTGCTTTAATCTGGATTAATGTTCCATTTTCGTATCTTATTCCTAACAGATTGTTGATGTTATAAAGGAGATAAAAAAAAAAGTGGGAAAAACTGAGTTTTGTTTAAATGTTTGGAGGCTTAAACTGTGCTATGGTTCAGACGGTCGCAGGTTTTATTGGTGCTTTTTAACCCCGAGGTTTTCAGCTCAGACACAGACTCCTGCATTCGTTTCTCCTTCGAGCTCGGCCACTAGAGAATGTGTGTTTTATTTTCACAGATGTTGCAGATTTTGAAACTGATCCACACACGTTTACAAACACAGAGCAGTTTGTTAGGTCAGAAATTCATTTTTATATTCGGTGGTGTTCATGTTCCTACGCTGTGTACTTCTCTTTTCTACACACACACACACACACACACACACACACACACAGAGCCATCATGTGGTTCAGAGCAGCTTATAAGGAATTAAACCTGACCGGATTTGCTGTGAGAATGAAATAATAAACAAATAATAAACTGTCACCATCTCAGAGTTGATTATTTTCCTCTAACAGCACGTCCCTGAGTGTTTTATTCCTCTTACACCACAGCAACTTACCAACCATTACACCGTTCAGTTTTTGAAAAATGACATTATACTTTTATCCGTTCAGAGTTCATGTTCATGTGAAACGAGTGAGTTCCTGTTGTCACTTACGTTACAGCAGCTATAAACACTCGTTCCCTCACCAGCCGCTCTTTATTCTCTCTCTTCAAGTTAATACGACAGAAAACCTCGCAGCTTGTTACACATATTACCGAGAAACCGCAAAGAAGCGTGAACGCCTCTGTCCTGAAGACGTCCGTAAACCTAAAGTTACAGCTTTACCTCTGACACTGGAGACTCCTTCCATAAACGTTACATAAACACATTTCTCCTCACAGAAAACGTTACCACATCAACAGTTACACGCGTTTTTGTTTATTAAACTAAAAACTCCAGAGCATTAATATAAAGCTGGGATTCGCAGCTGCACTACTGTCAGAGCTGCTGTTTTAGAAAATTAATCAACACCTTCTGACCAATCAGGATGCAGAAGTCAGCACGTGGTATAAGACACAGTATTGTAAACTAGGCATATCTAGACCCTTTAATTAGGCGCGACCTTGCCTTTAAAAACGAACTCTTCCAGCATTTAATTAAATGTTAGAGTTTTAAATAAACTTCTCATTTATTCTTAGAGTCTTAGTTTCTGTAAATCCAGCTGCGCAGTGCACGTGCGTTTTACTCCACAGTTAATGAGGCGCTGCAGTTAGTGATGTTAATGACAGAGCTCGGGCTTTACTGCGCGTCGTGCAGTGTAAATAGAAGTGCTGGTGGGGGAGTCTGACTCTGATTTGTTTCTCTTCTCCGCCGCCCTCCAGACGGTTCAGACTCTCAGACTCGCAGGAGGAGCAGCAGGAGGAGCAGCAGGAGACGCAGCGTCTGGCTCTCCCTGTGCTCGCGGCTCTCCCTGCGCTCGCGGCTCTCCGGTTATTCCTCTCCGCACTCCCACTACTCTACATCCGTGTACTATGCGCGTGAGACACCGGGACACCGGAGCTCCTGCAGCCTCGTCCAGGCGTCAGCTCCGTTTAGGAGAGCTACAGCTTTATCCCCGCGCTCTCTGAGGCATTTCCTCCTTTGTTTTGTTTCGATTTTTTTTTATTATTTATTTATTTTTTAAATCATTTGGAGCACAATGCTGCTGCTTATTGTTCTTCTGACGCTGAGCTTTACACCTGGCAAAAGTTTTCCGTCCTACAAGTACGACGACGTGGATGACGACCTGGAAGCCTTTGATTACTACCGAGCCCCGGAAGAGCCGGAGGGCAGAAACGCGAGCGCGTGCGAGCAGTGCGTCCCGGAGCTGTGTCCGCCGACGCAGGGCTGCAGAGCGGGGCTCGTGCGCGACGCGTGCGGCTGCTGCTCCGAGTGCGGAAACCTGGAAGGCCAGCCGTGCGACCCCGGAGAAACCAACGTCTACTACGGCCTCTGTGGAGAGGGACTGCAGTGCAAGACCGACGCGTCGCAGGCGGCCGACGGAGACACGCAGGAGCCGCTGTGCGTGTGCGCGTCTCAGGAGCCGGTGTGCGGATCAGACGGTCAGACTTACATGAACCTCTGCAAATTCAAAGAAGCAGCGTTCTCCAAACCAGGACTAAACTCGAGCCACGGGCCCTGCAACACCGGTATGAGCACGAGCTCCATGTCCACATTCCAGTTCTCCATGCAGATCTTAGATCATAAGCCTCAGCACGCCTGAGTCACAGAGATCAGAGCACAGTAAACATTTACTGCTTCTTACAGAAAGCTCATTTACATGCGGTAGCCTTCATTTAATAACCCTGTATTACATACACAGCCCTGTTACCACTCTGATCTGATTATTGTCCTAAAACAGCACATCACCCAGTGTTTTATTCCTCTTATACCATCTGTACATTCATTAAATTACAACACATCATACTTTCTGTCCATTTCTAATCACATTTAACGTCGTGGGACATCTTTAAAACATGTTAGTTCCTGTTGTCACTTACGTTATAGCAGCTATAAACGGTCTTTCCCTCACCAGCCTCTCTTTTATGAAACAAACAAACGCAGTTTGTCATGTTCCCGAGAAACCGCAAAGCATAAACGCCTCTGTTTCAAAAATGTCGCAAAACTTAGTCACAGTTTAACGTCTGACTGTTACAAAGTGGAGACTCATTCCATCAGCGTTACATAAACATCTCCTTACACAAAACTTCACCATGACAACAATTCCACGCATTTTTTAATCCCTTTATGTGGAGCGTCCACTGTACACGAATGAGCCGTTACTATAGAAACGGAAACGTACCGTCATAGCAGCTGTTAGAGAAAATGAAAACACGTTCTGATCAGAGTGAATGGAATAAATGAGTTCCTTCTGTGTATTCTTTTCTTTTTCATTACTAATTATTTCAACCTTCTAAATCATTAATAGACCATCGAGGATTTCTTGACACTATTCTTCTTTGTTATTTGTTTTGAGTTTTTTTTTGTCCATACAGCTTATGAGTTCTCTTACAAATGTTTTCCTGTCCTAAACCTTTTAACTGCCTGTTTGGGAATTTTGGACTTTCTGGAGCCTATAATTTTCCTGCTGGCTTCCGGGGGGAGATTTATGACCTTTGAACAACTGCAGCACAGCCAGACTTACACAAGTGGCTGTAGTGCTTTGTTGAGAGGAAATAGCTTCTGAACATGATCCCTCGTCTGATCCCTCTCTTTCTTTCTCTTTCTTCGTGGTAAGTTCCTATCATCAAAGTCCCTCCACGTAACTTGGTGAACGTGACCGGCAGCAGTGCGGTGTTTTTGTGCGAGGTCTTTGCCTTCCCTATGGCGCTGGTGGAATGGAGGAAAGAGGGGAAGGAGGTTGTTTTGCCTGGAGATGATCCTCATATATCTGTGCAGGTTAACAGTATCAAATATTAATGTTTGTGCATATAATCTGGGATATAATATATACATGTATATATGTACTCACATGTCCCTCGTCCTACATAGTCCAGAGGAGGTCCTCAGAAATATGAGCTCTCTAGCTGGCTGCAGATTGAGGACGCGACTCGGGCAGATTCAGGTACCTACAGATGCATCGCCAAGAATGGCCTGGGCAACGTCTCAGCCACTGCAGTGCTGGGGATCCTGCCACCAGGTAACAGGCTACCACATAAACACTGTCTTTACCCTGTACGATTTTCAGCCCGAATTTGCTCTCATAGAGAACAATTGCACATCGTAAAAGAGTTCTTTGGTTCCACTTAGAAAGCATGATGTGACACGTGGCTGATTTAGTGCCACTGTGACCAAAGACAGCTGATGACAATGTCTGAAATGACCGCAGAGAATGATCGCTGCTGCACCTCTCATTTAAAAGCCACCAATAGGATGACGGGATAGGATACCGCAAATTCACGACCGCTACAAATATGGTAGTGGCAATGGAGGAACATAAATAAATCAAACCAGTGGACATGAAAAACTATATCCTTATTACCTCAAGCTCACTTTAAAGAACGGACCGTTCCATATCGTCCTCTTTTACCCAGCCACAAACGGCTCCAAACTCCTCTTCTTCACCTTCAGTGTTATTCTCCAGGCATAACATTGCTACTGCTATCCTGAGGGTTTATTTGTGCTTATGCGAGCCTGTTTTCTGCATGCGGAGTGATGATGTGATCAGAATGTAGTCCTTTTCTTTAATCTTCATCGAATAATCTGACCAATTTGGCCAAGATTGGCATATCTCATACAGTACGACAAGTTATACTCTTAAAAGACCGCTGAACTCATACAGTTATAAAAAATGCCGTTTAAGATGTTGATCTAAAAAATATTGTTTCATTTATTCCTAGATGAGATGGCTGCCTTTTTAGAAGAAAGCATGAAAGAGTTGATGGGATACGATCCAATCCGAGACTACGATGGAGACTACTATTGAACCACTTTAGAGCTGAAATGTTTTCTCAGCAGAAGACTTGAGAAACTCTACTTGAAGACTAAAACTGCCTCCTGTGTCCGTGAGGGACTTGACATCTGGACCCACAAACACTAAGAGCACAGAGAGAACGTGACACAGCCCACTGACATGAAAGAAAAATACACATTACACATTAGACCTCAAAAAAAGCAAGAGCCACCCTGATGGACGTAGAGCATCGCGGATGGAGGTTTTAATCAGGAGATGAAGGAGGAGGAATATTTCTCTTGTTCTAACTGCTGATCTTTATATTTCCTCTTCTAATGTAGGCTATAAAATATATCTGCCTCTGAACAGGGAACTCGGAGCACATTCCAGACGCACTGTAACTCTTTGTTGAGTCTCTAATTTCATGTGGTCTTTGAATACCAAGTCGTAATATATATCCCTTTCCTGAATTTATATATTTTTCCATATGTGGTATCCCACCGTTTGTGTGCACGGGTGCTAGTTTGATTCCCAGAGGGAGGAGCGTCGTCCACAGCTGGTTTTCTTTAAGCGCTTCGGTCTTAAAGCCTGAGCACAGACATCCTATTTTGAATTTCTTATAAGGTGCAATCACTCATCTTGTTTAATAAAAATGAGTGACTATGGACTAAATACTGACATACTTTGACCTTGCAATATGTCCACTTTTCAGCTGAGTGGTTAGATGACTACTTTCAAATGAAAAGGCTGTGGAAAGTGAGATCTTTCTTTGTTTCTCTTTGATTCAGACTAGACATAGGCCTATTTATTATAATGTGTATGTGTTACTCAATATCTTGCTTAGTTGTTATGTACTTTTGTATACTTATATTTATATGAATGGGCCATTTTGACATAGAGGAACCTTTCATGTTCAGGTTCACGTAAATACACTGCAGTATTTTCAGCAGTACAGAATGCCCATGTACAAGTACTTTTATACCTTACCACTGTTTTATTCACAATAAAACATAGCCAAAACTGTGGTTTTGTTTGTATGTCCTTTATGAAATATTTTATCTGGTAAAGTAATCAGACCACAGCCAGGTTAAAATGGTCCAATAGACTAGTTTTGTCAAGTCTTCTGTAGCTAGTCTGGATGCAGTATTAAAGGAACAGTGTTAATCCTTGAGAACATGCTCTGTCTTTACAGGTGGATAAGATTTCTACACTTTTGTGAAACACAGGACTCTCTTTTTCCCCTGAGATTCTGATTAGAACCATAGCGTAACTCACCTCTGTGGAATCAGTTCATTCCTTCCCAGTTTCCGTTAGACTTGTTTGGAAAACAGGAGAAGTAATTGGGGGATTGGAAGAGAGCCCAGAAGCAGGAGCAGGGGGCTTCCTTGTTTTCCTAAACCATCCATTAATGTCCTGCAATGAAAAGACATTACTGGCACAGAGAGGAGTGCAGTTCATTTCCACATAGGCATTAACATGAATGGATGAATGACTAGATTGTGTCCTGCTGGAAACAGCTGAAAATAAAATTAAACAATGTGTGAAAGCAGAATGTAAATTCACTCCTCATTTTCTGCTTGCAGTGAACATTCCATGGAATCCCAAGCAACAACCACATAAAGTATTTCTTTAGCGCTCATGCTGCGTGCCACATGGTAGCCACTGGGAAATACCTCCATGAGACGCTCCACGTGAACGGGTTCTGTCTGAATAAAGGTAACCATTTCCAGACATTAATTTCTTTACGTTGGCTATTTGCATGTCTTTCGAAGAACATATAAAATCCATTAATCAGGAGTTAGAACGAGGTGCAGTAAAGGGTAATATTCAGAGATTCCTCCAAACCTCAAAATAAGCCTTACTTATAATAAATAAAAAAGTAGCATCCTATGCAAAAGTCATTTGAGGCAAAGAACTCAAACTGCGTCTTCCTTCAAAGCCAAGGAGGAATGTGGAGACAGTTGGGCAATTGTTCGACTTTGATTTGTTACAGACCATTTGTTTATACTGAAGCAAACTCAGAAACAAACTGCAAAATCCCAATGTGGTTTTGATTTAAAAATTGTAAGCAATGTTGAAGAATGTGAGTTTGATGTAGAAGAAGAAGCAAGTACAAAAGTAACTACTTAGCTAGAACAAATTTTCACCATTCATTCAGTTTATTTCAAATTTATTTGTGTAGTGCTTCTACCAATAAACATCCAGGTGTAGATTTAGATCCCTAATGAAGAAACCAGAGGTGGCAGTGTGAGGAAAAACTCCCTGAGATGACATGAGGGATAAGCCTTGAGAGGAAACAGAGACAAAACAGAAATGAGGAATAAACCTTTCTTAGGTCCTCTTCTGGACGACAGTACTCATCTTGAAGAACCAGACCTAGTGGCTTAATGGATAAGGCTTTGCAGTGTGTGCTGGAGAAGCCTAGAGGATTGCTATATTTTGTACGCTGAAATTTTATCTCAACCCTTTGAGCAAGTTTCCATCACTAGTGCAAGAAATAAAGCCATATAAAAATATTATAAAAGGTCCCAAACAGAGGCTTACTGGTCCAACTGGTAAAGTTTCAACCTTCATTGCAGGGGATTGTGAGTTTAAGTCTCATCTGGCTGCACTTTAGGTCAAAAAGGCACCCAGGTGTCTACCTTTTCCTGCAGGTCTTCATCAGTGATTGTTCTGACAATTAGCCATGCACATGTGAAAAGGCATGCTGGTGGTGTAATGTTATCATGTGAGCTTCTCATTCTTGTGAACTAGGTTCAATTCCTGGCTGGCTGCCTTTCAGGGCAAGTTGAAAAAGCCTACAGGATTGTTATGAATGTGGAGTCAATTTGCAAGTCAAAGGCACCAAAATGTAGTGGACCATTCATGATAGTTTCTATCACATGTGAGCTAGAAAAACATCAAAGCACATTTTCAAACTACTCAAGGTAATGGATAATGCATTAGCCTCCAGAACTTTCCAGGGTCTGCCAGAAAAAATCTAGAGGGTAACTGTGAATGTGGAATATCGTGAGGCCTTGTCCTTCAGGCCTTCATCACTAATTGTTCTGACAATTAGCCATGTATGCATGAACGGAAGCACCTGTGGTGTAGTGGTATCATGCAAGATTCCCATTCTTGTGAACCGGGTTCGATTCCCGGCTGGTGCAGACCGTTGGAGGAGTTTGGTTCTTTATGGGGTAGGTGGAAAAAAAAGGCCTGTAGGATTGCTGTCAATATGAAAAGGCTTTCATTTACATCTGCCAGGTCTTCATCACTAAATGTTCTGACAATTAGCCAAGCAGACTATCATGAGCATTGCTGCCCTACAGGGTCTGGCAAAGACACCTATGAATATAGAAAGTCAATCTGAACCTATTAATAGAATTTTCCTGTTAATGGATATGTGAAAAAGTCTGAGATTTAAAGTCAAGGGCACCAAAATGCAGTGGTGTCGTGCAATATTCCTGTTCTTGTGGACTGGTTTTGATTCCCTCCTTGTGCAGATTGTTGCAATGCTTTGATTCTTTCCATAGTCTATACTATTCCCTAGGGGTTGTGATTTTACTTTGGCATCGGCCCAGTGGCCTAACGGATAAGGCATCAGCCTTCGGCGCTGAGGATTGTGGGTTCGAGTCCCATCTGGGTCAACTTATAGCCAGGCATACGAAATTGCTGCCTTCTTCTTAGCTCAAAGGAGCACTCTGTGGTCTGCCTTGTTCTGCAGGTTTTCATCTCTAATTGTTCTGGCAATTAGCCATGCACGTGTGAAGATAAGCACAAATGGTGTCTATTGCAAAGTTGCCTCTTTTGTGAACCAGTTTTGATTCCTGGCTGGTGCAGTCTTGTTAGGCTTTGTTGCCTTCCAGGGCATGCTGAAAAAGCCTGAAGTATTACTGGGAATGTGGAAAGTCAATCTGAACTTGTTAATGGAATTTTCTCTCATATGTGAAAAACTTCTGAGACTTAAAAACAAAATGTACCAAATGTACACCGAAATGTAGTGGTGTCCCACAAGATTCCCGTTCTTGTGAACTGGTTTTGATTCCCACCTTGTGCAGACTGTCGCGATGCTTTGTTGCTTTCCAGGGTCTGCTTGAAAAATTCTAGAGGGTAGCTGTGCATATAGATAGTCATAAAAATTGTTAACTGTCCTTCAGGCCTTCATTACTAATTGTTCTAAGATTTAGCCAAGCACCTGTGAGGCAACGCACCAGTGGTGTTGTGGTATCATGCCAGATTCCCATTCTTGTAAACTGGGTTCAATTCCTGGCTGGTGCAAACCTCTGTGCAAGTTTTCTTCTTTGCAGGTTAAAAACCTAGTGGGCAACTGTGAATGTAGAGAAACCTAATGATCGGGCTGCTGCTCCCTGTGGGCCCAGTGGCCTAATGGATAAGGCATCAGCCTTCGGAGCTGAGGATTGTGGGTTCGAGTCCCATCTGGGTCAGTTTGCTATTAGAAATTGCCTTTAGGTCAAAAGGCACCCAGACTGTTTAAATTTCCTTCAGGTCTTCATCACTAATAGCTCTGATAATTAGTCATGGAGCCACTGAAGGAAGCACCAGTGGTGTAGTGGTATCATGCAAGATTCCCATTCTTGTGAACCGGGTTCGATTCCTGGCTGGTACAGAATCCTGTTGCTCTGCTTTTTGCAGGGTAAAAAAACCTACAGGATCTTCATCAGTAATTGTTCTGAAACTTAGTGATGCATGTCTGAACTGAAGCAGACTACTGTGCGGCTTTGCTGCTTTCCAGGGTCTGCTGAAAAACCTGTGAATGTAGAAAGTCAATCTGAACCTGTTAATGGAACTTAGATTTAGAGATTTAAAGTCAAGGCCACCAAAATGAAGTGTTTTCATGCAAGATTCCTGTTCTGATTTTGATACCCGCCTGTTGTGTTTTGTTTCGTTCCAGGGTCTGCCATTAAAAAATCTAGTGTGGCGCTGCTTCTGTAGGCCCAGTGGCCTAAGGGATAAGGCATCAGCCTTCGGAGCTGAGGATTGTGGGTTCGAATCCCATCTGGGTCAGTTTATAGTTAGGCATAAGCAATTGCTCTCAAGAGGCTACTGAGGCTGCACTAGTTGTTCTGACATGCATGTGAGAGAAGAAATGCCAGTGGTATTATCCAAGGCTCCTGCAGACTGTAAGGAGAGTCTTCTCTGTTGCAGGGTAAGCCTACAGGATTGCTGTGAATGTGGAAAGTCAATATGAATCTTTGAAACTGCAAGTCAAAATTCAAGGGCACTAAAATGAGTGTGTTGCCCTGCAGCTATTCATGCCTTCTTTTTCCGACAAGCAGATATGGGCTTCTTGTGCAAAGTGTCAGTGGTGTAATGGTATCATACAATTTCCATTCTTGTGAATCAGGTTTGATTACTGCTTTATGACTGTTGCAATGCTTTTTTGCTTTCCAGAGACTGCCAGAAAAAGTCACTATGGACTTCATAGCTCAGACTGTCGTGAGGCTTTGCTGCTTTCCAGGGTCTGCTCAAAAAGCCTATGAATTTAGAAAGTCAATATGAACCTGGCAATCGAATTTCTCTCATGTGTGAAAAACTTCTGAAACTCCAAATGTACCATATGTACACTGAAATCTAGTGGTGTCACACAAGATTCCCGTTCTTGGGAACTGGTTATGTTTCCCACCTTGTGCAGACTGTTGCGATGCTTTGTTGCTACCGAAACAATTCTGGTGGGTAGCTGTGAATGTTATAGCTAGGAATAAAGAATTGCTGGCTGCACTTTAGGACAAAGTCCTTCAGGCCTTCATCACTAATTGGTAGAAAGTGCCAGTGGTGTAGTGGTATCATGCAAGATTCCCAGTCTTGTGAACTGGGCTCGAGTCCTGGGTGGCGCAGACCACTATGCGGGTTTTCTTCTTTGCAGGTTAAAAATCTAGTGGGCAGATATTAGTGATTTAGTAATCACTAATAGTGCTGATAATTAGCTATGAAATGAAGCACCAGTGGTGTAGTGGTATCATGCAAGATTCCCATTCTTGTGAACCGGGTTCGATTCCCGGCTGGTGCAGAATCCTGTTACTTGGCTTTTTGCAGGGTAAAAGAGCCTACAGGATTACTGCGAATGTGGAAAGTCAATATGAAGCTTTGATGTGAAAAATCTTTGAAGCTGCAAGGGCACCAAAATGAGTCCGTTCCCCTGCAGCTCTTTGTGCCTGCTTTACAGTAGCTAGCCATAAGAAATCGCCAGCTGCACTTTAGGTCAAAAGAGCCAGTCCTGCAGGACTTCATCAGTAATTGTCCTGAAAATTATCATTGCATGTCGATCCAGTGGCCTAATGGATAAGGCATCAGCCTTCGGAGCTGAGGATTGTGGGTTCGAGTCCCATCTGGGTCAGTTTATAGCTAGGCATATGAAATTGCTGGCTGCCCTTTAGCTCAAAAGAGCACACTGTGGTCTGCCTTCTGCATCACTAATTGTTCTGACAATTCCTTTGTGTGAAAAATCAATCTGAAACCATTCATGGATCGAACATGGGGAGAAAAAACCTTTCTCTCTTAGACAAGATTATGTGACAAGTGTGCGTGTAATTCATGTAATTTACCTTCACTTCCCCTAGAGGGCAGCAGAGAGTCATAAATAGGGGAACATGAAAGTGTTTCATCAGAGTTTGCAGAATCTGTGATCTTTGATACTTTTTATTTTGGAAGGTGTCAGAAATTAGTGAGGAAACTCTCATTTTAAAGAGCAAGACAGAATACACTATTTCCTCTACACTATTTGTGTGTGTGTGTGTGTGTGTGTGAATGGCAATGGAAACAGGATGTCAGCAAGAGCAGCTGACCACAGAGTCGATGTGACGCCTTAAATGTTAAATCTGCTGTTATGAGACGTGCAAATCCTACTGACCATCGTGTATAGAAGACTAACACAGAAGTTCATCAGTATTTTAATGAACTGTAACAGTCTTTCTGCTGGTAACAATTTGCAATTAATAAAAACTCTGTGTTTGTAAATGAGTAAACAAAAGTGTCAAAAAACCCGACTGCTGTCTGTTGGGTGGAAGGAATTACACTAAGGAACTAAATATTGACATTTGACATTTTAATCATGTTTATTACTGTAGTATTAGGGACACACACACGCACACACACACACACACGCACACACATCAAGCGTATCTCTTGTTGCAGAGTGTTGCAAAAGAACTCAACTGGGTTATACAGGATGTACAAATGGCGGAACTTGATGTTAATTACGTCACGAGGAAATACGCAGGAAAGGGGTGTTACAGTAGATGAAAGAGGCTTCAAGTCGTACATGTTTTAAAGAGGAGTATGAAACAGAGAGACATGGAGGAGGATATTAGAAAGAAGGGTATGCTATATTTGCAGCAGCAAAGATTTGGAAAGGTAAGACAACATGCCTGAATTAACACGTGCCTGACAAGGAAATAATGATGAGAAGCAGGTTTTACGTATCTGGTTATAGTCAAAGGCAGTGGAATTATGGGTAACACAAGAAAAGCTGATAGAGTGCCAAAGTGTTTTAGCGCACAACAGCTTTCCGTTGCCGGGTCCATTGTGTAAATTGAATTATGACATTACACATAAATTCTAACAATAAACTCTTGCTTGTTGTGTCTAATCCAATCAATGGAGTCTCCATGCACACTGCTTGGAAATGACTTAGGGTTTATACACAAATTTTGTAAATTATTACTAAAATATACATTATCACTAAAGACCTTACAAACTTGCAGGTATTGTAATGTGTGAAAGCAAATGTAATGCTTGCTATCGATAACAAAATAGCTGTGAGTTAGCATCATTGTGTGCGCCTCGGCATCCGTATCCCAAAATTATTATTTATTTATTATGATTAACACTGTGACGGTTCTTGAAGAGGGCAGAGGGTAAAAAAAAACATATTTACGAATGGTTTATTGATATATTGCTTAGAAAACAGTCCCTTTAGTCTGCTTTAGATTACACTCTCAAATCAGAAGTTACGATATATGGAGCAAAGCCTTCAATATTTTGTAAGAAAAGGTTCCTCACGGGTTCTTCAACTCGTTAACAGCTTTAGATTTCTAAAACCGTTTCTGATGAAGAAACCCTTCTTGTCTTCTGCAAAAGACGTTGTAGGGCTCTACATAAATCCTTAAGGGTTTTCCCCAGAGCTTTAGTTCTCAAAGTGAAATCCAGGGAGCAGAGTCCGGGGTCCAGGGACCGCCAGGTCTGCTTTAGCTCATCTGCCTCAAAACCTCAGTAACTCAAACATTTAAATGATGTCAGCTTGGATGCAGAATACTAGTGCATTCCGACGATGGAAAGCTCAGGAATAAAAAGCTCTATGGCTGCAATAATAATCCAGAATATTATTGTAGACATTTGAATGAAGGGCTTGATGTGTGAATAGTTGGATTATGTTCATAAAAAAAGCTGCACTGAGGGGGTCCATGGAATTTATTTTATTGGCTTAAAAAGTTTGAGAGCCCCTGACTTAGAGAGACCAACCAAAGAACACTTTAGGCTGATAAAGGAAACCTTTAATCCTATGAAAGTCTAAGCCTGTGTTTTAAAAACAAATCCATTTGTCCATTTCTTTTAAACGGATTTTTTTCACCACTCGTCTGTTGCAGAAGTGGAGGAAAGTGTGGTGTATTCTGTACCGAGAAAGCACCTGTTCGATCTCACGGCTAGAGTTTTTCGAGTGTAAAGATGGCGGGACTGGCACGTTGGAGAAATCCAAATGCAAGCAGGACAACAAAAAGGCGAGTAAATCAGCAGTAAAGATGCCACATGGGCGCAGTGTAACTGCGGGGGACAGTGTAAATGTTTTCAGCACATGTAATGCTATGATTAAAAAAAAATAGATATTTATTTTGCTTGACGTATTCATAGACAGCAACTATTTGATGTGGCTCAAAAAACATCATTGTTTAGTAAGCACAAATTTGCAGTATCACAGACTGACTCATACTGAGCAGTACTGTCAGTTTTGTCCTCCTTGGAAAGGTATCAAATGATTCATACAAGTAGTTTCCATTTTACAACTGCAAAATTCAAGCATATGATATGATAAAATTAAAGATTTAACTTAGTGATATAGCATAACGTGCTGTGTTAACATGTGAACACGGTAACGCTGCAGATTATCAGACTGAGTGACTGCATTCGCGTGTCGGAGGCTGCCGATGTGGACGGGTGCCCAAAGGACTGCAAGGCCTTCTTGGTGGAAACCACTGAGAAGACGTTTGTCTTTGCTGTAGAAATGGTTGAAGTAGATGACTGGATGCAGAAACTGTGTGAAATTGCATTTCCTGTAAGTAAGAACTGACTTCTTCTGCAACAACACTTGGTGTTAATTTCTTCAGCTGAATGGAAAGCTATCGTAAGCATGTTGCGTGTGAAAGTATAGAAAATAAATCTTTTAAATTTCATGTAGACGAGCTCACACAGGTTTACACCACAGAGGATTTTTGAGAACTCTTAAAACCTAAAATTAGAGTGTCCTATATTTATCTGTACAGATTTACATCAGAGGAAATCGAGGTGTGCTTTTATAATTACCTTGATAAACATTACGTAGGTTAGAAAGTACTAGCTGAGGGGCGGTGGAATAAAGCGGCGTTACTGTTTCCACCTGGAAGCTGACTGTTTTCAAATAACAGCACATGAGCTACTCTTCTTACACCACAACCATTTACCAACGATGACAATGTTTTAAAAGTAACGTACAAAAAGTCATACTTTTTTTTTTATCCATTTGTAGTTACATTTAATGTTGTGGAAAGTCTGTAAAACAAGTTACTTCCTGGTGCTACTTCCTTTTTCTCTCTCTTGAAGTTCGCAAGACAGAAAAACACCGCTTGTCATGTTACAGAGAAACCGCAAAGAAGGGTAAACTCCTCTGGCCTGAAGATAAACACAAAACGAAAAATTACAGCTTTATCCCTGACACTGGAGACTCCTTCCATAAATGTTAAATAAATGTCTCCTTGACTGCACTGTATTAACAATGACATGCTTTATTTTGTTAAATAATAACACATCTGGCAATCTGTGGCTGACGACCGGCGAAGTGACTCCTTCAATTTTTTGATAGAGATCTAGACCAGATCACTTTTGACTTTCAAAACAAGAGTCAAATCTTTCCATGAGATTGAATGTGACCTTTTCGGTTTGCATTGTTTCAGAAACACAAAGGGTAACTTGCATAAACACAAGACCAGAGGTTAAGGTCAGACAGTGTGATATGAACAATAACTAGCACTTCTACACTCTAAAAACAGATGATCATTAAACGCACTCGCGTGTGTTCGCTTTTTAACACCACTACTTCTGTCTTTTTTTTTTAAAGCACATGTTAATGTTTTTAAATTAGAAACACAACATGTGTGTTAATTAATGTACGATATATATATATATATTTTTATGTATATGAATTATTTGTTCTTGAAATTTGAATTTAGGGAATTAAGGTGACAGCTCTTTCCACTCATCAGTCCTTTTATTTATTTCACTGCAATTCAATAATTTTGTACAAATCCAAATCCCATCATAATCCCATCATAATCATTTCATTCATGTCATTAAGTTTGTTTTTTCGTCTCAATCGTCTCGGAGAAATATATACTGATTATCTGATTCTTATGGATTAGATAATGGCTGACTTCACGCTACGCACACACTGTAACCATAACGACACACTTACCGGCTTTAGCTAGGTAGTACAGGCTAACTAGCTGTTGTTGATATTATTATGTTTAATAACAATAAAGATTAGATATATTTACTTAAGCACAGAGCAGGGAGCTTACATGAGCTTCGGATTGGGAGACAGAAGATGAAGAGTGTTTGTGTGATTAAACAGCGTCAATATTTAAACCACTGCGTGTAACTTTTGAAAAGTCCATGACATCAGATACCAGTTAACTATTTTATCATTTTTACTAACAGCAGATTTAGATATAGTCGGAATACACACAGTGCAAATTTGGTTAGCACTTTACTTTTGAGCTACTTTCAAGTTATTAAAATGATTCATTTGGCTGACATAAATAAGTTTAATATAATAGTATTGAATGCAGATGGAGCACCAGCGTGTCAGCTGAAAAGCATCAACTTCTAAACTTCTGTAGAAAGTAGCTGCAATAAATAAAGCAGGTAGTTTAGACGGTGCGATTTTAGCTGTGTTTTAAGATTATTACCTGTTACACTGTACAAAATCTATAATAAAGATCCTCTATCAGTAGACCTGCGATTGAAGAAAACGATCACGTCCTGCTTACATCATCATCCCGCAGATTGGCTTGTACAGGAAACAGGCTCACCTACAAACACGAGCATTTTTCAAAGCGAGCTTGAGGCAATAAGGACATTTCTTTCCGTCCGTTTCACCATCGCCACGACCGTATTTGTTGCCGTCCCATGACTTTTGCTCCGCTCTATGCCATTCTCCTGTCAGTGGATTATAGCCTAACATCGTACTGATCTTAATGAAACATTTCTCACACTGGCAGAACTGTGTCATCGACTGTCAACGCCGTCGCTAGTCAACATGCACAGCACAGTCTCAAGTCACGATGTGCGATTTCCATGTGCGTCAGCAAAATCATGCCGTGCAAACCTGGCGTAAATCGCTCTAAGACTTCACTTATCAACATCATGAATATGCTGTTAGTCAAGACAAAATACCTGTTAAAGAAAAACTGTCGACCCATAACAGTAACCGAGGCACTATACTTCATAAAAAGTAAAAAAGATTCATGTACGTCTTACACAAATTGTCCATTATTGCTTCATAAATCATTTATGCAATGCTTTTATTATAAATAAAATAAAGTGACTTCACTTATTACAGAAGAGAAAATGACTAAGCCAAACTCGTATGCGAGTGGATTCACGTGATTGTGTTTCTGCTGTAGATGAACTGGAGTGAAAGAGGGGCCGTGAGGAGGAACAGTTTACCCCCCGATCCTGAAGACGTCTCGATGACGGATAACTCGCTCTACTGTGGGAAAGAGGCTGGTGAGAACGGGTTGTTTGACTTTACTGAAATGACTTCAAATGGGCATAGCAAGAGGAACTGTCGAACATCTGAAAAAGGCTCATATAAGCCTCTGTATATGGCATTTTCAGTGCATTAACACCACGTTGGTCACACGCTGAAACCTGAGCCACTTCTTCATTCCCCTGTTACGCAGTGGAAAATTGTGGCCTATTTTTCCTGTTGTGTGGCGGAAGAAAATCTAACACCAGTGTCCGCTGTTTGTGCAGACTGTTTGCTTATCAGTCACAGTGTGACACATCCTGCTGTCAGTGTCTCTGCATTCTACCCTCCGCATGCGTACCTCTACGCATCATTAAAACAATTCATATTCAGCGCTAGCATTTTACTTCAGCGAGGTTACCTTAGAAACTCGTGTGTCATCATGAAT
>CM075010.1:27341867-27366867 GCA_037576675.1 Pangasius sanitwongsei
CTTCTGTCCTGAAAATGTCCGAAAATGTAAAGTTACAGCTTTACCTCTGGGCGTTGACAAAGCGCTGACACTGGAGACTCCTTCCGTAAATGTTAAAAGCCTCTCCTTTGTTACATTTTATGATATACAAGTTGTTTTTTCCATTATGGCAGAGATAACCATCGAAGGTAAACCAGAAGAACCTATTTTGCCGTTTCCTAGCATGATTTAACTGCCACATAAATGAATGTTACACTTCCAATATTAATAAATAAAAGAAAGCCTTTTTTTTGTCTTCAGCATTGAAAGACTTCAAGGTGATAATTAAACGTACAGATGCTGCAGAGAGGTGTGGGCTGAAAGGACAGTACTTGCTGCGCACAGACTTTGACAGCCTGCTCCTCAAAGAGCCCAAGACAGGAGAAGTGCATTTCACCTGGCCATATCGGTACCTCCGTAGGTTTGGACGAGACAAGGTATGATTCCTCTGCTTCCAGTGTTATGACAATAAACAACAATTTACCAAAGTTAGGAATCTTAATAACATACTAGTCTTCCATGTTGTGTCCTTGTCAAAACAGACAACATTCTCTTTCGAGGCCGGAAGAAGGTGCGACTCCGGTGAAGGCAACTTTGAGTTTGACACCAAGCAAGGCAACACCATTTTCCAGTATGTGGAAGCTGCCATTAACTTACAGAGAGCAGGTTTTTCACAGCAACAGTCTTCAAGCGGTGCTCGAGATCGAGAAACTTTACCTATGCCACAGCCACCCAAAATCACTCCACCCACAGAGGACAGTTCCTGCACCATTTACAGCATGCTGAGCGAAACAGCTATGAAGGACAAAGCCAAACAATCATCGCCCCATCGTACCAGACTGGAAATGCCTACAGATAAACATCTGACTGGGGTTAAGAGTTTAAACCTTGACACACGGCCTCTGCCAAGAAAGAACCAGGTCAAGAACTTCCGAAGCTGTCCTTTAGCCAACACAGAAAACGATGCCTATTCCCGGGTCACGGCACCACTTTCAGATAAAGAGATTCCAGACAGAGTTGAGCAAGAAGAGCAACACCAAATGCTCCGTCCTTGTTCCAGTTCCCCAGATTCGGAGTATTCGCTTCCGTTCGACAACGTTGCCAAGAACATCATGATGGACATCTTGACGTCATCACATTTGGCACCACCAATGGTAGTGGAACCTTGTTTGAGTAATGAAAATAAGGACAGTAATGAAAAGAGTGCAGAACCTCTGTATGATAGCATTGATGAGTTTGTCATCAGATCTTTCCCACAAAAACCCAAAAGACATTCAGGTAAATACACTGCTGTGGAACACATTTATGATGAACCCGAAGGTTGTGCCACGACGCCTCATGCTCCAACAGCACTCTACGACGACCCCGAAGAGGTCAGATGTAACGCGTGGAAGACCCTGGGTGCTTTAACTGATCCCAGTGGACATGAGTTCCCTTATAATGCACATGTGGATGACTATGCAGTTCCCAAACCTCCTAGGAGAGCCAGAATTCCAGAGCAGGAAAGAGAGAGAGGAGAGAAAAGCAGGATGCCAGGAATACAGAGCGTGACTGAAGATGATGAGGACTCTTCACCATATGATAATGTGATGCTGAAAATGAAAACCAGTTCTCTAAATGAATAACCTGGACATCTTTTATTTGTCTGTGAACGTCTTTAAAAATACAATTTTAATAATAAAACGTAATGGAGTTACAGCTACCAACCCACAGTTGATTATTTTCCCATAATAGCACATCCCCAAGTGTTTTATTCCTGTTATACGGCAGCAATCTGCCAGCAATTACATATTTTTTTTATTTTTTTAAAGAATGACACGTTGGACTTTTTATCCAAGAATGACATCCAAGAAACAAGTTTCTTCCTGCTATCACGTAAGAAAAAAAAAAAAAGGCAGCTTGTCATGTTCCTGAGAAACCGCAAAGAAGCGTAAACTCCTCTGTCCTGAAGATGCCGGAAAACTTAAAGCTACAGCTTCACCTCTGACTGTTACAAAGCGCCGACACTGGAGACTCCTTCCATAAACGTTAAATTACACGTCTTTTAATCGGTTCATTTGGAGCGTCCGCTGTACGAGTCCCTGTGAATGAGTCGTTACTAAAGAAATGAGCGCATTAATATAAACCTGTGATGTGCAGCTGCACTACTGTCAGAGCTGCTGTTATAGGAAATGAATCAACACCTCCTGACCAATCAGAATGCAGAATTCCTCAGCAATGTGAAAGAAGCCGTTGCTCATCGTAAGTAACTGTTATAATCAGCGTGCAATTTGTAAGTAGTCTGTATGTAATGACATGAGCTAAATGATGTGAACAGGATGGAAGGATTTCTCAAACAGCTGGTTGTCTCTCCTGGTTTTCTCGGATAATTTAACGGTGATGTTTTTCAGCTTGGTGTTTCAGCAGCACATGGCTGAAACCACAGTGACCTTCTGCAGAGAATTTAGCGTGGCTATAAATTGGCTCATAATTCAGTTGGAACTTAAGCCAGGGCTCTATTAGCCAGTTCTCGTCCCTGATTTCTGTTATTGTGTTGGGAGCTCGCAGGCAATTAAAGCTGAAGTTCTTTTCACAGAGTGACTGATTTCCAGCCACTTAACCCGTTGCTTAGCTCCTCATGGAGGCAGACGAGAGTTTCATGTTGTGAGGTATTGCAGTGGACTCTCAAGCCAATTATTTTATTTCCAGGAACGTGTGAATAATAGCGATAAAACTCCGAGGAATTAGAACAGTCACTAAATGTACCGCCTGTATTTGTGCTTCCTGCACAAGCTGTGAGAGTTACGCAGCCTGCATTTCTACGCGTTAGTAGTTCTGCGCGATATGATTATATAATATTGACATTGTGATAAACTATGCCAAAAAAATGCATAATTGTTGATTTTTTTGAAGTTTAATCGCTTAATTATGACTATTATGACTTTAATTATGACTAGAAGCAGCTGATTTGATGCAAAAAAGGTTCTACTGAATCTTTAAAATTTTTTACATTCTTAATTTTTTTTTCCAATTCAGTGTTAAATATTAAATACAGGTCTGATTTGCTTGTATCGTAGAAATGCTTTCGAGAATCATGATATAATATTTTTGTCGTATCTCACAGCCCTGCATGTTAAACATCTTAAAGCGTACATAACTCACCATTCTTCATTATCACGAGCGCACTACCAAGAGCCTTTTTTTATTTAATCATTCACTCACTAATGTACGTCGTAGCCCCTGTAACGTCCAGGTCTATTCTTCAGATATTTATCCTGTAATTATTAGGAACTGTGTGGTTAGAGTCAGGAGCTTTTAGACTCGGAGAGGTGACGATAGCGTAGAAACGGTACGACATTTCTGAGATGAGTCCATTTGTGGTGTGAGAGATTATGAAAGCAATTATTGGTGTGTGTGTGTGTGTGTGTGTGTTAGGAACGTTCATATGTTCCTGTTTGAGGAAAATGCTGTATAGTGTATAATGGAATAATTAGTTAAAGAAATCTTAATTAATTTTGTTTTTTTTTTCATTTAAATATGCTAATCTTGAATAATCTTCATTAATAAGTGTCACAATGTAAATATGATTACTGATAAACCTGCAGATTGTGGATTTAGACTGTGTGTGTGTGTGTGTGTGTGTGTATATAGTGAGTGTGATGATATATTTGATAAGAAATATGATCTGAAATGAGATTGCGCTGTATTTGTGATTCGTGCGGAAGTTGTGAGGGATTTTGTACGTTAGGCCTCTTCAGTGAAGGACACGAAGCCGCGTATCTGCGTGGATTCAGTCGAAGAAATTTACTAATATATATATTTTAAAAAATGTTTATTTGATATAATTTTTGAACTAAATTTTTAAGTTTTGAAAATATATATTTTTGAACACTTAAAAAAAAAAATTATTCATTTTTATTAAGTTTCGTAGTAAATTTAAAAAATTAATCGTAGGTTGGTTTTTTTTTATTTTTTAAAATCATTTTTTACGTTTATTTTTTTTTTAAAAAGTTGATAGTTTTAGAAATCAGTTGAAACTGTTTTTGAAAAAAGTAAATAAATAAGTAAACAAACAAACAAACAAATAAGTTTATGTGGATTTAATGTTGCTCCAGTGTTAAAAGCATCTTACTGTAAAGATAAAAAAGATGAAATCATTATAATTAATAAAAAATAAAACAATTTTAATTAAAGTTTAAGATGATCTAATGTTTTGAAATCATTTTTTATATAATTTTTGATCCAAATTTTCCAAATCCAAAATATATATTTTTGAAAACAAACAAACAAACAAACAAAGATAGATAGATAGATAGATAGATAGAGGCATAACCAAATTACTACGCTTGGAGCGCACGAGGAAGAGGAGGAAGAGGAGGATGTTGTGTGGAATGGATTTATTTTTATTTCGAATGAAATTTGCAGCAAAAACAAGTGAGATAAAGTGATAAAGTGATAAAGTGAGTTAAAGTGATAAAGTGAGTTAAAGTGATAAAGTGATAAAGTGAGTTAAAGTGATAAAGTGAGTTAAAGTGATAAAGTGAGTTAAAGTGATGAAGGGATGAAATGATAAAGTGAGATAAAGTGATAAAGGGATGAAATGATAAAGTGAGATAAAGTGATAAAGTGATAGAGTGAGTTAAAGTGATGAAATGATAAAGTGATAAAGTGATAAAGTGAGTTAAAGTGATAAAGTGATAAAGTGAGTTAAAGTGATAAAGTGATAAAGTGAGTTAAAGTGATAAAGTGAGTTAAAGTGATAAAGTGAGTTAAAGTGATGAAGGGATGAAATGATAAAGTGAGATAAAGTGATAGAGTGAGTTAAAGTGATGAAATGATAAAACGATAAAGTAAAGTGAGATAGAGTGATAGAGCGATAGAGTGATAGAGTGATATCCTGGGAGTTTTATTAAGCTACAGTATGGACAGTAAAAGCGGTTTTGTAGCAGAATAAAGTGAAGTGACGTCGTGCTGTTACACAGAGAAGGAGTAGCTGTGATATTAAACCTGACTGAAACACACACAAACACACACACACACACACACACACACAAACACATCAATTGTTATGTTTGTGAAAGATTTCATTTTTTGCTGCACTCCTGTGTGTAATGGACACGACTGAGCACCAGGAGGTGCCGCTTTCTTGCAGGAGGAAGTCCTGATCGTGTGTGTGTGTGTGTGTGTGTGTGTGTGTGTGTGTGGTTTCTCAGCACAACTCATTGTGACTAAAAATGTCTTTCATTAGCAGAGTGTGTGATTATAAACACTCGTCACCCTCTTCAGCTGGAGCTACGCCGTGTGCGATGAGAAGTGGCTCATCAGTTTTGCTGAAAAATGATGAGATTTGTTGAAATGTACGATTCCTTTCGATCACAGCTCTTAAAGCAGGACAGTACGAGGGACCAGGGTTTCTTATTTTATAACGTCAGATAGCACAGTTAGTCCTCGCCAGCTGATCTCTGATATTCTAACAAGTACTTCAGTGGAACTTTTTTTATTATTTATTTATGCAAATGAGCCTTTGTTGTATTAAATATGTTTAAATCTGCATTTTTAATAAAGTCTTTGGATGATGTTAGAAATAAAATTCTTATTTCACTGTAAACAGGGAGAGACTTTTACAAAAAGTGTTTTTTTTTTAGAAAATTATTTCTATTGTTTATTCCAAATAAATACCACGCACGCTAATTTAATCTTTAAAAATCGATTTCAGTTTTAAAATGAAAAAACTAGCACAAATCTCCCCAGTTCTCAACATCTGGAGAAGTTTCTCTGTAACTTTCTTCCTCGGAGATTTTTTTGTGATGAATATAAAACCTTTGATTTTGAGGAAAAACCATTTTAAAAAGACAACGTGTTTAAATATCTTTACTTAGTGTTTTTATAACGTTTATAAAGAAAAATGCAAGGAAATGTATATCATAATGATGCATAAACTACCACATACATCAGGATATGACGTGATGTGATTGGGAAGTGGGCGGGGCTTAAAGCCTTCTTTAAAGATGGTAAGTTTCAGATAACGCGGTGGTTTTAAGTGGACAACAAGGAAACCACTGAAATAAACATATTTCTGTTGAAATTTCATTGCTACTTATTGTTAAGAAGCTATTTACTGTTACTTTAAGAGAAGATGTGAGATACAGTAGATATAATTTATCTAAAAATCGGGAAAAAAATTGCTCGTCTGTGGCAAGGCTGTCCAATCTGATCCACAGGGCCGGTGTGGCTGCAGGTTCTCCTTCCCCTCAAGCACGAGTCACACCTGATTCCACCTGTTTAATCAGCTGATCCTGAGCAGACTCAGGTGTGGCTTCTGAGGTAGGATTAAACTTTTTCAGGATGAATACATTTGTTCTGCAGTTCGTGCTTTTGTTATGGATCGTGCCGCTCTTTATAGTTTACCGGAAGCTCCTAACTATCATCAGGAGTCAGAACTTTCAATGTTCAGGATGTTCAGAACATCAAAGTTTCCAAATTCACTCTGCAGGACAGAAGATCTCCAGAAGAAACTTCGGTCACGCCTGGTTCCTCATAGGGCTAGATATCATAAGATCTTTTTTAAAATGAATTTATTTTTTTTATACATAATTACAACCTGATTGGAAGCAGCTTTTATAAAATGTAAGCGGTTTTTCTGAAGTACTGTTTTAGTCAAAAATAATCAAAATAAAAACACATAGATAGATAGATAGATAGATAGATAGATAGATAGATAGATAGATAGATAGATCACTATCCACCTATGTTTTTATTTTCAATATTTAATGATATGTACGTATACGTTTATCAGTGAAAAAAGGAAAAAAATACATTTCACAAAAGCTGCTTCCAGTTTTTTATTTTGTATTTTATTTAATATCAACATTAATGTTTTTTTTTATGTTTTTGTAGAAATTAAATAAAGTATCAGACAGGGTTTTTTTTTTTTGTTTAAAAAAAAAAAAAAGACTATCAGCAAAGCTAACGTGACACATATCGTGTATCGTAGAAACGCCTTGAAGAATCGTGATATGATATTTCTGTCATATCGGCCATCCCTCAGGTTCCTCAGGTTTGGACTCACCTTTTAAGGTTGAGCTCCTTTTTCATTTTGCATAATGCTGTTGGAGTTTGCTCTTCCCGAGAGGTCTGCAGACATCACTAGCTTTCTAGCTCTTACAAAAGATTAAACATGCATCATCATAATAATAATTATAATAATAATAATAATAATAAGCAGTTAAATACAGTATATTTCAATAAAAGCTCCGTCTCCATTGTTATTAATTAATTGCTATGATTAACTTACAGTTACACTGATTCCATTCACATCATTATCGCTGTACCAGTAATTTATTTTCCATATAATCTATAATTTCTATACTATCATAAAGAAACGTCTGCGGTTCCGCTCCGGTGAAGGTCAGCTCTGCTTCTGTGCGTGACTGATGATGTCTGAGAAGCTGCTTTGAGGGAATGTGTGTTGAAAAAAGTGACAGAGGAACCTGTTCTGTTCCATAAATGAGAAGCCATATTCTCCAGATAATTAACAGTGACATGGTCCTGGCAGTCCCACAGTCTCACACACTCTTCGAGAAGAAGAAGCTCTTGACGTATTGATTCTTGATTACGTAAGGAATAAAACAGTGTGTGTGCGGTGCTGTTATAGGAAAATAATTAATGACGGGGTGTTGTGATGAAACGGAGTCACTGTTACATTCATTCAGAAGTTCATTATATTCATATAACAGCACGTCATAAGCAAGTGTTCATTTACCAAATGCTAACAGTTTTATTTATTAAAGAACAATGTCATACTTTTTATCCTTTTATAGTTACGTTTATTATCAATGTCTGCGAAACACTTTAGTTCCTGTTCTCGCTTACGTTACAGTAGCTATAAACCTATTTATAGCTATAAGCTCTTGTTACCAAGAAACCACAAAGAAGCGTAAACTCCTCTGTCCTGAAGATGTCAGAAAACGTAAAAAGTTACAGCTTTACCTCTGACTGTTACAAAGCGCTGACACTGGAGACTCCTTCCATAAATATTTCTTTAGAGAAAACGTAATCAGCGAATACACGGGTTTTTCAAACATGCTATAGAAACGATAACGTATTAGAACGAGAGCATTAATATAAACCTGTGATGTGCAGCTGCACTACTGTCAGAGCTGCTGTTAGAGAAAATTAATCAACACCTTCTGACCAATCAGAGTCCAGAATTCCACATCAGTGCGCTATCATACATATTTAGTGCTTGTGTTGAAACGTGCTAGAGATAGTATCTAATCTAGTGACATAAAAACTCCCATTTTTTAAGTTAATTTCTCTGAAAAGCATCTAAAAGCTCCTGAGTGCTTTTTATGATCCCTGTGGCATTTATTAATATTTTTCTCTTGATATTTTTTCCTTCTTGGCAGGAGGAAACCCACATACTTCAGAGACTGCACACACGTACGCGATGCTCGCTACACTTTCTGACTGCCGCAGTGACATCAGGAAATGGAGCAAAACTCCTTTTTCTTTCTCACTGCCATGCAATGGAAAAAAGAACGCCCCGAACGCGCTGACAGCTTAATTTACGGCAATTTAAAGGCATTTCACCAGAACGCTCTCTCGTACTTACTGGGAAATTACAGAATGAAGGTTACACCCCTTTCAAAAAAAAAAAACTTTGGCAGGAAACGCAATGCGTTATGATGACAGTAATTCAAACTATGGCTTCATGGAAAAAACATAGGAACCACAGCACCACAGCAACTCGTTTATTAAATAAACACTTTCAGTAAATTCGTGTGTAAATGTGTTATAAAAGATACCACCAGATTTACAAACGTTTCACTGATTTTCTTTATACTCATATGCGTATGTTGATAAATTCCAATTAGCCGTTTACCAATCACGTTTAGGGCACAGCTGATTTACATTTAGCCACACCCACAAAACTCCATAAAAGGGAAAGCTCACAGACATAGACAACTAAAGGGTGAAAGAGTGCCGTCGCTTGGCATTGACACACAACTTTTCCTCCTTTTATAGGGTGCCATTACTTTTGTCCTGCCTGAATGGTGAGTCTTATTTGTTATTTGATTAAGTTTCACAAAAATGATCATTAAATTGGTGTGTAATTGAAATAAATATGTGATTTAAACTTGAAAGTGTAAAATCGCAGTAACTCCTCAACACTAATACGATTTAAATCCGATCAGCTGACGTTCGCGTTAGCGAGTCAACTTTTAGGAAAAATGACACAAACTCAGGAGTGAAATGTTTTTCCCAACTAACTGCATTTTCATCAAAACCACATCGTGTCGAAAGATTTCCAAACAAATTTCCTCATATCCGGCTTGAGAAATGAGACACTTTGTTAGCATGAATGCTTCCATTTATTGTCACTAACCCTCGTTTATATTTATTGTTTTCTTTATTTTAAAATCCTTAATGTGCTTGACCTCATACCGAGCAGAAACATGCCATCAAGTCAAAATGATAAACATTTACATAATTAGCAGTTCTTATAAAATGTTAAACCAGAGTGCTTTTAATAATTTTATAGCATACTGGTATAATTTATATATACTTATATACTTATAATTTTTTATACCATAGTGCTTTTAATAATTAAAGAAAAAACTAATAATTGAAGTTTCCTATGAGGAGATGTTTATGTAACATGTATGGAAGGAGTCTCCAGTGTCAGCGCTTTGTAGTAGTCAGAGGTGAAGCTGTAACTTTAAGTTTTCTGACATCTTCAGGAGGAGTTTACGCTTCTTTGCGGTTTCTCGGTAACATGACAAGCTGCGTTTTTTTTATATCTGAGAGAGACTAAAGAGAGGCTGATGAGGCAGTGACTGTTTATAGCTGCTATAACGTAAGTGACAACAGGAATAATCTTGTTTCTCAGATGTTCCAAAACATTAATGGATAAAAGGTATAATGTTTAATAAACACTGTAATCGCTGGCAAATTGCTGTGGTGTAAGAGGAATAAAACACTCGGGGACATGCTGTTATAGGAAAATAATCAGCTTTGTGGTGGTAACGCTGACGCCGTTTCGTCACACCACCTCGTCGTTAATTCTTTGCTATAACAGCGTGACACACGCCGTGGTTTATTCCTTACACGATCAATCGGAATATAAAGCGCTGAAATAATTTAGTGTAGCTTTGTTCCAAAGAGAAATCTGTCTCTAAGTGAAACACTTCACAAGCCACAGTGAGGGAGTTAATTGGATGTCCTGCTACACCTTCTGGCCCTGTTAAATGCTGAGAGCAGACAACCTGGGACTTCAGACACACACACACACACACACACACACACACACACACACATTCTGCATTCACAGTCAGTGCCATCGTCATTTTTGCATGGGTGGTGCGCTAAACACTTTAAATAATGAATCTATTTAAACTATTCAGGTCCCGAATCTGGTAATGAGTCTATTCAGGTTTTGCTGGCCAAACACACACACACACACACACACACACAGCTGTTGGCATAAACAGTGTAGGAGCTGTGTGGAAAGGCAGAGCAACGTGAGAGCGCAGAGGATCAGAGAGGAAAAAAAGGCTGTACACAACACACGTATCTCTCTCTCTCTCACACTCTCTCTCTCTCTCTCTCTCTCTCTCACACACACACACACACACACACACATAATTCAAAACCTGTTCATTACTCACCAGCAGTTTTTTTAAAAAAGCCTTTGCATGTGTTGCACGCCAAAGGTTTTAAATAATGAAACTGTTCAGCCAAGGTCTTTGTGTGAACCTATACCTATACACACACACACACACACACACACACACACACACACACACTATGCTGTTGGCATAAGCATTTTGAGAGCTGTGTTGAAAGGCACAGCATTGTGAGTGGATCAGCGGTGAGGAGAAAAAAAAAAGGATGCTGTGAGGAAAAAGAAAGTCGCTGCAGGTAGGAGGAATGAATGCGGCTCAAATCTTGCACAGCAGGAGGACAATTATCGCCGCTTTTCAGTCCACTCCTGCTTCTCTAAGCCTCCTTGTGTAACTCGAGTCTGCCCCCTCCTTAGTGCACTTCAGTCCATCATACCACCCACAAATCGATGACTGCAGCTTGTGCCACTCCGTTTCCATTCAAACCTCTAAAGAAAAAATGCACAGAAAGAGAACGGAACCCTATGTTTCTGCGTCGACTATTCCTAAAAAGCGCAGCGAGGTGATGTCACTTAAAAAGTCCCAAGCAAACACACACTGGTCTACAATAGTGTGTTTAAAAACTCTTTGTTGACTTCCCCTCATGACTCACAAGTGTATATAAGGCCACTTGCAGCACAAGGAGGCTTTTTAACATGAATGGCAGCAGGAGATTATGCGGAACATCTTTTTCCACCTATGTCCGAGCTCCAAAGTGGGGAAAAAAACATGGACGTCTGCATAAAAGGTTGTTTTTTTTTCTTTGTTAGCAACAATCTACCCGACCAACATTAGTGATATGAGTGACCTGCTCAGAATAGTGAACTATATGATCAACATTATAGATCTAACCAACGCATCTGTATGTTGATTGATCTAAAGCAGGTACTAATATAATCACATTACACAGTAGGAAGGTGTCATTTTATTTAACGCTGAGTGTTCAGTGTGAGTGGCCACATTCATATAACATCGATGAGGTGCTGATGAAACCTTCCGAGTAGGAATTCCAAGTTCGAGTTGGTTTTTTCTTAGTCAGAGTTCAGAAATTCTGAATTATGAGCAATCAAACTAGCAGGACTCTTTTCCTTTTTACCCAATCCATCCAACTTTGGCAGAAATTCCCACCCCATTAACAGCTGCCCATCTGGAAGTGCGAAACCTATCACAATCTATATATATACTGAGATACAGGAAGCCATTGCATCACAGAAAACTAGCCCATTACGTTAATCAACAGAAAAAGTGGAGAAACCAGACCTCCCTTTCTTTTCACCCAGAAAGCAGGACCAATTAAGCTGCTGGACTTTCAGCGATGTGGCACAGTGGATCAGGGCGAAACCTTAGACAGCTGAACCACCAGGGAGCTGCTAGCCTGCTAATTAAGCAGCAGGATGAAGTGAAATATGTCAGCTCTCATGTATATAGATGGAATAGCTGGGCTGCTCTGAACATAACAGACCCTTGGTATAGCGACGGGGATTCCTCCAAGGAGAAGTGACAAAGGCATGTTTCATAAAAAGCACTGTAGTCATACTAATAGCATGTCAGTCTAGTAGGTCACCAAAGGCAAATTATACTTCACCAGCTAAGTGTTCAACAAGCTTCTCATGTCAAAGAATTGCAGGTTTGCTGTAGGGTGTGTATTGCAACACAGAAACTGAAAAACACACTTATGTTTTTTTTTTTATCCAGTTTTCAGTCATCCAGGTCTTTTCAAATCTTGACGACTGGACTTGTTCATTTCTACAGACGTTTCATTGCTCGTCTGAGCAGCTGATCATCCACTTATTATTCATAATTCACACCTATGACATGAAGTTCATGGCACTCAAGGGGACAAGGAACACTCTTTGGTGATAAATACTGTATAACTTATGGGCAAAGTAGTAACAGTAAAGGAGGTCATCTATGTGGAACTGGGAAAAGATCTCTGAAGTGAGGAAGCAGAGCTAACAAGTAAATACTAGCAGGCAGGAAAAAAAAGTAAAACATGGAATTACCACTTACGTCAAAGATGGGAGATGGGAATCTTTCCCTAGATGTGTGCCAAGCAACAGTTCACCACAGTCACCAACAGTCAAAGTTCACCACAGATAAAGTCAAAGAAGTTAGAGTAACTGCTTCCAGAAACAAATTCACGTCTTTAATGTCCTACATTGTTTCCCCTTCAGTGAATGGGCTTTCCTGCCTAGTGAATTTTAGTCACATTCGGTCTGGGTGTTGTTTTAGCTGAAAAAGTAGAAAAGCACAGTTTTAAGGTGTCTCCTATATTGCTGTAGCAAGAGCTTAAAAATCATAAATGCCATAGCTGATCTAGAAAGATCAGCAACACCACCCTACACCCAATGTACAACATCATCCTAATATTTAGCTCTGTGGTTTCATGCTAAATTTACACCTCCAGCGCAGTTTATCACATCAGTTTCATGATGTCACAGGTGTGAATGACACACGCTGTTTAAATAGACCCACTGAACATAATCCAGTTCCCAGACTATAGTTGCCAGGCATGATGGGGAACAATCTAACATTTAATCCTCCTCCATTTGTTTAGTCAGGAATTGCAGTGTGAAAAGGCCAACACTGTAAACATTTAAATCTAGTTACTTGAGCAGAGGCTGAAATCAATTTGGAGATGCTTGAACGGATGGTTTGATACAAGCTTCTAAGTGTGTGTGTGTGTGTGTGAGATATGGCGGGGTAACACTTTCCTCCATTTCAGTCATCACCTGCTAGGAGGCGATAAAAGACAAGACAAAACAGGAAGGAAGGAGAGAGAGAACGACTCAGAGAAGGAGGACGAGAAAAAGAAGTCCTTTCACGTTCAAGTTCATCATCAGAACACAGAACAGGTGTAAGATCACACCTGCTGCCTGCGTGTTGTCAACTCCCTCAGTGACGCCGTGTCAGGACCACAGTGTCCTTCTGTTCACGGTCATGTCAGAGTAACACATTTTACATTTTTTACCGCTAAGGAGAGGCGCTAAAAGAGCTAGATGGTTTTTAAAATCCCATTTCTGCCTGCTGTCAAAGAAATTCTGAACGATTCTGACCCCTTTCCCAAAGGAATTATGACCAATCTCAAGTGCTTCTGAAGTAATTCTGACCAATCCAGCCCAATTCTGGAGGGATTCTTACTAATCTTGCTGGTTCTGAACAATTCTGAACAATCTTGCCCTCTCCCAAAGGAATTCTGACCATTCCTTCCTCTCCCAAAAGAATTCTGACCATTCCCTCCTCTCCCAAAGGAATTCTGACCATTCCCTCCTCTCCCAAAGGAATTCTGTCCATTCCCTCCTCTCCCAAAAGAATCCGGACCAATCCCTCCTCTCCCAAAAGAATCCGGACCAATCCCTCCTCTCCCAAAAGAATCCGGACCAATCCTGCCCTTCCCAAAGGAATTCTGACCAAAACTGCCATTTCACAAAGGAATTATGACCAATCCCAAGTGCTTCCGAAGTAATTCTGACCAATCCAGCCCAATTCTGGAGGAATTCTTACTAATCTTGCTGGTTCTGAACAATTCTGAACAATCATGCCCTCTCCCAAAGGAATTCTGACCATTCCCTCCTCTCCCAAAAGAATTCTGACCATTCCCTCCTCTCCCAAAAGAATCCGGACCAATCTCTCCTCTCCCAAAAGAATTCTGACCAATCCTGCCCTTCCCAAAGGAATTCTGACCAAAACTGCCATTTCACAAAGGAATTATAAGCAATTCTGGCTGCTTCTGAAGGAATTCTGACCAATCTGCCTGCTTGCGTGATTCCTATTTTTGTTTCTTCTCACAAAACATCCTCTTCTCTAACGAATCTAAGATCTAACGAATTTATTTGGTCCTGCTTCCCAAAATGCAAATTAATTGGTCATTTAAACTACAGCAATGCTAACCACTGATAATCAATACTACAGTAAAAACACTCTCATATATCAGTGGCATTCACCCAGTCTTAAATATTATTAAAAAAAACGAAGTGCTGCAGTTGACATCTAATATCTCTGTCTGCATTCATGCCTCATTGAAAAGCACACAATTATGGAATAACGCTCGCCATATGCCATGTACATGTGCAGAGGGATGAGACTAATTGGTGGAGTGCGGTGAGAGAGCGCGGCCCTAATTGCTCAGTAACGTCATCATTGGTCTTTATTAGAGCTGAGCAATGACCGAGAAAGAAAAAGAGAGAGAGAGAGAAAGAGACAGACAGAGAGACAGAGAGAGAGAGAGAGAGAGAGAGAGAAAGAAATAAAGACAGAGATAGGAAGAGAGAGAGAGATAAATAAACTGAGGGAGAGAGAGGGCATGAGAGAGAGATAAATAAACTAAGAAAGAGAGAGAGAGAGAGAGAAAGAGAGAGAGAAGGACACAGACAGAGCTGTGTGTTGTTCTTACAGGCAGTCATTTATTTTGGCTTTCATCTATTCCCAGATTGAGACGTCTGACTCCTAAATGTCCTCTCTGTGGTCTCACCATGTAAAATATTCAGTCTTAAAGCCATTTTAGTGTCTCTTTACCCCAAATGTAGTCGATCACCCAAAACATGTTTCGTCTTTGAAGTTTACTTCTTTAGTTTTGCACTGGAGCTGCAACTAATAAAGGTCTTGATGTAAAAATTCTGCCTTGAACCTCATGCAGTCACATGCAGAAAACTTACAATAGCCTGGTTGCATAAGTAAGCACACCCCTTAACTAACATTGTGTTAAAGCACCTTTTGCTTGTAATACAGGATTTTTGTTTTTGGGTAAGAGTCTACCAACTTAGCACACCTTCATTTTATAATTTTATTCCACTCTTCCTTACAAAATGCTCCGGATCTATCAGATAGCGAGGGCGTCTCGTGTACACAGCCCTCTTCAAATCAATCCGCAGGCTTTTGATAGGATTTAGATCGGGGCTCTGACTGCGACATTCCAAAACACTGATCTGCGTCTTCTGAAGCCGTTCGTTTGTTGACTCGGATTTGTGCTTTGGGTCGTTATCGTGCTGGAAGGTGAAATTTCATCTTCAGCTCTCTAACAGACACCTGCAGGTTTTGTGCCAGAACACATCGGTATTTGGAGCTATCCATAATTCCCTCCATCTTAACCAGAGCTTCAGTCCCAGCTGAAGAAAAGCAGAACCATAGCATGATGCTGCCACCATCATGCTTCACTGTAGGTATGGTGCTCTTTGGGTGATACACTGTCTTGTTTTTGCATCAAACATATCTTTTAGAAGTTCTACCTTGGTCTCATAAAATCATGCCACATATTACCACATGGTCTGGGGTGATTTAGGCAAGCTTGGATATTTTTTTCATGAGAAACCCCAAAGCCCAGATATGTGAAGAATACGAGAGATTGTTGTCACATGCAGGGAGTGACCAGTACGCTCCTGATATTCCTGCACCTCCCTTAAAGTTGCTGCAGGTCTCGTGGTAATCTCCCAAAAAAATTTTCTTCTTGTCCTTTCATAAGTTTTGGAGGGACATCCTCTCTTTGGTGATGTCACTGTGGTGCTCCATTTTCTCCACTTGCTGATGATGGCCTTCACTGCGTTCCATGGTACATCTAAATGCTTTTGTACCCCTTTCCTGATTGATATCTTTCCACAGTGAGATCCTGTACATGCTTTGTAAGCTCTTTGAAGATCATGGCTTCAACAGTTGAATGAAACCAAGAAGATGTGAAGAAGATCCTACAGAAACAGCTGATCTTTATTGGGGGTTAATCAGAATCACTTCATTGATGACATCAGTATGATAATTACTTTTGAACATGAGTTTGAATGTGATTAATGGTTAATTCTGAGCACAGTCACATGACCCATTATGAAAGGGTGTGTACACTTGTCCATCCAGGTTATTGGAAGTTTTTCTTTCTTTTTCTTTTTTCCCCTAAAAGGTTTTCTAATTGAATTTAACCTTCAAGTTTGTTGGACGATATATCGACTTAAAGGTGGAAGATTTTTACAAAGTAAAGTATTTAAAATTGACAGTATAATAGCTGAACAATGCCTTTTGAAGCAAGCATTTATGGAAAAGGGTAAGAAAAAATTTCTTTAGCCACATTGGCCACATAGCTCCTGTGCAAAACTAATAAGGCTAAACCGAAGTCAAAATTTCCTGCCAGATTTAAAAAAAAGTTTCACTGATTTTCTTCATAATCACATGTGTATATTGAAAAATGCTAAAAGTTCATGCTCTCTAAGATCACAATTTGCTGGTGTTAAAATGCACCTAGATTAAGTTTTTTTTTTTTTGCCTGTGAATCGACTCCACTGCTGGAAGTGAATCATAAATTTGCAATGTGTTTTTTTTTTTTTTTGCAAGAAGCATTTTTGTATATTTTTTTGAGCTGCTAAACTGAGATGTGAGGCACAGACTGAGCCAAAAGACAGAGCTGTAGAACTGCAGAAATGCCACGTATTCTGAAGAAAAAGAGAAAACAAACACTGGATGGGACACAAAACATCTAAAATTAGTTATTTATATAATTATCTATTTTTTTTTATTTAGCACCAGCTCCATGTTTTCCATGATTTTTGCCCTGATTCACTTGGTAAATGGTTTAATAGGTGTGAGAGCACCCTCAGACGCTTTTGGTCTACACCCGAGTGTGATTGCTGCGTTTTCAACTACCTAAAGAACCACAGCGAGGTGGAGAACACACTAGAGCTCCGTTTAAATGGAATAAACACTGTATGTGTCCATGTAAATTTACATGCCCCCTGTTTCACTATTCAAATTCTTAACATTAGAACAAACAGAATCCTTCCATGCAGGTTCATACACATTTACAGAATCCTTAGCAAAGCTCCGCTGCACTGAGCTGTTTGTTCCTTCTGATCTTTATCAATGTCTGGTTATCCTTTGCTTCCTAATGACGGAGGAGCGTAGGGTCGAGTCTCCTCGGCTCCGTTTAGTCAGGGTGATTGAGTCTCCTCTCTTTTCAGGTATTTCCTCAGGAGATCAGGCCCTGTTCCCTGGAAAGAGATAAGTGAACAGTGATGGAGAGATAAAGATATTAGCAGGAAGGGGAAACTAGGCGAGGTGTTAAAAAAAAAAGGAGTGGGAAACGGAGAGTAAGTGAATGTCGATGTGCGTTGTGGGTGGAAGACTTGCAAGACTTGAAGAGATTCATCACACTGATGCAACGGAACCTGTGTGTTTCACACCGAGGGATCCTCCGAGCAGGTGCGATGATACTACGTGTTTGCGGAAGGTGTTGCGATAACACAGATGATCCTGCCATCTGGAGGGCCTTAGGAAAAATAAATGATGAGAGAACAAAAGAGAAAAAAGCAGGAAAATGAATCGGGCAGGTTTGAGAGGAACCACAGCAGTAGAAGTGTGTCAGAATCAGGCAGCAGGAATACATGTTCAGCTTGACAGACAGGCAGAGAGAGAGAGAAAGAACAGAATATTAGCTATGCTCTTATTCTACAGCGGTTTAAAAGAGTGTGCATTGTGGTCCACTGTGAGCCAGAGGGATTCGGAACAACATTCCGACACCCTCGGTAACTTTGAGACGGTAAAAATAGAGTTTTCTGCTTGAACCTGCGAAGTGATGGATGGCAGGAACCAAACTCGCAGCCACTGCATCACAGAAACAACAAAGTCCGGGTCTCAGAGGAAAACACACAAGCAAATCAAGTCCCTGGCAAATGGCTTCCTAGCGGTGATTTGGTTCTGGATGATGACATACTTCCTTTTGAAACAGGAAGTCAGAGTGATGGCGTGTTGAAATGCTTGACTGACTTACACAACAGCCAACGGCATTCCAGATACAGCACATCCCCACCCAATCTATACAAACCTGACAGTAGCTTAGAGATCTAGCTAAATAGCGAAACAGTGAAGAGATTAACAAGAAGCACAGTATAAAGATGGATTCTGGCATTGAAGGGTTCCAGGTTGGTAAAAAAAAACCTCCAAAAAGTGCCTGTCACATAACTGCCATCTTGTACAAATTCTACTTTCTTCAAAACAAAAACTCTAACTTTTTTTTTTCAACCAAATTACGGTTGGAGAAGGGAATAATGTGCAGGAAGACACACACAGCCAGAACCACTGACTTCCATGTGTACTGCTAACGAGCTGCTACTGTAGACGTAGCAGCGAGCAGGTTCTAGAGAGCCTTTAATTGGAAGATCACAGACTTTTGGATTAGTTTATACAATTAAAACTAATTTTTCTTGTCATTTTTTTCTAGATATATCATCAAATTGGTGTCCATGACCCTCAGGTACACTCTGAAACACCAATTTTGAGTTCTGGGGCAGTTTAACAGACGTCATCCATCTTATTTTTGTACGATTTAATCTGACATGAGAGCCGGGAAAAAACACTGAGAGGCAGTAATGTAAATCATTGTCCATGTTCATCTAACTGAGCTTGTTTAATGCAAGAATCTTACCTTAACTAAGTCCTCATTGTGTCCAAATTAGTTTAGCTAGCTTGTTGACTTGGTGATTAGGTTAGCTAGCTAGTTCATAGTGAAATCTGATTTCGTAAACACAAGATTCGATGCTCGATGCATCAGTGAAATAACTGAAGTCCACCAAACACACACAAACAGTATTCTAACCAACATATGAGCACACCTTATCGTAACATCCAAAAGTACAACAAGAACAGATTTCATTTTAGAAGTGAAATAAAAAAACAGTGCAGTTTGTCAAGATATTTATCCCAAACCCAATTCCATCTCCACTAATAAAAGTGTAATAAAGTGTGCTCTCTGTTCCCGGGAGAAAGATATGAGAGCACGGATGGAGAGATAAGGAGAGAAAGGTTAGGTGAGGTGTAAAAAAAAAAAAAAAAGTGGGAAATTAAAAAAAACAAAAAAAAACGAATGTGTTGTGAGTGGAAGATTTGTAAGATGGATTTTAAGAAAGTTTTTAATAAACCAAAACAATAGACTTGTGAGTTTAATACCACAAAAATCATACAAGCAAATATTAGCTCACTAGCAAACTTGGCTATCCATTTAAATTACCTCTGAAATATGTTAATCTAACTATTTAGCTAGCTAAAATGAGTTCAGTGCTATGTTTTAAAAGCTGCTAGCATAGCTAATGTGGACAAACGATTATAATATTGTAAATTGACTATTATTATACCAGTGTAATAAACCAGTATTTCATGCTAAGCAGTAAGGTCAAGCTAAAGAAGTCAGAATGCAGGCTAGTGGTGATGTCACGTTCGAGTTTCTGATTGGCTAATACATTTAACCTAAACTCTAATTTCACCAAAACCAGGAAGTGTACAGAACGTCATGTGTTGAGCCAATCACGAAGTTGACTAGCATCTATTTTCTTCTGGCCATCTTCTTTGGCCAGTCCAGCTCTCTGACTTTAAGTTGGTTAGCTAACTTTAGACTAACACAGTGTAATTCGTTAAGTAGCAAGCTAACTAACATTAGGCTAACTATTATACTGTGTAATTAAAACCAGAAGCCAGTTTTGCTAGCAAGGTAATCTGAGGTAAACTATTGTTGCGATGTGGTTTGATGAACTTTGCGAATGGCCGATCATATATATATCAGAAAAACATATATCAGTTTTGTGGTGTGAGCACGCTCAGACTTTCAGACTCGCCGGTGTGGTCTGCGCCAAAATGGCTCCATCATCGTCTTCTCAATAATTGATGTGTATCTGCATTAAAATTCCCGCCACAAATCATTCTGACTGACATCGTCTGTCTATCAGTGCCCACATCTTCACCCTCCAGCTACATCTACATCTGTGTGTGTGTGTGTGTGTGTGTGTGTAGGTGACTCTCGTTTTAGCACATGCTCTGGTTTGGAGCAGGCGCCTCGCTAACTCGCTGTTCTTCACTGTTTAAAATTTCATCACTGCAACACGGTGCACATGGGTAATGAGGGCATTATTATTAGCGAGGCTGTATTGATTCGCTTTCTCACGGATTGTCAATCAGTCTGAGAAAGGTGCACTTAAACCCCACTGCTAATGCTAAATGCCCCTGCTTATACCTGGAAGCTTATTAAGCAATTAATATAATGTGGGTAATGGAGTCAGCGCGCGGCGTTTAATCACCTCAGTGCCGATAGCTGAAGCTGCTGCACAGGGAGGCGTGTATACTGCATACTGCATGTAAGGGCAATGTCAGGTGTATGCGGACATCAGGTTAATCGGGACCATTTATTATCTGGCCTGAAAAAAAACACGAAAGTCCTAACTGATGTGACATCATATAAGGGGGTGTGGTCAGCATCAGACAGGACAACCCCACAATCTTGGGAATAAAATAACATGCTTTGGCTAGTTTTAGTCATAAGGCAAAATTGTCATGACTAACATATTACACATAATTATATGCATTATGATGCATTTATATATAGGATGTACTACTGTAACAAAATAAACAAAGTTATTTTCAATCATATTCATATGTTTATAATATAATCCTTTATAAGATATCCCAAATTCCCAAACATGCTGTCCTGAATTCCTAAACATGCTATCCCAAATCACCAAACATACTGTTCCATATTCCTAAAAACATACTGTCCCATATTCCTAAAAACATACTGTCCCATATTCCTAAAAACATACTGTCCCATATTCCTAAACATACTGTCCCATATTCCTAAAAACATACTGTCCCATGTTCCTAAACATACTGTCCCATATTCCTAAAAACATACTGTCCCATATTCCTAAAAACATACTGTCCCATATTCCTAAACATGCTGTCCCTAATGATCAAACGTCCCAAAATCCCAAACTTTCTGTCCCAAATTCCCAAACATGCTCTCCCAAATTCACAAATATGAGCTCCCATATTCTCAAACTTGCTGTCCCAAATTCCCAAAATTGCTGTCCTAAATTCCCAAACATGCTGTCCCAAATGAACAAATGTCCCAGAATCCGAAACTTGCTGTCCCAAATTCCCAAACATGTTCTCCCAGATTCCCAAGCTTGCTGTCCCAAAGTCCCAAACTTGCTGCCCCAAATTCCCAAACATGCTCTCCCAAATTCCCAAATATGTCATTAAAAAGTGGTTTTCAGTCAGTTTAATATAAGGGTACGCCATTCCTCTTTAGATTATATGATGGAAACATTTTTCTTTCACATGCAGACTGAGGATTTCAGAAATGTATCCTTTGTTGGGGTTTTTGTTTTATTAATGATAAGAAAGTCTAAAAAAAATTGAAAATTCAGACACTTAAAAACCAACGCATCTGAATAAACCCTGTGTGTGTGTTGTGCTGTGACTCTTTACGGTGTGTGTGTACGGTTAGTAATGTGTGAAGTAGCGCACAAAGTTTTGAGGAAAGTCCTCCATCTTGTGGAATGCCGTCTTATTTACATTATGTATATCAGTTTGCATTATGGATGTTTGCGTACATTTGCGAGAGCGTGTGCGTTCAAGCAGAATCTTAAAACTCTTCCAAACGGATAAGGAGAAAAGCGAAGGAAGCTTCTCCCTGCAGTAATTTGAGCCAGTGTCTTGACACGCAGGAGCTGTTCAAAGGCTTCCTACCCACGCAGGAAGTTCATGAAGTATTCATGCCGGTGACGGAGCGAAAAAAAAGCAGCATAATGAAGTTGTGACCGGGCCAAATGAGTGTCCGAGGGCACATAGAGCGAGCGGCAATATTCGGTATAATGAGACTGCTTTCCCTCCCTGAAGCACACATCCTGAGCTTTGGAGAGACGCGCTGCTGAGAGGGCTCCCGGGAGCGCATCCAGCACACGTGACCTCTCTTCCATAGCTAAGGCTTAAATATCATGAGATATTTAAAAAGCTCACTCCACACACTGGGTACGCATACTGATCCCCCTGTCAAATCACGAAGAACAATAAATAATCAATGAACAGGCACGACGTAGAATACAAATTCAAAAAAAGAATATAGTCTTTTAGGAGTAAAACATGTATTCCAAATTACATTTGATTTTATTAAAGTTGCAATCAGCCTTTTCTGTTAAAGGTGCAGTAAGCAATTTTGACACACTCTAGTAAATCCTACAGCTGACTAACGTGTGTTGTCCATGTCAGATCACATGATGAAGATCCTCTAACGATAGACCTGTGATTTAAGAAACGCTGTTTAGGTCATGGGCTCATGTACAGAAAAAAACGCTCACATGAACACATTTTTCAAAGTGAGTTTGAGGTAATAAGGATATTTTTCTGTCCACTAGCATGTTTCATTTATCACCATCTCCACTACCTTTATTTTGAGCTTTCTTGTGAATTTACCGTCTTTCTTTTACACAAGCGTTGCAGCTACACTCACACTGTGAGACCAAAAAATTCTTTTACATCGTGTTTAAGATTTTTGCCTTCGACAACAAAATCTGATCGAAAATCTTACAGTGTAAACTGTAGCTTAAGCTAAATGCTTTGAATATCATCCATCCACAAAGCCACGCCCCCTCCCAAAAACAACCACACCCACATACCCGAACGCTAGTGCAAGAGCCTTAGCTAATAGAGACATATTCTTATCCTGATTGGTTGGATGTTGGTGGTCCGTATCATGTCTTCAGTTTGCAGAAAAAAAACACATTTCTGTGTCGAAGCGAAGAGCCTGAAAAAAAGTCACGATAAAAAAAACCCCTGATGTCACTTTTAAGAACAAATCTATTTTTAATCATTAGGACACTGTTTCAAAAGAAATGTATATTTTTAGTTTATTTCTGCTCAGTTAGATTTTGTCACATCGTACATTTAAATGGAAAAAAACCCCACATGGGGTGTATGTAAAAGGGGGCGGAGTTATGGAAATATTCTCAAAAGTCTTTCGTTCATTGGTCACTTTGACTAAATGGACTTTTAGCCACGTTTAAGTGATGATACTGATCATCCGCACACAATATAACCAGCTCTACACAATCTACTGTTTTGATTTCCGGTTGCCGTTAAGCCACTTACTGTTGTTGTCAAGCATGGACTTTTTTTTTTTTTTCTTATCTCGATGTCTAGCCTCACCCACATCGCCGTATTCGCGCCAGGCTTCGATTCTCTTAGTGCTGCACACGTGAAAGTGCCCTTACAAGGTAAGTGTCATTACAGCCCCAAAGGAAGCAATCCAACACGGCTGATGGGCTTTTAATATCACTAAACACAGCTTAATGGGCTTTTAATATTGCTCTGTCAGGTCGGCCCTGAGTTTTAAGTGTTGGACACAAGGACAAAGCAAGGCTGAGAGCTGATGAATGGAGACATTAAAAGCCTTAGTGTGGGATTCCTGCTGGAGAAGCACTCTGAACATCCTACAGCTCGGGGGAATGAGCGTGAATTTTCCACCAATTCAGCATAGGACATGACTAGCGTATCATTGATTAGCATTACTACACTATTTATTTACTTATTTTAAAATAGTATTCAGGTTAAGAGATCATTGATGTAGTGTTCAGGATTGGGATTTAATTCACTGGAGTGAAATATCCGTTAGAAACATGACATTAGCATGATGGAACATAGCGCTAGTAATCACTCAGCAAAGGATTTCAACCCTCCAGGTGAAAAAGCAGGAGGAGCTCCCCTTTGTGGAGAATTAGCATAATAAACCACTGCGTGTTGTGCTGTTATAGTACAATAATCAACGATGGGGTGGTGTGTTTTATTCCTCTTACATCACAGCAATTTACCAACTATTGAAATTTTAGTAATTAAAGAACGACATCATCTGTTCATAGTTACGTTTCATGTTGTGGAACATCTGTAGAACAAGTTAGTTCCTGCTGTCACTTACATTATAGCAGCTATAAACAGTCATTCCCTTATTAACTTCTCTCTTGAAGTTAATAAAACTTATATGATTTATACGCTTTATATGGAGCATCTGCTGTACAGGTCCCTGTGAATGAGCTGTTACTATAGAAACGAGGGCATTAATATAAATCTGTGATTGGCAGCTGCACTACTATCAGAGCTGCTGTTGTAGGAAATGAAGAAACACCTTCTGACCAATCAGAACGCAGAATTCAGCAGCGCTGTCGTATAAACAGAAATATGTCTCTGCACCACAGCTATTTGGTTAATTAGTGCCACGATGGTTCTGATTCTGTCCCTGTTCACCCAGCATATTTTCAGCGCCATCTGCCCCGATTTGTCCCTAGCTTACCTTATCTTACCTTACATGGTCTTTGTTTCCTGTTCTCGTTACTGCATTTCCATGGTTGTTAATTGCTCTCACCTGTTTCTCACTACCCTCATTAGTCTGTATATTTGTGCACTCGTGCGGTGCGGTACAAATGAAATAATTACAGCCCATGCCAGAGCCTTTTGACTGGAGACCGCTAACAGCAACTAGACTGAAAAACAACGCTGTTTTAGGGCTCGATTATTCATGAAGGGAATAACCAACAAATTGTTTTTGA
>CM075010.1:27376867-27399154 GCA_037576675.1 Pangasius sanitwongsei
TCCACGGTTCCGAAGGAATTCTCCTATGGGGACGCAAACCTGCGATTATAAGCCCCACCCCCAAACGAACCCAGAATCGGTCCTATATGAGTATTCGGGTCAAGTGTGAAAATGTGTCTTCATTGAATAATTTAAGTAACCTGACCAGCGTTGCTATGGTTTAAATGACTGAATTGTTAATATTTTGGAAAACAGAACCAGTTAAATTCATTGGAAAATATTGTGGGCGGGTAGAAACAAACAAACAAACAAACAAACCAAAAAAACATTCATGCACACACTTGCAAAAGCAAGAACAAATAAACCGAAATCTTGGTAAAGTTGTGTAAAGCGGTTTATTATACACAAAGGATAGGATCACATCAGGACATAAGTCAATATGAGGTGTTAAAGCTCCTGTACACTCTAGTGCAAAAGTCTGTGCACCCTTTGGACAGAATAAAGAAGAGTTGGAATGTAATTCATACCAAGACATTTCATACTGTTGTGCAAGTAGCAAAAATAGTCAAGAGATAAACCAGGTCAAGAGTCGACTCTGATTGAAGATCGAGTGCCGTGAATTACAATACGCCAGCAGTCTGACAGCAGGAACTTATTTCTCTCGGTTACGTGACGATGTAGTTCATCTGCAACTGAAATAACGTGTTAGGAATTCTTGTCATATCACAGGCAGACATGATAATGAAAAGTAAATCCTATTTGATCCAAACAGTCCGGAAAAGGTCAAAATCGGGGATGAAGAGAAACGACAAGGAGAGAACTGCATCTCAACTAAGTCTGTGAGCAGATATAAACCAGCCTCTGCTTTTCTCTCGCTTAAGAAGACAAATAAGAGAAAAACACAGCTTGACATGTTACTGAGAAACCGTAAAGCGTAAACTCCTCTGTCCTGCAGATGTTGAACGTGTTACAGCTTTACCTCTGACTGTTACATGGACTCCTTCCATAACGGTTAAATAAACACCTCCTTAGAAAAATCTTCCCCATATCAACGAAAACACACGTTTTGTAATCAAGTCCCTGTATATGAGCTGTTACTATAGAAACAATAACTTATTGGAAAGCTGCGCTGAACTTTCGCCCACCATGTTTGTTCATGAGAAATTCTGCAAGAACACAGATTTGAGATATAGGATCATTGGTTTACTGGGACTCTAAGCATAATTTAAATGTGTGTTGTGGTATTTTCTGGGGAAATATACTAGCATGGAGGGTTATACGACTAAAAAATGATCCTAAAAGATGAAATGCGATGAAAAATCTGTTTCAAGATCGTTTAGGATGGTATACATATTGTAGCAAGACTTTGCAAAATGTAGAGTAAATGACAAAAAGGTCGTTAAGATAAAAGTGAAACTAGTAGTCAGCACTCGAGGAAGAGCGACCCCTGCTGGTTGGGAGAGTGATTCTTGGGTGCGAATGTTATTGTGTTAACTTAAACACAAAAAATTCCAGAGTTATGACCACTAACACGCTTCCACTATCTAATATCGGCTCGTCTGTCATTGATGGACTTCATTGGCCAGGCAATACTACGCTTTTTTGTTAGCTAGCTAAACTTGCTTGCTCCTGCATGTTGACAGTCATCACTGCTGGACAATGATGAAATTTCTCAGAGATGACGTAGTGGATGTTCTGTTATTATTCAAACTAGCCAATCACAGTGAGATTTACACATCATATGGCATCATTAACTGCACTGATTACTACTGCTACTGCTACTACTACTACTACTAATAATATTTGGGATATAGCAAGTTCGAATCATGACGATGCCACAGCTATCCGTGGCCGAGAATCCAAGAGTGCAAAATTGGCTGTGCTTTCTGGGTGGGCGGGGCATACTCGCTCTCCCCTGTCAATCACAGTGACACTAGCCAATCGTGGGGATCGCTGAACTCATGTATGCAGAAGAAGGTGGATAGCGCTTTCTTTCGTGTCTGTTACGCCGCCCTGTGATGTAGCAGTTCGAAAAGATTTGGTCGTCTGTCTGGCTTCATATGTCTTAGAGGAAGCATGTGATAGCCTTCACCCTCTCTGATTGGGTGGGAAATGGCAGATGAGCAGACTGAGGAGAAAATGGGGAAAAAATTAACAATAATAATGTCTTACTCTACTATGGGAAGTAGAAGGGTGCCAAAACTTTGTGCAGAGCAACAAGGAAGGCTACAGTAAATAACTGTGGACTTATAAAGTGACCTGTATGGTAGGTCAATCTGATAACATGGGATGAGTGGAGCTGCAAAGAACAAAGCTAGCAATGAAACAGGAAGGAAACAGGAAGTAAACAGGATGTCCATGTTTTAAGATTATACATTGACATTCAAATGAAAATTCCAGAAAGCTCTTGGTGATTAGATTTCGGAGAGTACTGCATGCGTGTGGAAGATCCTGAGCTCGTGGAGACGTTGGTGAACGGAATATAAATGCCGTGCGGGTAAAAGAGCAGCGACAGGCGAGTGATGGAGCCATTGTGAGACAGAAAGCGATTGCAGAAGCAGCGGAGGAGAATATCTCTTTCACCATTCACAGTCCACACCATTATACTTCTCCTGCATCACAGAAAGTTCCTCCGAGCGTTCTTTCAGTCGGACATTGTTATGGAAATAGAGAACCTTTAAACCAAACCCCGTGTAACCTTAATGCTTCTAACTCCATAACTAATGGCTCCAGTATTTTGAAGCGTTTTAGGAACTGAGAGTTTTTTAGCTCCATTTCCTGCTTCATGTCAGCGTATCGCAGTGCTAATTGTCGTGCTAGCTCAGCGCCAGTTTCCCCAAAGCACATCTCCTGCAGTTCTTAATTAGCCGTCTAGCCCGCATTCATCCGAGACTTCTTCCTGATAAACTGTCCATCCGCTTTCATCCCACTCGCCGGCCGCGTAGCGTCCCTTCACCACCCACACGTCCTCACATTGCAGCACAACAAAAAATACAGATGAGAAAGAGATGATGGCCTTCTCCCTGACAGAGGCCAGGATAGGAAATTAGAAAATGTCAGCATGGGGATGGATTCAATTAATTTTACCACTGCGATGCATCTGATTAGCTGGCAGGTGGACAAACAGACGCACTGCAATTTAGCGACGGCTAACAGCGGACCTCGATCATCAGAGATTTGTGCTTTATCATAAATGACTGGATAAATTGGGGGAAAAAAATGGCTAGAAATCTAATAATAATAATAATAATAATAATAATAATAATAATAATAATCAATATGGATTGTGAATAGTTACATGATTAAAATAAATGATCATAATAAACATTATTACTAGGAGAGTCCGGTGTTATCTTTTAATATCTGAAAAAATAAAAATACTTTTATAATTTAAAGTTAAAATAATCAAATTTATTATGATCCATCGGCGTAACACATCTGAGTGGAACCAGATTCGAGATGAGGATTAATGCTGCGTTCGACTCGGAAGTGGGAATTACGTCGTGTTGATTTGACGTCGCGTCCTGATCCAATTTTAGAGAATATTTTCTTTGTTTTTTTTGTTTTTTTCTCTCTAGTCGGAGCATTAACTCTTGGCTAAGCCCCGCCCACTAAACAACCACTGACCAATCAGAGTATAGCAGCTGTAATGAAGGGGGCGCTGTATGCACATGAGAAAACAGATTTCCAAAAAAGTTTGGAGCGAAAGTGGAATTTTACTTCATTTTCTGAACCTCGGAAAGGATAAAAAAGGATAAAAATAAAATTAAATTAAAAAACAGAAAATAATAAGATAAACAACCATATAAATAATTTGATTAGAATAAATAAATAAATAAATAAATAAATAGATTAGAATAAATACATAAGTAAAATATGTAAATAAATATAGAAATAAATACAACCTTAAAAATATATGAAAATAACATAAAATAAATTAAGTGACAGCAGAAGTTATTATTCGTAATTTGTCCACGAGATAAATTTAGTCTTTTTTCCTTTGTTGTTTTGATGAGATGGAAGATACCAGAAAGAATAACACATTTATTGTACATTTTAATTCTTTTTTTTTAAAGAAGCTAATAATATAATCTAAATGTCTGTGTAAATTAAGCACTGATACTAAATTGTAAATGTAAATTTATTCCCAAATTAAAATTTTAATTACGATCAAACAGTTGCGTATAGCTAACTAGCGTATCTTGACTAGCCGCTAGCATCTAGCGCAAAGGAAAATATCCTGGAATTAGACGTTTGTGGAAAGCAGAAAGCAGTCAGGAGGACGTTGAGCTCTAAATTCATCACTGCAGGAGCTTTTGTCTGTTTCTGAGCTTTTCAAACGATTCTTGATTAATTTTTTAATCTCCAGCAGCGAAGCGTTAAAAGTCACGTTAGCGTTAATTATCTTTTCCTTTTGTGTGGCTCTTTAGAGGAAAAACCAGAGCTGTAATCTCTTTATTTAGTGAATTTATTTTACCGACTCATCCACATTTCATCAAATCATTTCATTTTTTTCTTCTCTCTCTTTTTTCTCTGTCTGAAAGCCTCTTGTGAGACTCGCTCTGAGACTCGCTGTGGGACTCGCTGTGGGACTCGGGGGACTCGGGGGAGGCGTTACAGCCGCGCCGCTACACGGCATTATTTCACACAGCCGATAAGCATTTCCAATTTTCCTGCTGTCCCACGATAATTAATCCTCGAGCAGGATTCAGAAACAAGCGCTTTGTCTCCCGAGCCTGAATTACTCAAATACAGTCTCGGATTAAAACGTGGCACGAACACACGTCTCTAATTTAACTGCTGCATTGTTTAAAATCCTCTGACGGAGGCTGAAATCTGAAATTAAAAAGAACAAATTAATAATGAAATCATTTTGTTATTAGTGGCAGAAGCAGTAAAAACGGGTCCGTGAATGTACATTACTGCACAATGTTTTATTTCTTATCACAGTGTTTTGTGAAAAAAACTTTTTTTTGTAAAAAGATATTAAGGTTTTCATTTGACTCGCCGTCGTATCTACAGAAAGACAATAACGTAGGAAGAGAGAATAAATGTATCTATTCTATTCATCTTCACAGGAACGGGAACAACTCGAGGCCTCGGCTCCGAACAGAGTCATGCTGGGTTAGGCTTTATTTTTCCTCAGCGGTGACACTGACGGTGTGTGATTGCCGCTAAGTGCAGGGTTAACATGAGAGAAAGCTTCTTAAACCACAGAGTGTTGATTAAAAGTGAAAAATAAACTTAACAGCGTTTTTTTTTCCTCCAGGATCTCGACTGGAAAAGCAAAATTCAATTTCATTTAGTCACTCGGGATTTCCTCCCAGCCCTGGTTCCTGACTCAGCTGTGTGTGTTCTGATTAACTGCTCTACACACACACACACACACACACACACACACACACACACACAGCTATTGTTTCCCATTGGACCCTGACTTTTTAAAATGGATTTCCCCATTCAGTGTTATTTGTGAGAGAAGCATAAAAACCTGCAACATTGATGTACAGTAATCTAAACAGTTTTATATTACACCGATTTAATTTTTTTAAATATATTTTTTTTCTATTATTGTCATCAGTGAAGTTGACGAATCCTTTTACACGTCTCGGGTCAACCGCAGAATTTCTTCATTTATGTTAATATCCAAAGACCCAAAAACTGGAACAATAAAACCTTTTATATATTCCTTATTGTATATTACTTTTCAAAAATTATCTAAATAAAATTAAAGTCATATAAAAAAAAACACCCAAACTAACAAACAAAAAACTTTTAGACGTCTCTTATCAACCACAAAACGTCTTAATTTATGAAAAAATCCCAAATTAGAGTGAAAAATTAAGTTCATATATTATTTTTATGTATAACTTTAAATAAATAAATAAATATTTGGACACTGACGGGGTTATTGTTATTTAGCTGTCTATAAAAGGAATTAAAATTAAATAATGAATAGCTCGGCTGTTCCATGGCCAGGTGTGTGTGTGTGTGTGTGTGTGTGTGTGAGAGAGAGAGTGTGTGTGTGTGTGTTATTCCCTCATTATTCCACTTACAAGCAGCGAAAAGGTCTATCTGTTGCTGTTAACTCTCAATACGGAGTATTGAAGAATTCTTTCTCTGGTGAAGAAAAACCCCTTCACAAGCATGAAGATGATGAAGAACATCCTCCAGGAGATGGGTGCATCTGTATCTGTGTCAAAGTCAACAATCAAGAGAAGAATTCACCAGAGTAAATACAGAGAGATTACCAGATGATGTGCACCACTGATACACTGATAAGCCTCACAAACAGGAGGAAGAGATAAGAGTTTGTGAGAAACATCATAGGAACAGCATGGAATGGACAGATGAGATGAAGATTGTTGCAGAATGTAGCAGAATGATGGGAAGAGAAGAGAAGAGTATGGAGAAGAGAAGTTACTGATTATGATCTGAAGCGTTCCACCTCGTCTTATGGCATGTGTGTGTGTGTGTGTGTGTGTAGGACTGCATTCTCTTGTATTTATTGATGATGTGACTGAGGAGAAGAGCAGCAGGATGGATTCTGAAGCGATATTATCTGCTCACATTCGGCCAAATGCTTCGACACTCACTAGGCGGAGCTTCACAGCGCAGATGAACGATGATCCGAAGTGTCCTTCAAAAACAACCCAGGACTTTTTTTTTTTTAAGGGCAGAGACGTGGAATGTTCTGCAATGTTATTCCTTATCGGTTTTCTTCATCTGTTTTTTTTGGCGCAGCCGTCTCGATTCACATCACCGTGTCTCTGTAGAGGAACATAAAGCCCTAAAAAAACACGAGGGAAAAAAAAAGAAGGCGAGGTCGTGGTGTGAGAGGTGACGAGCGTGATTCAGTTACACATGAGCTCTGATTTATGGAGTCAGTGTTCAGCCTGTCAGAGCTCCAGGGCAAAAATAACAAGCATTGTACGACCTGCTGCTTAGCATAACACACTGTCCTCACTGCTGTTCTCTCTCTCTCTCTCTCTCTCACACACACACACACACACACACACACATGGTCGAGTTGGGTCATCTGAGTTTCTGCTCCAGTTCATAAAAACAAAAATAACTGTACCTGTTATTATTACAGCAGCAACTTTACCTTCACATTAGCATGTTTCCTAGCATGTCTTAGCATGTCTTCTTGTCAGGTGCTGGATGTTAGCATGTCCTAGCATATTTTTCTTGTAAGTTAACATTTCTCCAATGCCAGTCTGTCCTAGCACATTTAGCATGTTTCCTAGCAGGTGTGGCATTAGCAAGCGCTCTAGTTTTGCATGCTAGCATGTCTAACATATAGCCAGATGGTGGATGTTACATCTCCTAGTGTATTTAGCATGAATCCTAGCATGTCTCTGGGGTTTGCAAACGATTCTTAGCATACATAACAGGTTTCCCATAATCAGCAGGTGATGTGGAATTGCCTGATCTAGCATATTTAGCATGTCTCTAATGTTAGAATGTCTCCTAGCATGTCAGCATGGGTTGTTTGCATGCTCTAGTTCATTTAGCATGTTTCCTAGCAGGTGTGGTATTAGCAAATCTACTAGTTTGCATCCTGGTGGATGTGGTGGATGTTGCATCTCTTAGCATATTTAGCATGCTTCCTAGCAGTTCTCTTATTAGCATGTTTCCTAGTCTTGCAATGCTAGCATGTAAGCAGGTCCTGGACATCTTAGCATATTTAGCATGTTTCTAAACACATCTCTTCCATTACAATGCCTCGTAGTCTTGCATGCTAACAATACTTATATACAATACTTTAACTATAATAAATACCGTGGTGTCCACCTCAACAGCAGTCTGGACTGGAGGACCAACAGCGAGACGGTCTACAGGAAGGGTATGAGCAGACTCTACTTCCTGAGGAAACTCAGATCCTTCAATGTATGGACCAAATTGCTGGAGACCTTTCTACCAGTCTGTGGTCACGAGTACAATGTTCTTTGCTGCACTCAGTCGGGGGAGCAGCGTCGGAGCTGGCGAGGTGGAGAAGCTGAATAAGCTAATCAGGAAAGCTGGCTCTGTCCTAGGCTGCAAACTGGACACCCTGGAGATGGTGGAAAGATGGATGGTGGACAAAATGGAGAGGATCCTGGACAATAGCAAACATCCCATCCATGTCACACTGGGCAAACAGCGGAGCTTCTTCTCCAGCAGCTTCGCTGTAACAAGGAAAGGTACAAGAAGTCATTCTCACCTGCTGCTATCCGACTCTACAGCGAGGTTGAGGAGCTGTGTGGACGTTGGAGATGATGGACATGTCTACTGGTTTTGCGCAACCAATTACTACACTGCATATTGCACAACAATTTTTACATTCTTACACACACACTACAACAACTAATCATCACACACGTCTAATGTACAGTTTTAAACCTGACAACCTGCAGTATATTTCATACAGTTCATCTGTACAGGAATCTCAGTCTGTAAATACCTTGGAGAGCTTTATAAGTATATTTTTATTCCCTTTTTTGTGATATATTGTGAGTTTATTGTGCATTTTTTTAAGTCTTGTGAACTGTTACACAAGTCTTCCCTGTTGCTCTTGTTTTGTGGCTGTTTTGACACCAAATTTCCCCTTTTCAATAAAATACTCTCTATCTCTATCCGTCTATGTCTCCTAGCATGTCTTGTATTAGCATGTCTCCTAATTTCACATGCTGGTGTATCTCTTAGCGCGTCTTGCATAGTAAGGAGGTGCTACACGTGACGTGTCTTAGCGTATCCGGATCGTTTCCTAGCATGTCTTTCATGTTACTATGTTTGTAACAAGTTTTTGTTAGCATGTCTCCTAGTTTTGTATGCTAGCTTGTCTCTTAGCATCTCTTAGGTGATGGATGTCCTAACATATTTAGCATGTTTCCTAGCATACTTTAACTTGTAATCAGCATGCTGTATATCTCATACTAATGCTAATTAACACAATGCTAATAAACGTAATCTCTTATATAGTAAAAACAAACATGCTATATTATATGCTATAGTACATTTCTTTTATAAAGCTTTGCTCTTATGAACATTTCTGTACTGCATTTGGAGACATTTTCTCCAAAAATGTATAACTTTCTGAAACTTTGGAGCAGTATGTTTTTTAGCTTAAGCTCCAAAAATACACGACAGCAGCAGCAGCAGCAGCAGTAGAAGTGTTCGAGGTCATCAAACCCAGCGAGCCGGGAGTCATACTGTAAAAAAAAAACACCATCTGTCGTCAGGCCGTGGGTTCCTCGTCCTCCTCCTCTTCAGCGTGTCATGTGTGGGCTCTTCGGCGATCTCGAGTCAGTAAACAGAAGTTCAGAGTTGCTGCTCCCCGGCGAGAGTTTGCTCGTGTTTGACTCGAGTTCTGATTTAAATTCAGTGCAGAACTCAGAGCCAGAAGCAGCCAACAATACAAACCAATTTGTCTCATGGCATCACACCGTACGCCGCTGATTGCAGCTTTCAGAGTTTTAACAGCACGGTTTTTACGGTTTCCCCTGATGCCCAGCGACAACATTTTATTTACGTCTCTGGAGGTGAATTGGAAATCGGTGCATGGACTCGGAATAAACAAAAATGCCTCAAGGAAACTTTCTGGTAACTTCAGAGTCGAGAGTCGGGTACAAAATATAGATGAAAATGTACAAAACACGTCAGGAGCCAAACGTGCCCGAGTAGTGGAACATTGAAAATGATACAATACAGGACACCAGTTTTTGTAAACCAACTGCACATGTTCTAAGTCATACTGATAACCAGGTTCTAGGGGTTGTAGACTGGGGTCAAAGGTTAGCGCTGTTGCCTAGGGGATAGTGGTTATAAACTGGCTTGGCAAAAAATCTGATCATGTCGACTGAGTCGACTCTGAATCACCTTTCTTAGGGAACATGTTGAAAATGATATGACAGGACATCAGATGTTTTCAGTTCTACTGATAACTAAGTTGTAAGGGTTATAGTTATGGACTAGGGGTCTGGGTTACAGTTATTTCCTAGCGGATAGAGATAAAAAAAAATGGTTTGGCAAAAAAGTCTGAAACTCTGAGTCGACTCTTTTAGGTGAAGGTCGAAAATGATACAATACGTTAATGTTAAATGTAACTATAAATGGATAAAAATTATGTCGTTCGTTAATCAATAAAAAAATCGTAAGTGTTGCTAAATTGCTGTGGTACAAGGGGAATTAAACATGTAGGGAGGTGTTGTTATTGGAAAAACAATCAACCTCAGTGTGGTAGCAGTAACTCAGCTTGAAAGTATCAGGGTTACTCTGTGACGGCGCCCCCTGTTGGCAGCTTTATGCGGCTCTTATGAACACGACACAAGCAGGATAATCTGATTTATTTAAATCCCACAAATCAGTTCAGATCAACTCCAGTGAAATTTTGCATTTGTTTTTTAAAATGTAGTTGTCTCAGACGTTTCCAGGAGACCCAAGCTGTATTATGTTAAATAGGAGGATCTGGACTCCTTGTTTATTTTTTGCCCAAAGGAAAAAAGTCATTTTGTCGGGCCGAACGCAGCATCCATCAATCAAACGTCGTCTGTAATCGAATCAGTCTGTCCTCACCCTGTTACCGTCCAGGAAAATCTGCCTGTTGTCTCTAAAACATGAAGCCACTCATGCATGCACAATCTGATCTAATTCTGCAGGCATGAATTTCAATCAAAGTCATGTGAGGACTCTGTGTGGATGCACTTGTCAACATGGCTATTAAATTAGCCTGAACAGCGCTTCGTCATCTTTCTCAGTAATGTACACAATCCTGCTAGGAATTTCATTTAAATCTTGAGAAAAATCTAGAGGACGAGTAGTGTCCTGAGAAGGTGGAAATAAAAACAAGAGAGAGAAACAAAGAAAATATAAAACATTAAATAATACATTCACAATCACACACACCTTATTTATTTATTTATTTATTTATTTATTTATTTATTCATGAATCTGTCTTTATGAATTAATATTTACAAATGGCAGAGTGTAACACGTGTGTCATGGAGTCGTTTATCTTAATGGCTCGTCTCTCGCTGACATGAACATAAGTAATGATTACAAAAATCTAATCATGCCACTGTAGTTCAGATAAGAGGCTCATTGAGATAAAGGGACGTTGCTGCCTTTTAATCTTCACTTTAAAGTAACCATGATGAAATTGTGACTTAATGAAAAATAAAATATGCACAGTTTTATTTCTGTCGATGAGCTGAGGCGTGTTCAGTGTCTCAATTTGCTTCTTTCATTTCTTTTTTTTTTTTTACTAACAAGTAGCTAACAAGTAATGGATATTAATCTCACCAAAAATCTTTAGAGTAATTTTCTGTTTTATCTATAAACATGAACTAAACTGAGTTCATGTCCTGCCTCATGCGCCCGCCCGTGAGGAGACTCTCGCCCTCCCAAATTAAAGTCTGGTAAGCCATGCGCTCTCTCTCTCTCTCTCTCTCTCTCTCTCTCTCTCTATTCTGCTCTGGTATTCGATCAGCCACCATTGCCCTGCTCAACACCTGCCCCTTGACCCCTCCAACCCTGCTCAATACCTGCCCCTAGACCCCTCCAGCCCTGCTCAATACCTGCCCCTAGACCCCTCCAGCCCTGCTCAACACCTGCCCCTAGACCCCTCCAATCCTGATTGAGACCTGCCCCTAGACCCCTCCTACCCTACTCAATACCTGCCCCTAGACCCCTCCAGCCCTGCTCAACACCTGCCCCTAGACCCCTCCAGCCCTGCTCAATACCTGCCCCTAGACCCCTCCAGCCCTGCTCAATACCTGCCCCTAGACCCCTCCAGCCCTGCTTGAAACCTGCCCCTAGACCCCTCCAGCCCTGCTTGAAACCTGCACCTAGACCCCTCCAGCCCTGCTCAACACCTGCCCCTAGACCCCTCCAGCCCTGCTTGAAACCTGCCCCTAGACCCCTCCAGCCCTGCTTGAAACCTGCCCCTAGACCCCTCCAGCCCTGCTTGAAACCTGCCAAAAGATCCCTCCAGTCCTGATCGAGATCTACACCAAGGCCCTTCTAGTCCTATTTGAAACCCCTCCAGCCCTGCTCGAAACCTGCACTGAGACGCCTCTGGTCCTGCTTGAGATGTGTGCAAAAACCCCTTCAGTCCTACTCGAGACCAGAACCAATCTCCCTCCAGCCCTACTCAAAACCTTTGCCTAAACCCTCAAGTCCTGCTTGAGACCTGTTCTGGGGCTCTTCCTCCCCTGCCAGCGCCTAGCCTTGTTTTTCTGTTCTTGTGTTCTGTGTTTCCTGGTTCTGACCCGTGCTCATATCCTCATGTCCCTTGCTTCCCTGTTTTTTTGTTTTGTTTTGTTTTTTTACCTATACTTGCATTGTGCCTAATTCAGGAGATGATGTTGAGCTAACGTACAGCCTGAGATTAACACGGTAAAAATGGTGTTAATTAAAGAATGATGGGTGTTTGACTCAGGAAGGTGTTTCACTCTCCCTGCTGTCAGGAGAAACGGAGGAGAAATGGAGTAAAAAGAGGAGAAGTGGAGTAAAAAGAGGAGAAGGGAGTTTGTGTTGTTAGCCCGTTAGCTGAGTCACGGCTCTCCCCGATGGACAGATAATTGTTTTGTAAAAGGACTAAGAAACATCAGCTTGTCCATCTGAGCACTCTGGAGATTTACTTTCCCTCCTCCCCCTCCTCTCCCCATGCCAATCCAATAAGAGCAGAATATCAGGATCGCATTAGCGAGAGTCCGAAAGAGCCGCAAATCCGATTGGCGTGTGTTTGGAGGAGAAGAGACAGCCGGAAAGTTGAAAGGGATGAAAGATGATCTTCATAAAGACGACGTTCAGGCCGTTTCATCATCCAATCTTTTTTCCAGAGTAAAAGCGAAGGGTCGTGACACGAAGATCAGCTTGTCGTTTGTGTGTTTTCATTTTTTCATTCAAACACACATTTAATAATCACAATAAAGAAAGAAAGAAGTTAAAGAGGACATTTAAGACTAGGATTGTACTACTGATGTGAAAATTGACCTCTCTCTCCCTGTCTCTCTCTCCCTGTCTCTCTCTCTCTCCTCCTGTATCTCTCTCCCTGTATTTCTCCTCCTGTATCTCTCTCCCTCTCTCTCTGTGTCTCTCTCTCCTCCTCTCTCTCCCTGTCTCTCTCTCCCTGTCTTTCTCCTCCTGTATCTCTCTCCCTGTCTCTCTCTCTCCCTGTCTCTCTCTTCCTGTCTTTCTCCTCCTGTATCTTTCTCCGTTTCTCTCTCTGTCTCTCTCCCTGTTTCTCTCTCCCTGTCTTTCTCTCCCTTTCTCTCACTCCATGTCTCTCTCCTCCTCTCTCGTCCTGTATCTCTCTCCGTTTCTCTCTCTGTCTCTCTCCCTGTATCTCTCTCCGTTTCTCTCTCTGTCTCTCTCCCTGTTTCTCTCTCCGTTTCTCTCTCCCTGTCTTTCTCTCCCTTTCTCTCACTCCATGTCTCTCTCCTCCTCTCTCCTCCTCTCTCTCTCTGTCTCTCTATCCCGCTGTTCTCTTTCTGTACATTGCTCTCTGTATCCCTGCTTTCATTTATGTTCTCTCTCTTCTTTCTTGCTCATCTCTCTCTCTCTGCCTCCCTCTTTCTTTCTCACATTGTCTCTCATACTGTATATCAGGTATCTGTTTCTCTCTTTTCCTCTTGCTCTATTCCTCTTCCCTTCCCTCTCTGTCTCTCGCTATTCTTTCCTCTCTTCCTTCTCTCCTCTTCTGTGATCTCTCTCTCTCTATTTCTTTCTCTTCCTTCATCTTCATGTCTCTTCTTTCTTTTCTCATCGTAATCCCATCCATCTCTACCCGTCTGTCCCTATTTATTTCTTTCCCGCAATCTTTTTTCTCTCTGTATCTCTTTCTGGATCAGTCTCTTCATCTTCATCTTTCTCTCTACCTCTAGTTTCCTTGTCTTTTCTCATCTCTTCTACATCTCTCTATTTCTGTCTTTCACTCTCTCTTGCTGTTCCTCCTTTCCTACTTTCTCTCTCTTCTCTCTTTTGTTTCCAGTCTCTCTGTTTCTCATCATCTGTCTTTCTCTATTTTTCTCCTTTTCCCTTTCTATATCTCATATTGCAAATAATTTCTCTCTCTCCTGCTTTTTTCTCTCTTCTCTTTTGTTTTTCTCTATTTCTTTTCGCGCTCTCTCTGCACAACCCTTTCTTTATCTTCTCTCTTTCACTCCTAATCGTTCTTTACTTATTCCTTCCTCTAATGCCCATCTCTCACTGCTATCACTGTTTCACTCTATTTCACTCTATCTCTCTATCTTCCCTTCATTTTCCTTTCTCTCTTTCTGTCCTGCTTTATTCCTCCCTTTTGTAAATTTCTCTTCCTCTTTTTCTCTTTTCTGTCACTTCCACAAATCCCCCTCTCTCTCTTTCATATGTCAAATCTTTCTCTTTCCTCTCTTTCATATTTATCATCAGAATACTATATATATATATATCTCTCTCTTTACCTTCCTTTTCCTTCTTTCTTGCTGTTCCTTCTCTTTACGACATTTCTGTCTCTCTCTCGTTCATATTTATCATCATGCGGCGTAGAAAATGCTGAGCTCTGCCTTCTTTTGTTCCACATTACCAACACTAATCTCTCTTTTGTTTGATTCACTCGTTCATCACAGGACGGTGTTTTCCGTCACTTCACAGTGCCCTGTATGAGCGAGGTATTCTCGAGAGAAACATCCACACGTTACTCACTTTTACTCTGAAAACTTACGCCTTTACCTCTGACTGTTACTCTGCGCTGACACTGGAGACTCCTTCCATAAATGTTACATAAATAAACATCCCCTGACAAAAACGATTACAAACATTAAAAAAAAAATTATTTCTCAATAATCTGTTTTACTTGAGACTCTTAGTGATACAGAAACCCGGGGTTGTAGGGTTCTAAAGAGAACCTTTAAAGGTTCCCCAAGAGGGAAAAAAAACTTGCTAGCAACTCTTTATGCAACCGAAAGTATAATTACTCATCTAAATAACTGCAGCCTCGACTTCTTCACCCGAGACCAAGAAAATGTATTTAAAGTAAAGGAAAAAGATATCAGTTAAAGATCACACACTGATTTTATTACTGATAAACATTTTTTACATTTTATTTTGATGTAATTACTCCTTCACCAAAGAACCAAGAACGTAAGAAAACATTAGCTAAAGCTAATTAGCAACAGATTTATTGCTACAGTGCATTCCTCTGAAGATCGTAACTTGTAATTTACGACCATTGACTGGGAAAAACCAAAGAAAACGTCCCTTAAATCAGGAACTCGGGACGGTCTCCTCAACTCCGAGTTCAGCAAGTGACGTCAAATCAACATGGCGTCTCACAGCATCAGCGGTAAACACAGCAGCAGCACTTCTACAACTCACTGTTCTGAGGTAAATATATATCACTAAGCACAGTTAGCTGGCTAGCTCGTTGCTAACAAAAGACGATCATGGAGGCGTCTTTTTTCTTCCCTCTTTGTAGCTCGAACACACAGATTTAAAAAAATGACGTGATTCCGAGCTCAGACTTCGCACTTCTGAGGTAAATCAAATGCAGCACTAATCTCTAACATGTTAGCTAGCATGCTAATAACTCTGACCATACAATCTACCTGAATGCTAGTTGCGAATAGCTGTCACAATACAAAACTGTTACGTCTGTTAAAGTTTAGATTAGTGAGGAAAAAGTTATCTTATGACTTTATGAGTGTATGATTTTTAGAGAAATGGAGTGAAATCTAGTGAGGAGAAAGTTGACGTTTTGAAGTAAGGAAGGTGCAGCTGCTTAAAAACAAGACTTCAGTAATTGTAGTTTGCTACTTTGCACCTCTGCTTGCTAGCTAGCTAAGTTTGGTCCAGCTACGTGTCATTCTTTGAACTCGATGAACAAATTATAAGTGTTTAAACACTCGCTAAGGCACCAGACAGTTTGGCTTGCTAGCTAATGTTAATGTTAAATAGCATTGTGGAACATATAGAATACGCCACAGACCAACCCTTCCACCATTACAGGATAAAAAATATAAAAATTAAAGACCGCACATTAAAGCTGTTGTCGGAAGAGGAAGAGAAGAGCGCAGAGTGGTGTAACGGCTCTGTACTCGGACTGGACCAGACCTCACTTCGGATAAAAGCATCTGGCAAATGAGTCGGTGTAATAAATGTCAAAGCAAAACACACACACACACACACACACACACACGCGTGTGCGGGGTGAATTACACAGCAGCCGGTTGCCAAAGCCTTATTTTATAGGATAATCTTTCTCATCATCAAACAGCGCTCTCTCAGCATCGATCCACATCCATCCACGTCGATAAACCTGACACGAAGAAAAATGTGGCTTTAAACGAACAAAAGCGAACGTGCTGATGCGGAATGACTCGCAATTCTGCGCCCGAGATAAACATACACGAACAGTTTCCTCAGGACAAACGCACGTAAAATAATCTGTACGTAATTCAGCATAAATGATACGTACCAATAATAAATTTAAATAACTAGCATATTAATTACATCAATGAAATGAAATACAGTCGTTAATTACCTGCTAATATTACTGACGGCGTCTTAATGCTGAGGATTGTGCCATGAATTCTGGATTCTGATTGGTCAGAAGATGCCGGTTTTTCTTCAGTAGTATTAACGCGCTCGTTCTAATACGTTATCGTTTCTATAGTAACAGCTCACTCACAGGGACGTGTTCGGAGGACGCGCCACATAAACGGATAAAAAAATCATTGATATGATGAAGTTTTCTGTCAGGAGATATTTCTTTTTTTAAGGTTTAAGGAAGGAGTCTCCAGTTTCAGAGGTTGGATGGCTTCAGGACAGAGGAGTTTACGCTTCTTTGCGGTTTGTCAGTAACTTGAAGAGAGAGAGAGAGAGAGAGAGAGAGAGAAAAGCGAGGCTGGTGAGGGGACGACTGTGTGTAGCTGCTGTAGCGTAAGCGAGAACTCTCAGTGTTTATTTGTTGCGTGTTTTTGTGTTAGTTTTCCAGCTGTCCTGTGCATTTGGTGCGATTCCGAGTTCGCTGTTTGTCTTGGGATTCACATGGGAGGAGCGCAATTAGCGCTAATGTCATGGAAAGCAGCCGTGTTTGTGGTATGACGTTCCGAGCCGACGTTGATGATTTACGAGTTTTAAAAAGACGTTACGGTGCAGCTGGAGTCAGAGCGCAGAGTCTGTCTAATGTGCATTTAATGAGGTTTGAAGCACATGTGTTTATGCAAATGGCTTAAAATAATCGAGGATCAGTGCTGAGTGTGCGGCTCGATCGCTCATCCATCAGCTTGTACTACACACAATGCGACATTAACAAGACGGCCGTGATTAATCGGCTAACACGGCTTCTGGCTCTCGTAAATAAACAGATCGATGACTGAGTTTCTTTTCTGTTGTGTGCTCACAGAATGATAATACACTCTCGTATTTTTTTATTTATTTACTTTTGTCTCGAAACAGCATCAAATATCGGACGCTTTTCCAATCTTCAGATTGAGTCGACCACCAGCGAGCGTCTTTACTGCCTCGTTTATTAAAAGCTAAACAAAAATGACGCTCTTTATAGCTGAGGTCAGAGCGTGGAGGTCAGTGGATAAAAAGGATTGACGTGAGATACGAGAAGAAACCACAAAACAAATCATCTAAAATGCGAGGAACAGAATTTCGCTCCTGGGAAAGATTTTGTTAATTATTTTGGTATTAACTACATTAGCTAATGACCTGTAGTCAATTTTAGCTAGCTAGATAAGTAAGCAGCACCTCTTAAATAATATATTATTATATTAAATAATATATTTATAGCTAGCTAAACTTTACCAAAGGACGTTATTTCTCTCAAGCTAACTTCTCCAGGTAACCAGAGCCTCTTCCATATCTGACGTCATCTATAACTGCGGCTCCACTCTGAGAAATTCACTCCTAAAGAGATCAAATATCTGTAATATAGTTACGTTTATTTAATATTCCTCATGATAAAATTACAGTAAACAAATACAAAGTTATTAAGAATATTTCCAGACATTTTTTTTACTCATTTTAAACTTGAGATCCTTTTGTTCTTGCATTTATTTATATTTAAAAAAATCATTTAAAAATATACAAACACAAACACATACATATTTTTAAAATGTAGTTGGAGATTTCTAACATTTATTTCTAAAAAGAAATAAAACGGAGGAAATTATTTTGCTAGAAATATGAAAGTGATTTTACTCCACTGTCATTTTTTCAAGTGTTTATTTACAGAAATAAGTTAAAAATATTAAATTATTTTGATTTTTCCTTCATTGGCAGATTTGAAGAGTTCATTTCTAGAAAAAAAATGTAAATTTATTACAGATTCGAAGCATTTATTTAAAAAAAAACTCTGATTTTTTTGTTCCATTAACAGATTTCAAGATTTTCGAGAATTCAAGAAGCAGAATTATGTGCCAATAGGAAACGATTATTTCTCCTGGTTTTCAAAATCTATATGAAACACAGCACTTAAATTTGTTAAATTTGTTAATTGTTAAAATTGCAATTGATTATACACGTTTATATCTGCTCTTGTTGACAGAACAAACTGGAGAACAGGTGGAAAGAAGGATGAGTGGGCGTGGTCAGGGCGGGACTGGCGCAGGAAGTAAGGAGATCGATAAGAAGATAAGAAGAATCGATCATTTTATTCACCTGTTCATTTTTTATTATTGAAGACTCCTGTATATAAATGAGAAACATATATATTTTTTGCTGTTTTGAATTTCTCATTAAATCAGGAATTCAAAAAAATGATTGAATTTTCGCTCCCAAATTTTCTCTCAAATTGTAATACACAGGATAAAGGTGAAGTTTATAGTACGATCACATTTTCCTTAAAAAAAAAAATTGTTAAATCAGATGTATTGGAGCAAAAATGAAAAACAAACAAACAAACAAACAAACACTAAAGGAATAAAATCTGCAGGAGAGGGAAGAGGACAGTGGAGCTCCTCGTCCTAACACGGACATCACGAAGTCGTCAAAACGCAGCTCTCAGAAATACACCACCGCCTGAGAAACTGGGTTTCATACAAACGCACCTTCACTTTATTATTCTTTTACTGTGGAGCTATTTTCCCCCTCAGAAGTTTGCTTTGCTAAAGAAAGGGGACATCTCTTCCCTCTTGTAACTATCCGTAATAAACCGCAAAGCCAGGCGATTTAATTCGGGGCCGCAGAGAGAAGCCGAGCGAGACGACTGGTGGCCTTTTAAAGTCGACTGTGTACAATTCAGCTGGAAAGAAATGCACAGGAAATTACAGAGCTGTGCTAGAAATCACGTTTCTACTCCAGCAGCTTCGTATTAGCGATCTCTCTCTCTCTCCCTCTCTCTCTCTCCTTCTCTCTCCCTCTCTTTCTCTCTACTGGCGTGTCGGTAAATTGTTATACGGTGTAAACATTTTACGTCCCTGCAGGAAGAGTTTTATTTAGACACTACTAGCATAAAGTCTTATTTTGGACCAATATGAAGATGCACCATGTTTTTTTTCGAGTTCTGTTAACTGGACACCTCCATGCAGGTTTGAAGAACGTCGTGAGGAGATCCGTGACTCCTGTTAATTGAACGTGAAAAATTACAGCCATGTCTTCGTCAAGCTTGGGTTCTCCAACTCTGAGTTTTCTGAAAGCTTCACCTCGACAGCTTTGCCGCAACGGCTTCCGCTGTTAAAATGAACGAAGGCTGTCTTCCCTCTCTTGAAGTTTTAAGACAAAAAAAAAAAAAAAACTTAGGAAAAAAAGTTACAGCTTTACCTCTGACTGTTATAGAGCGCTGACACTGGAGACTCCTTCCTTAAATGTTACATAAACATCTCCTTACTTTCAGAAAACTTCACCATGCCAACAGTTTTTCACTCCGAGCGTCCAGCATACACGTCCCTGTGGATGAGCTGTTACCATAGAAACCATAACGTATCAGGACGAGTGCGTTGATATAAACCTGCGCCGCTGTCAGAGCTGCTGCGACCAATCAGAATCGTAGCTATGGTTTAGTTTAAAGCAACGCTCAGTGATTCTCGAGGTGTTTCCACAAACGCAAAAAGGTCAAAGGTGAAGTGAAGTGTCGTTCTGGCTGAGAGGAACGTGTGCTGTTGTGTGGTTGCTCACGTTTTGCGCTGTGAGTGGAATTCGTTTCGCTATAATGGAGGCTGCTTCAAATCATCCTGGTTAAATAGATTAAAAGTCCATTTTGTTCTGGTCCTGGACAGGTCTTGGCCATCTCATGATGTCTGGAAGAAGATTACATTTTCGGACGATGGATAAAACAATTACAGAAGCGACAGAAAAGCAGAATTTTTGTCCCGAGACATCAGGAAACTCTCTGTGATGAATTTTAAAGTTCTGCTCACTTTTTTTGCCTCACAAGCGTTCACCAAACTTCAGTCACCAAACAAGCTGCTCTTTTTTTTACTACTGTTTACGTTCTCGCCTTCTTGAGTTCATCCCTTGATTAGTTTATCTGGTTATCTCTTATTGTGTCTTTGAGTTGTGTTTACCTGCTGAAAAAAAAACATCTTAACACATGAAAATATCTTGAATGTGGACAAATTTGTCTAATCTTTCTTATTATGAGCTTATTATTAATTAAATATAAAAGAATTCAGCTTTTAGAAGCTTTTACACACTTTAAGCTTTAAAATGTCTTATTCTCTTGGCAGATCATACTGATCACTTCTAGTCCAAATGTCTAGAAATAGCTTTAATAATCATATATTTGGTTTATTTCAATCTTAAATCTTAGAATATGGAATACGAGATCATTTTGATCTTTGCCTGTTTTCCTGTTTTCACGCTTACGGAAATGAACACATTACTGTGTTTAACACATTAAGACACAAGAAACACAATTTGAAACCTTTTTTTTTTTTTTTCCAAAATATGAATTTAATTTTCCGTTTTTTCAGTCTGTAACTCCCCGGACACGTTGCCCGTTTTGGGTATATAGTATATTTAAAAAAAATAATTATTATAATTATTCTTAGCACTGGCTGTTAAAACTTTAAAAAGTACTTTAACACATTTTTAAAACTTTGGTTTTGGTCAAATAAATTTTTGCAAACTTTTATTTCAACAAACACTGCTTGAAACTGAAGAATTCATAGAGTGATAAAATTACAAGATGGCAGCAAACATTACAGGATAATAATTATCTTTAATGTGCTGATTTTACGCACTTGCGTCATGCTTCGTTTCACTTTATTTATTTTTTTATTATTTTTATTATTAATTTGTTCATTAGTGGCCAAACTGGAGCTATGAAGTAGAAGCAGAAAGTTTGCAGAGGGCATGAAGATCATTCATTGTTTGTCTCCTTGCAAATTTGTAAAAAAGTTGAACTTGAATTTAAAGCTTTATGTACAAATAGAAATTACGGAATAAGAATTCAATTATGTTTCATATTATCAATAATCAATATTAGCTAACTTTACACTTTATTGGAATTAAATTACACGATTAAATGATAAATTTTCCACATATAAATATATAAAAAGTAAAATAACAGCTATCCGGAGGTCTGGTTAGAAACGGATCTTGAGTGTTTTTTCTTTTCTTTTCTGGCTAATGTTCTTGTAAATAACGGGACACAAGATGAAACTCCACAAAACCCCAAAACTTATCTAATTTCCTGCATCAACATTGTACACACTAAACTCAGATGTAAATAATTTCTAGTGTTTGTCACATAGCCCATGTTTGAAGTTTCCTCAGAGCCTTGTTTGCTTCATTCCCAGACTCCTCTATTTAATCCGGGTTTTACTTTTGATCTTTGCTTTCTTGCTTTTCTGTTCAGATCCGTTATTAGATCTGATTTCAGTCTCATTAGTAGGTCTGGCTGTGTTCTGACCCCCAGTCGTGGACTCATGATTTTTGGACGACTCTCGCAATAAAGAGACTCAGCGAGTAGAGAGAACATCCTCCTGACTCTGACTCACATTCGTTACACACACTCGCCTTTAAAAATGAACAACCACAGAGACGGACCGGCGGATGAGGTGTTGCGTAAGAAACCAGCAGAAGGCTGGAGTGTGTTATAAATTCCTCCCAGAGGGGCTTTTGCACCATTTAAATATGTGCGTGTGTGTGTGTGTTACAAATGCAAATTACAAAACAGGAAGTACTTGAGGAAGTGTTTAACGCTTCTGCCAAAATGGGTAAATAAAATGTATTCATGATAATAATCATCTGTCTCTTAATAAGCAAGAACCAAAAGCAGATTATACAAATACGCATCTTCAGCTACAATGTAAATGTAGTTCAGTGCCACAAAACCTAAATTTAATAGTTCATCACTACAAAAACGTATATTTTATAGATCATCACTACAAAAACGTATATTTTATAGATCAACACTACAAAAAGTTTATA
>CM075010.1:27403394-27421379 GCA_037576675.1 Pangasius sanitwongsei
TAAATTGCCAATCTCTGTTTTTTTGTCTCTTGCTCCTTTTTCTTCTTTTGACATTTTGAAGCAGTTCTTACAACCTGTTTACGATCCACCAGCGCGAAGTGTGAATACTTGGAATGTTTCCCCTGGTCTTAAGATTTTGTTCAGGTTCAGATATTGTATATATATATATATATATAAAACATACAAGCTGTACCAGACAGATACCTGAGTCAGAGTGTTGTGTAACTCTTTAAATAAGACCAAATAAAAATCTCATTTTTATCAAATTTTTTGGTGAAAAACGTTATACCATGAAAGCTGCACATTGTGTAAAAAATAATGTGCAAAAATATTTGTACAGGTGCATAAGCGTGTTAATCTGAAAAGAAAAAAAGAAGCGTAAGCAAAAAATAAATAATAAAGACATTTTTACAAACAAAACTTCAAGCACACGTTTGAAGGAATATAATATAATATAATATAATATAATATAATATAATATAATATAATAAAAATCTCAATTAAGAACTTCCATCTCTGTATGTTCTTATTTATTTATTTATTTATTTATTTATTTATTTATTTATTCAGCTTCTCTGCTGTTGTTTATTCAGCTGAATCACGTCTGTGTGTTTGTTTCTGCTTTTGTAATTCTGTTAGTCTTTTTTTCTTTGCATTTGATTTTATTTCTTTGTTTTTTTTTTGTTTTTTTTTGGTATTTCTGACTTCCTGATTTCTCGGGCTCTTGTCTGGAATTGTGTTTGAGTGTTTCTCTGTGTTCTGAGTTTGGATGTTGTTCATGAATAAATCTCTCTGTGTTTGCATTCCACCTGCGTGCTGCTGTTACATCTTCACCCTGAAGCTACTGAGATCTGAAACACAAAAAAAAGGGCATGAAGCTGTTTATAAATATAAAAAATGTATTTATTTATTTATTTATTTATTAATTTTTGTAGATGGGAGATTGCGGTGGAATTGAACTCTTGTAGCTCTTTACTAAAAGCATTTTAACCAAATGTTTTTATAAATAAAATGTGTATTTAAACTTAAATAAAAAACACTATTTTTTTTTATTTTTTTTTGGCTGTATTTTGCACTTAAATGAGTAACACGGCTGCTTATAGTGTAGAATGACAGAAAAAAATACATTAAAAACATGTGAGTATCCAGCATCCACGCTAATGACACGAGGACATTAAGGACATACTGATTATTTACTTAAAATTAAAATATAAATATATAAAATATATAAAATAAAATAAAAAATAAAATAATTGACCTCTTCGTGTATAATTTGGGTGACAGGACGCACCTCTCACAATATCAGAAATATGGAAATAAAGAAAAAAAAGAACAAAAGAAGTTTTCTTACTTTTCTTCTTCACGTGATCTGCAGGAAATTAGGATGATGCAACTTCCTGTTTTGGAACGTGTTTGAGTAACAGGGTTGAGTGAGTGAATTCAAATCGATTTTTCACAACTTCTAAGCATAAAACACTTCATTAATGCAATAATATTATTATTATTAATAATAATAATAATAATGATAATAATAATAATAATTTTAATGTTATTTGAAGGTAAAGTGGCGTGATAGTGGGACAGGATGAGCAAAAATGCTAATATTAATGTTTGAAGTGATTTCTCTGATATTTAAGTTGTTGTGAAGAAAACTATAGCTGTGTTTAAAATGTCTTTGATCTTTAATTTATATAAAGATTAGTAAATGTAATATCAGTGGGATTAGTCATTAGTCATTAGTCATTACTGCTAGCTAGTTAATAAACCTCTGAGGTTAAAAGCAAGGTCAAGCGCTCCGATCTCACTTTTTTTTATGCTTTTTTAAATATTTTTAAAAAAATTTTTTATTTTTTAACATGACGAATGTTTATGTGGAATATTTCCGTGACGTTTTTAATTTGTAATGATGTTCTTATGTTACAAATAAACAACATTTCCAGTTACACACACACACACACAAAACAACCATAACGAATGTTTATGTAGAATATAATATTTCTACGATGTTATTATCTGCAGAAATGTTAAACATTCATAATGTTCATTTTTTTGTGTGTAACTGGAGATGGCATGGTTATTTTCTGAACACTGAAGAAATATTTTTCTGATATTAGAACATAAGCTTAATTGAAACTATCGAATATTTTACTAACAATATTGTAATAATGTTCTCAGAACACACAGAAACGAAGTTTTTCCAAAAACTGCCCCTCAGTGATGATGTGTATGTGGTCAGGTGTTAATTTTTACACGACTGAGGTTAGGACATCTGTAGCTACAATGCTAAACGGTCCTGTGTTTGCGTTAAAGCTTCCATGTAAAGATCTCTCAGTGTTTCTCTTTCATACTGACAAATGTAGAAGCCCTGATTTTTTATTACTTTCCATCTGCCTCTATTTCTCTCTGTCTCTATCTCTCTTGTTATCCCTCAGGGATTGTTATGATGAAAAATATTGAAGATAAAAAAAAAAAACCTACAGAAACGGCGTCCTCACTGCACGCTCTCAATCCAAATCAATTCACCTCCTCGCAGTCGATCAGCTTCACCGCCTCCAGCCTGCTGCAAATCCCTCCTTTCATCTCCGTCCTAAACCACGGCCATTTCTCCTGCTCCTGAAAGCCTGCTGAAGTGTGAACGCCGTGTGGATGAAGGGTTAATAACGGGTGCGAGTGTTTAGGAGATGATGATGATGATAGCTAATGGGATTTGGTGCTTGGGATGGGAAAATACAGTCGAGGACAAAAGACAGTTCCTGACAGCTTCATTTCCCCAAAGCCTAACCCACTACGCTGTGAAGTGAGGCAGCCAGTCGTCTGGGTATTTCAGACGGATTATCCGTGACAAGATGGATGTTACAGGGATGATAAATTTGCTAAAGATGGATTCTCACTTCTACTTTACCAGGTTCTTTAATTTCAAATGAGATCACAGAAATTAGTGAGTGTATGAAGAGCTAGCTCTACTTACATAGTTAAAACTACCATTACTTGTTGCAAAGCTAAAGAAAATAATTAACACTGTGTCACATGATGTAAGGAATAAAACACAACTGAGCATGCTCTTACGGGAAAATAATCAACAACGACAAAGCGTGGCCTAACGAGTTACTGTTACCAGCTCTAAGATGATCATATTCCTATAAATATGCAATGCAGTTCTTTTATTATTATTATGTAAAACATTACATAATTATTTAAATTACTCCTGAAATTAAACGATTATCGATTATCGTTGTCCAAATATGGATATTAGCATTGAGTACTAAAGTATACCTGGTAGTTTTTCACGAGTTACTATGAACTTACATTTCCAACTTACACCAAATATTCCTTGTGATTTAAGTAGTAGTGCAAGAATAGCAAGTATACAAGCTCTATGTTCCATGCATTCATTTTACTTACTTGACTCAGTATTTACATGGAGGAAAGTTCCTCGTATTCAGAGTCGAGTTAAGCACGTGCCTAAGTGGATTTTCTGTGCTGTGAGTAGAAGTGTCAGAGACGGGGTTTTTCGAAATTATCTTTAAACATAAGCATTCACCTTAACTCCAAAAAAAAAAATCCAATCAGGAACAGAAAATTGAAGAAGCTGTAAACTGAAGAAGGAATTTTTTTTCTCTTTGTTGTTAAATGTAATATGACGTAACATCAAAGCAAGTTTTAAAATGAAAAATAAAAAGACTAATATGATGATATGCAAATGAGAAGATGGCGAGTGTGGAAATAAATCGAACAGGAGTCTCGTATATCACCAATATATCACTGCATGAATAGTGATAGTTGTAATGATCACATTAATCACTGGTTTAATTTAACAAAATGGCTTCCACACTCATTATTCCGCAGCACATAGAATAGCACTTGATCCAGCGCAGACTGTTATTTTACATTGTATTTAATTTTTTTTAATATCGAGCTCTGACAGTTACTCGAGCACAACTTAATGAAGCCACGAGTCATGAAATTTAATGTGGGTGGGATTTAAGAGATTTTATCACACTGTTTTGAGTCAAATTAATAAAATAACACCAATGTTTTTGGTAATTTGATGCATTCCAGTGTAAAGAAATTGTGTCCACGGTTTGAAGGATAAGCTGACCTGACCTGAGCGCTCATCTGCCATGTTTACAGAGAAACTTTAAGTTCGTTCTTAAGTTTATCCATAAAAAAAAAATCACTCCTCCAGATAAGCCATATTTTTGATTAATATTTCTGTGTGAAAAAAACCTTTTTGTGGACTTTATAGTGTCCTATTTATGTATATATTATTGTCCTTGAATGACATTCCATAGTGTTTTGGAGTTTATTTATAGATAAAATATTCCATAGTTACTGTACTGAAAAAATGAAGGAGCTACCAGAGCATCTCGTCATCATGGACGTCAGAGCGAGAGCGAGGGAGATCAGAAGAGAGGAATAAAAAGAGAAAGAGAGTGAGATGTTGTTGGCAGAGTCCCACAGGTGTAATCCTTCAGCCTGTTCACACCTTGGCTATTTCTGAAGCTCTCAGCTCTTTCTGGGCCACATCCTCCATTACAAAACCTCTCGAGCTTTAGATGAACATTTCGCACCTCCGGAACACTCTGGCGTCTTTGAGCACTAATTTTACAGCTCCGTATGAGCTCGGCCACAGCAGGGCTTATTTCTTCCTTCAGAAAATATGAAGCTGTATATGCACGACACGTTTCTAACAAAGATGAATCCGTTCAATTTGAGGCTTTATAAAACCATAAACGTGATTTATACGTGGAGAGAATTAGCACTGACTCGGATGTGCGACGAAACGAGCGTGATAAACTGGTTCTTTTTTCACACGGGATCTGTCTTTCCTTTTCCAGAGATAATTCCACTTTTCTTCTTCTCTGTGAAATATCTTTAACAATTCAGTCAATAGAACAGCCTGAGGTCCTGATCCATCATCCCCACACTCCACCACCACTCCAACCTCCCCCACCTCCACCTCCACCACCACCACTGAAACCCCAACGGACATCATGTTTTCATGTAGAAGCTCAGGTGTGACATATCTGAGTGATGAAACACACACACACACACGACATCTGCAGTGATGATTGACAACTTCTGTCAGAACCACCAGGTTCCTCTGGCAGTTTCTGATGTCAGGAACGTCTGTTGTGAAGATGGAGAGTCGTGAAGGGAGATAGAGAGAGAGATTTCATGGCTAAATACACATGAATTTGCACGAATTGAAATGAACACTACTGGTGCAGAAACAACGCTAACGAATATACTTTTTATCTGTTAACATCCGTGATTTGGTGCGTGTTTTATTTTACGTCACGTCTTATTAACTTTTCCTTGAAATCGGTGAAGTGGTGCGATTTTGACAGATACCTTGATGAACATTAAGAGACTAGAGACATTCTATTAGGATCCGTTACTGGAGAATGCTCATGAAGCAACCAGTCTCCAAACATGACGTGATTTAGATGTAATTAAATTATAAGGATTTCACAGAAACACTGATGTTGAATAAGAAGAATCTATGGAGAATATGTGACTCGATTTTCTCTAATGACTTCCTGTTCCTTTCATCCATCTTTCGTTTGCTGGAGATCTTCTGATGTTTGATCTCCAATCCACAGCAGTAAACGAGGGGAAAACAGATGAACTGCACTTGATAATCCAACCTCATGGGTCTAAAGGTCATCAGGACTGACCCTAAAACTTCTACAGGAACCAGTGATGTGAGAAGCGTCTCTTTCTCCTTCTGTCTCTTCATTTCACTGTGAATCTGAGCTATACAACGTTACTGAAAGCCTCATGGTGATGATTGTGATCGTTGTTAGATGAGCGGAGGCCACGCTTTCCTCTGGAACGCTGTAAATATTTCTGGCAGCAGGACAAAGCGGCTCGATATCTGTTTGCCGAAACGCGACGTTGACATCGATACCTCCGTTCCACCTGAGCGAGTTCTGATGGGCCGAGGAAATCCAACGAGAGAAAATCGTTGAGCAAGTGCACTCCTCGAGCTATATTTATACTACAGTCGTGTGTGTTATCCTCCCTAAAACATTGATCAGGAGCTAAAGTAACAGTCTCACACACACACATACACGAAAACACACACAAGTTTATTTTTAACATCCTCTGCTCATGTCGAGTGTGTGATAACTATGAAAGATTTGTTATTTTGTTTACATATTTTTAAAAGTGATTTGGCCAATCAGCTCGCTTTCTGAAACTGCTTATTTAGCTTTGCACTGGAGATATGAGGCTAATCTAACTCACCTTTTATACACTTCCTTTTTTTTTTAAAAAAAACAAAAAAAACAAACATGTTTGTAGCGAGCGTCTTTGGTTGTTCCTCTGGAGGAACCCTTAAAAGGTTCTATGTAGAACTCTACAACAAAGTGTGTCCCCTTTTAGAGGCAAAAAACCCCTTAATTATCCAATTTTTTCTAAGAAACAAAAATGAAAAAGGAACAGTCTGCATGTTTTTGGGAAATACTTGCCTCTGGAGTGCAACTCTCAGGGGAATGTACTCAGTTCCTTCAGAACGCATATAAGAACCACTGCTGCACCTTTGATTATCCCTTTGGGGGAACTCTTAAAGCTTCTGTGAGATGTTTATGTAACATTTATGGAAGGAGTCTCCAGTGTCAGTACTTTGTAACAGTCAAGCTGTGACTTTACGTTTTTCCGACACAACAACCTCCAGCTGTTCTAATGTGAGTGAGAACAGGAACTAACATGGTTCACGGGACATTAAATGTGACTAGAAATGGATAAGAAAGTATCACATGCTCATTAATAAATAGAAAATTGTAATCATTGGCAAATTGCTGTGGTGTAAGTGGAATAAAACACTTGGGAATGTGCTGTTATAGGAAAATAATCAACCCCGCTGTCAATTATTTTACTGTAACAGCACAACAGACACTGTTTATTACTTATTACTTACATATCTCACAATAAGCTTTATTTATTTCCATTTAATGCACCGTGTTATGTACACTTAATGTTTCATAATTAAGGGAAAAGTTCCACCAGTGCCAGTGTTACAACGAGCAACCTGTTTATAACATTTAACTCAAAGCAATAAAATTATTTGGCGAATATGAAGCTGGAAAGCAAATTCTTTAAGGATTTCTTGAAGGAAAGTACAGAATGTGTGACATTTTAGAAATCAGGAACATGAATCATTTGGAGGGGAAGAGCTCTCTCACTGGGGGACTGAGTAACCAGCTGATTTCAGCACAGTGCTGTGATTTTTATGTAATTTCCTCAGGTCGAACTCTGTATATCAACATTGCGTCCAATCAAAAGATCACAAACTGGGTTTTAGGGAAAACGTAGCAATAAATCTGTAAACAAATGTCTCTCTCGCTTTTCTTCAACCATATAACTTCCCAAAGTGTGTTTACGATGTGACTGCGCCCCAAAAATATTTACAATCCACACCGACTTGCTGAAACCCATCCTGCTAGTGCACCAACCACACAGCCCTAACCTCAAGCGCTGTTTGTGATGTTGGGAGCTCTGTGGTTAAGGTTCTGCGCTAGTGATAGAAAGGTTGTGGGTTCAAATCTCAAGCCGTCCTGGAGCTGTTTGAGGAAAAGTGCATTGGACTCCTCAGTGCTGACCTTGCTTTGGGTTCTGCTTCACTTGTAAATGTTTCATTTCAACCCTGTTTGGATTTGAACCAGTAAACAAGACACTAGTTTTGTGTGTGTGTGTGTGTGAGAGAGAGAGAGAGAGAGAGAGAGAGTGAGTATGGAATGAAGAAAGAGAGTCGTATCACACTGACGGATGTTTTAAAACTCAGTGCATTCCTGGAAGATGGTGTAACATTTGGGAGCCCGAGGCAGTTGGAGGAACGTGCTGAGATTCTTTATCAGCAGATATCCAAGAATCACAGCCAAGGCAAACCCATCTTTCAGGGGGACGAGAAAACAAGAACAGGAAGCAATAATGTCAAAAAATGGTACAGTTACATATTTATTATCTCAGAAGGTAGAAGAGTAGTCTTTAAGGACTAACATGCACTGTACATGAGTTCTGAAGGTTCATATCATCGAGGGTTTCACTCCAGTGGCAGGGCTTCGCACCCTCCAAAAAAATACAGGTTAGAACACATGAGTAGCATGAATTCAAACTGTCTACAGAATAAAACACTGTTAAAAGACACAGAGCAGCAAGTCCCTGAGCGTTTTATTCCTCTTATACCACAGCAATTTGCATTAAAGAACAAGTCCCTGTGAACGAGCTGTTACTATAGAAACAATAATATTTTACAACATATTAGACCATATTAGACCATGCTGATGTTACAGGAAATTTATCAACACGGTCTGACCAATCAGAATCCAGAATTCTGAGACTCAGAAAGAAAAAAACACCAACACTTTCCAAAGATGGATGATTGGAAATCCAATCCCAGAGATAAGCGTTTGCGGTACAGTGTTGAGGGACAACATGAGTCGATCTCTGGTCCTCTTGGGATTTGAGCTCATCACCTTCTGGTCACGATCATGAACCATAACCACCAGAGCAGGAGCTGAAGATACGAAAGAAACCAGGAGGTAACAGGAGGGCGGAGGTTCTGCAAGAGATCTTGACAACATGGGCAAATTTGATGTTTTGATAGTGCGGAAGAAAAATTGAGGAGATGTTTGAAGAAGAAGAAGTAGAAGAAGACCTCTATTTGTCACATATATATTAGAGTAGAGTAAAATGATATTCTTCACATATCCTTGCTTGTTAGGAAGTTGGGGTCAGAGCGCAGGTTCAGCCGTGATACGGTGCCTCTGGAGAAGATGGGGTTAGGCCTTGCTCGAGGGCCCAACAGTGTCAGCTTGATCCTACAAGCTTCTGATCAGTTACCCAGAGGCTTAACACTGGAGCCTGGCTTCACACATCAGCTAAGAAAGCTAATATAGATAGGGTCCAGAGTCCAGCCTCATTAGGACAAGTGCAGAAATAAAAAGGAAGATGAGAATAGAAGGACTATCTCCCACTTGCAGCACCAGTTAAGAAGGGTAGAACATTCTGGACCTCCACAATACCCATCTCAGGTAAGCGAGGTCTGCTCGGATCACGAGCGCCTGCAGGGGTGATTCAGTCAGTCAGAAAATCCACATCTTCCAAACCCGGTTTCAAAATTAGGCTTCTTCAGCCTCAGTGAATCTTTCTCTCTCTGTATCTCATTTCCTGTCTCTCGGGTTGATGACCCACATTGCACATGACAGCTTTGAAAAGGGGTTCAGACCCTGAAAGTCCACCATTTGTCATCATTATGATTTCTGGAAGCAGGTCAGAGAGCCAGGAGGAAGTGTAGAAGACAGAGAGAGAAGGAGAGATCGTGTTCTCTCCCTACGCTCTGTGTGAACATCTCAGCCGTCAGTCACACGCGACCCTGAGATCCTGCGGCCGGAAGGTCAGAACGTGTTGTTATTTCTCTCTCTAACTTCCTCCCTCACTGTCTTCATGTTATTTATTTTTTACCAGCCGCTCTGATTTAGGGCAGAGAGCAAGCGAGAGAGAGAGAGAGAGAGAGAGACTGAGAGAGAGAGTTTCATGCTTTGATGCTTCCAGCTGAGACGTTAATCAACATAACGAGTGGCTTATCTTCAGTTTGGGTCAAAATGACCGTCTTTTAAAGGAACAGTATTGTAAATCAGTGTTAAATTAACGTGTTCAGCTCAAATGGAACTTAAACAGTCATTTTAGAAATCATATTTCTATTACAGAGACCGAGGAGACGTTCTGGTCCAGATGTTCTTGTCATTCTGACCCTGAGACTAACAAGGTGGAAGAAAAGTGTCTGGAGTTGACTGGAGTAAGAAAAAATTTCCTCTGTCTCGTATTTCTACTCCCACTCGCCATCGCCTCGGAGCTCAGGAAGTGGCTGTGGAACGCCATTCCCATCACAAACGTTAATATTGCTCATGGCTGCCTCATATTAACATAAACTTTGCAATAGTTTTGCTAGAGGAACTAAAAACGCTTATTTATTGCTGGTGAAATAAGTTGGTTCCTGTTCTCGCTTACGTTACAGCAGCTATAAACAGTCGTTCCCTCACCGGCCTCTCTTTCTTCATTTATTCAAAAAAAAAAAAAAAAGACGCAGCTTGTAAACTCCTCTGTCTTTAAAGTTACAGCTTTACCTCTGACTGCTACAATGCGCTGACACTGGAGACTCCTTCCATGCGTGCTTAAAAGATAAACGTCTCCTTACAGAAAACTTCACCGTATCAGCAATCCGTTACGCGGAGCGTCTGCCGTACATGTCCCTGTGAGTGAGCTGTTTCTATAGAAACGATAATGTATTACAGGAAATTAATATATATATATATATATATTAATATAAATATTTGTCCATTTTTCTCACTAAATATCTTTTTGTCTGTATGATTTTCGAAGGGTGAACAAACTTTTGCACTGGACCGCATGGCGATATCAGATCTGTTCTGTTTTACATCCTCTTAAAGATTTGAGACAGATCTAGCTGCCAAGTTATTCATTTAATCATGAGGGCGACGTTCCTCGCCCTATCAGCCGTGTGTTTATTTTAGCGTTGGGAATTTCACATAACGTCGGAGCCAAACAAAACAACATTTCCAGATGTGTGTTGGTGTGGACAAAAAAAGCAGAGCTGTTGTTCTAGATCTAATTGTTAGATATCATTTGTCCATCAGCCACATTAACGGAATTCAATCCCTTCCTCTTCAGAGATCGTTTTCTCATCGCATTTTATCTGATGTGAGGCCAAATTCCCACAAGCTCCTGGGACGGAGCGGGAAAATCGTTCTTTAATCCTCTTTTCTGTAAGTGGGTTTATTTATAAAGCAGTGTGACTGGGTTCGGCACAGAACACATAAAGGCCGGTGTTGTTAGCAAATAAGCGAGGAGGTGTGTGGAGCTATTAGAGGTTTTTAATGTGTAATGACCGCACTGTGTGTGTACACTTATGCTTCCTGCTGTCTCCGTCCTGTAGCTCGGAGAATGATTCCACAGAAATTTTGTTCAGACTTTACACTATAGACCATTATAATTATATAAAAGTCTCGGTAATTTCCTATTTCTAATTTCTAAGCTCTATGAATTCCTCTTCAGGACCTAATAAAATACTGTAAGTAGTGCAAACGTGACTCACTGAGTTACTGTTACCACCGTAAATGTGATTACCTACCAGCGATTATACTTGTGGTTTTTATCCGTTTATAGTTACATTTAATATTGTGGAACATGTGTTATTTCTTACGATATAGCAGCTATAAAGAGTTGTTCCCTCTCCAACCTCTTTTTATGAAAAAAAAAATGCAGCTTGACATGTTACCAAGAAACCACAAAAGGTAAACTCCTCTGTCGTTAAAGTTACAAAGCGCTGACACTGGAGACTCCTTCTGTAAATGTTAAACTTCAGCACATCAGCAACTGATCAGCAACATGACACTCTATGGGGAAGAAAATGATCTAGTGTTATACATCGAGAATGAGCAAACATCCCTAATGAGAGAGCCAGAGGCGTCAGTGGTGAGGGAAAACTCCCTGAGACTTCATGAAGAAGAAACCTTGAGAGGAACCAAAAGGAACCCATCCTCATCTGGGTGACGCAGGATAGTGCGATTATAAATCATTCCCTCTATAACTGTGTACTACACGGACAAATAGTGCAGGTGTGTAACCAGGAAATTCATTACAGTTTTCACGTGAAGTCTGTTTTGTTGAAGTTATCAAATGTTCACTGATGGAGACTTGAGTGCAAAACTGTTCTTGGGAATTGTAGTCCTAAAGCTATCATAGCAACTGCAGTCCAAAGCCATCTTCATGGTTTCTAAGTGGCTCCATCCTCAGTAATCTCAGTGATCTTCAGGCTGTGAGTGTTTGAGACCCTCAGCATCAGCGAGTGATATTCAGGTGATGAGAACTCCAACCAGAAGCAGGGCATCAGGATGGATCAGGCAGGTCCGGGGAGCAGAAGGAGTCAGGATCACTGGCATCTCAGGAGTATCATGTGTAGCTCAACAGAGAGAGAGAGAGAGAGAGAGAGAGAGAAAGTATTAAGTATGTAAAGAAGAATTTTCTTAATCAGAGTATGATTTAAGTGCGCTTATCATACAATCCATCATGTATAATTAAGAGTTAAAACACTTAGAAATAATAAGAGATTTAGAACATTTACAGGGTGACTTCATGCATATGATTTTACAAGGATAATCCTGTGTATGTGAATCACGAAACCTAAAACAAACTGCTGTGACCTTGCAGATGGACTGTGCTTCTGGGGAAAACAATAAGCACACAGTTCTCATTCACAGACGGTATCTTCTTCAGTGCAGATGTGCTCCGTCATACCTCACGGGAGGGTGTTCTTCTCTCTACCAGACTACTGAACTTTTTTTTTTTTAAATAAACTGACCGAACTCTCGCCATGGTTAAAACTAAGATAGAGGGTCAGTGAAATAGTGGCGAGAGACAAGGGTGTGATAAAAAGACAAAAAGAGATCTAATGAGATCAGTGTTTTAGAAGCGTATAAGAGCATGAGCCGTGACTGTGTAAGTCAGATGATCATCTTGGCTTTGTTGGTTGATTCAATAAAGTCTGATTTGTGGCATCCAAAACCCTGTGACTTTGGAAAGTTATTTTTCTTATTCTGAACGGAAGAGTTTTGCCACGACATATACACTGCGCTAGCACTGCTGTAAAACCTCTACACTGTGATTCACGTAATAAACACGTTCTCAGGACCTCGGCATTGTTCCGCCGGAAAAAGCTCGGAAGCTGACCTGTTTGTGCTTCGTGTACACTCGTCTTGTATTTCTTCTCACCTGCCACTTCAATTCTTGTCTTACTCGGCTGCGTAATAAATGCACTTTTTAAATCCGTGTATTATTAGCAGAGCGTCTGCCACTAATGCTACAAACAACGTATTACATTAACAAGTATGAACCCGATCAACATTCTGACCAATCAGAATCCAGAGTTTCTCAGCGCTGTGGTAAAACTGGCATAGAATAAATATTAAAGGTGCTTTATGGTGGTTATCGGAGCAGCACAGCGCACTACAGTGACATGATGATGAACAGTTACGACTTGATTCATGACAGTCCTGTCTGAGGTTTTTATATAACGGCTGAGGTCTCGCTCCTCGACTTCGTCTGTGCTGCAGAATGCTCCACTTTCTCTGGTTAGAGGTCAGTAATTTCCTGCAGACACTCCGTTTCACACACACACACACACACACACACACACTTTTCCATGCTGAATTTTTACAGAATCGCTTCCGTCACTGTTGAGTGTGTCTGTGTACAGCTTTATATGTTTAACACCACACGCTATTCACAAATACCGAATAAAATCAACCTCAGGCCTGGGACTGACTCAGGTTAGGCCACGCCTCCTATCTGATAGCGATTCTGCTTCGAGATGAAGCTACTACGTTCTTCTGGTGTTCCTTAGCTTAATAAGTATGATACATACTCACTAGCTTACTTACTAGCTAACTTTCCGACCATTTAACACCACTACAAGAAGCTAACAAATACACTAGGTATCAAGACAGTGTCTATCTAACACTAACTAGTCAGCTAACAAGCACTAACTATCTAACTAGCCCGCTAACAAGCACCATCTATCTAGCTAGCCCGCTAGCAAGCACTGTCTATCTAACTAGACCGCTAACAAGCACTATCTATCTTACTAGCCCGCTAACAAGCACCATCTATCTAATTACTCAGCTAACAAGCACTATCTATCTAACTAGCCCGCTAACAAGCACTATCTAGCTAACAAGCACTATCTAACTAGTCAGCTAACAAGCACTATCTATCTAACTAGCCGCTAACAAGCACTATCTATCTAACTAGCCTGCTAGCAAGCACCATCTATCTAACTAGTCAGCTAACAAGCACTATCTATCTAACTAGCCCGCTAACAAGCACTATCTATCTAACTAGCCCGCTAACAAGCACTATCTAGCTAACAAGCACTATCTAACTAGTCAGCTAACAAGCACTATCTATCTTACTAGCCCACTACCAAGCACTATCTGTGTAACTAGTCAGCTAACAAGCACTATCTATCTAACTAGCCCGCTAACAAGCACTATCTATCTAACTAGCCTGCTAACAAGCACCATCTATCTAACTAGCCCGCTAACAAGCACTATCTAGCTAACAAGCACTATCTAACTAGTCAGCTAACAAGCACTATCTATCTTACTAGCCCACTACCAAGCACTATCTGTGTAACTAGTCAGCTAACAAGCACTATCTATCTAACTAGCCCGCTAACAAGCACTATCTATCTAACTAGCCTGCTAACAAGCACCATCTATCTAACTAGCCCGCTAACAAGCACTATCTATCTAACTAGCCTGCTAACAAGCACCATCTATCTAACTAGCCTGCTAGCAAGCACCATCTATCTAACTAGCCCGCTAATAAGCACTAGTCAAAAAAGTATATGTTTTATATACTGTATGTCAGGTAGCTTGCCAAAGTTTTGGGCTATTGTTAGTTCAAAACCACTATTAAAAACAAATAAACATGCAAGAAAGCATCTAGCTAACAGTAACTAGCCAGCTAACTAACTAGTTAACAAGTGCTATAAATTGAAATTTTATGATTTATATTTTTTATGGCATTAGATATCTTTCTGGCACATTTTTAGATTAAACCAGTACTAAGAATTAACAATATATAAAATAAACATGCTAGTTATCAAGAAAGTTTCTAGCTAACACTAACTAGCCAGCTATTAGCAAGCTATTAAAAAGATAAAGTTTCTAGCTAACACTACTTCTAGCTAACTGTATTAGCCTTGTAGCTTTGGAGTGAAGTTAAAGAAGCAAACTTCAGACGCAGAACGTCTCACAGATCGGCTAAAGGGAGCTGAACTTTTGCTTTTACTCCGATTTTGTTTTTCTTTCAGTGTCACTAATTAGCATGTAACAACACACAGCTCTTGCTAACACTGTAATATTACACATAAAGCTTTCTTAATAAAAAAGAAGAAGAAATCTTTTCCTTCCACTCTTCACTGATGTTTAATTAGCGAGCCGTGGTTTTAATGAAGTTGACCTTCGTCCGTGTGTGTGTGTGAGATGAAGAAGAATCTCACTTCTTGCTCACACTCTGTTCGTATTTTTCGACTCGTACGCTCAGTGGAAGATTATAAAATGTGTTAAAACACGCTGCTGGATTTCAGGCTCAGGCTAATCGAGTTTTTCAAACACTCTCGTGTTGGTTTAAGATCGCAGGACAGATCTGTTAGCGGCGAGATAAAGTCCAGACGACCTTTTACTCCGGCTCCTCGATCTCGACTGAAAAAGCAAATACGGGATTAAATCGTTAAAGTGAGACTCCTTGTGACTCTCGGCTCCAGAGAAAAACCTACTTTTAGACAGTTTTTTTTTTTATTTTAATGCTATTACTACAAATAAACACAAATACACACGTTAATTATCAAAGACGGTTTCAAGCTAACTCTAACTAGCCAGATAGCTACCTAGCTAGCTAAGAAGCAAACGTTAAACGTTAGCAGTTAAAACAGTTTATGGGTTATATGCCTAATGAAGCTACGCATATTTCTGAGCAGTTTGACTAATTTAACACCACTGGGGGAAGAAAAAAAAACATGAATAAATGAATAAACATGCTAGTTGTCAAGAAAGTTTCTCTCTAAAACTGACTAGCCAGCTAGCTAACTAGCCAGCTAGCTTATCTAAGAATAAAAATATAATGGTTTATAGATCGTATGCAACTATTTGGGAGATTACACACCGCTAGTAAAAAAAAAAACAACAACTAATAAACATGCTAGGTTCTACATGTTTCTAAATGTAAATATAGATAATGCTAACTAGCTAGCTAGCCACTTAGCTAGCCACTTAGCTAGCTAACAACTAAAAAAGGTTTATGATGTTTAGGTTAAGAAGAAGCTAACTCCATTACTAAAAAATGAATAAACAGGTTTTTTCTTTCTGTATTAGAAAACTCTGCATTATTTAAAAACGTTTACATTTTTTACTTCCTGCTTCTTTACTACTTCCTTCTTTTACTTCCTTCACTTCCTGTTCAAGCTGTGCCGTGGCCACGCCCCTTGATTATTGTTAGCACCTGGTTCTGTTTTATATTTGTGTGTATATATATATATATATATATATATAAAAAATGGTATATTATATACCATACTGCATTTTTTAACCATATTGGTCACTTTGTAGGGGTTCAGTTATTGAACGTGGCTCATCTGTTGTCCTGCACAAAGTTTTGGCACCCTTCTACCCCATCCATCATATCAGATAATGGACTGCTTGAATACTTTTCAAAGAATACAGCATTACTCAGAGGTCCATCTTTATCAGCCCGAGCTTCTTTTCCTCTGAAATACCATTCTCTCTCTCTCCATAAGAGCAATTAGCCAAACACTGCAGCACGTTAATGCACTTTATTATATAATCTTTTTTTTTTTTTTCCCTCTCCAGTTCCTCTGAGCTCTCAGACCAGTTTTTCTGCTGCTGAACGCTGTTGATTTGGAGCAATATCCTGAGGTCTGCTGACCTTATGCGAATAAGAGATGTTCTCCTCTCCTACGTTCTCCTACAGCCAATGTTTTTTCTTTTAATTTGGCTGCGATTTGTATACTGCATGGCCTCGAGGGGAAGCAGCGAGCGCCGTTTCAATGGACCGATTATAATTATATTTCCTTGTCGTGCTTGTTTCGCCCTGGAATTACGCCGAGTCGTTTACATTGGACACGTTGGAATCTGTGTATCACATGAATAATTTATCTCACGTCTGGCACACAGCAGCATTGTGTAGTAATGCTTTTAAAAGCGTTTGTGGTTAAGTCACGCTCTTCTTGTGCTACATGGATCTCTTTTTTTTTGGCTAAAGAAGCTGACAGCGTGGTTCTATAATTATTACAGAATAGTAAATCAATGTACCTGGCTGTTCAGACTGTCACTTTAAATGGGAGTCAATTAGTTTGCTTTGTATTAAAGATGACACTTTTGACTCTTTTCAATGACCTGAGTCAGTTCAGTTCTGTTAAATGATTTGTTCACAGATTTGTCACAGATCATGTTTCTGTCTAACGCAGATGACAGACAGTTTAAAAATAGCTAATAATTGTTGCTATTTTGTGTTGTTTTATTATATTGAAAGCCTGAAAGAGACTCACTGAACTTACTGACTCAAGTGATTCACTGATTCACTGAATGACAGATGAAAGAATTCCGGACATGACAAAATGATTCACTGATTCAAACACTGACTCTTTGAATTTGCCAGGAATGAAACTCGGTCATGATCGAAAATATTCACTGATTCAAACATTGATTCACTGAGTCAATTACTTAGCCAGATATTTACTGAATTAAACAATGACATTCGGAAGAGAGAGGAGCAAATCTCGGTCATGACCAAAATGATTCACTGATTCAAACACTCTCTCAGAGGAGTAGATCTCAGCCAAGATTAGAAAAAGATTCACTGATTCAAACACAGCTCAGATCAAATGAGTCTGAAAGTAACTCACTGAATTTACTGACTCAGCTGATTCACTGATTCTCTGAATGAAAGGGAAGAGTGAATCTCAGCTATAACTGAAAGATTCACTGGTTCAACCACTGACTCATTGAATGAGAGAGAAGTGAATCTCTGCAATGACTAAAAGATTCACTGATTCAAAAACTGATTCACTGAGCATCAGAGGAATGAATCTTGGTCATAAAGATTTAATGATTCAAACACTAGTTCACTGAAAAACAGTTGAGTGAATCTTGGTCATGACTGAATGATTCACTGATTCAAACACTGATTCACTGAAAAACAGGTGAGTGAATCTTGGTCATGACTGAATGATTCACTGATTCACTGAATAACAGTTGAGTGAATCTTGGTCATGACTGAATGATTCACTGATTCACTGAATAACAGTTGAGTGAATCTTGGTCATGACTGAATGATTCACTGATTCACTGAATAACAGTTGAGTGAATCTTGGTCATGACT
>CM075010.1:27427518-27438686 GCA_037576675.1 Pangasius sanitwongsei
CGATTCTGCAGTTATACGCGATTCTGCAGTTATACGGGATTCTACAGTTATATACGATTCTGCAGTTATATACAATTCTGCAGTTATACGCGATTCTGCAGTTATACGGGATTCTGCAGTTATACGGGATTCTGCAGTTATATACAATTCTGCAGTTATACGCGATTCTGCAGTTATACGGGATTCTGCAGTTATACGCGATTCTGCAGTTATACGTGATTCTACAGTTATATACGATTCTGCAGTTATATACGATTCTGCAGTTATATACGATTTTGCAGTTATACGGGATTCTGCAGTTATACGCGATTCTGCAGTTATATGGGATTCTGACGCACGTTTTTCTTCGGCTCAAGTGAGGAGCTGTATTAAGTCCAGCGCCACTATCAGACAGTTTAATATAACCACAGTATGTCACACTGAAATGTATAAATTTGTGCTTTGGCTGTAAATACACTCCAAAACACTATGGAATGTCGACTGAGAGAATATTATATACATAAATAAGCCACTATTAATTTATTAATTCATTCATTAAAAATATCGTCCCTTTAGAGTACACAAAAAGAGTTCTTTTTCCATTATAACCTTTATTTACCTTTATATTTTCCATTATAACCTCGATTTAGTATCTAGTGGCTTTGTTAAGCTGTTGGGCCCGAGTCAGCGCGCGACCTAAAAAAAATAAATAAAATGTAAAATAACAGCATGTGCTGGATCAAGTGCTATTTTATGATCTAATGTGATGCTTTAACGCTATACTTTAATGTGATAATTACAACTAGGGCTCTTCATGCAGCAATATATTCGCCATCTATTCGATTTATTTCAATGCTTACCTTCTTCTTGTTCATATATATCATCACATTAATGTTTTTATTTTCATTTTTAAATTGTTTTTATGTTACATAATAATGTATCAAAATACATTTGACAGCAAAGAAGAAAGTTCCCATTTTTTATACCTGATTTTTTTTAGGGTTTGTGTTTAAAGGCGATGTTGAAAGCCGCGTGGAGATGTGGAAATCTCAACGTGGAGCTCAGGAAATCCACTCAGGCATGTGCGTAACCCGGCTCTGAATACCAGGAACTTTCCCCATGTAAATATTCATGTAGCTTTTGGACTCTGAACAACCCAATCTTTTTTTTCACATTATTGCTGGAAGGATATATTCTTCTTACCAAAGGATTGGCGTCAAAGAACCAGGTGGAACAGAGAAGGAACAAAGGTTAAGACTCAGGATATCCTTTTAGATTCTTATTCAGGGTGCGGTAATGGCCAGAGGCGTAGTGTGAACAGAACTGGATAAAAAAGGTTGAGCCTTGGAGGAGTGTTTTATTCACATAGTGCGTGAATGGAATGAAGAGAGAGAGAGAGAGAGAGACAGAGAGAGAGAGATGAGTGCTGGTGAGACTGCCGAGCCGCTGTGCACAGTGGGACCGGGTTTTCAGTGCCGTGTTGGAGTTCTGGCTCTCTCCGGAGAGTGTGTGTGGAGGAAACCGCGGGAGATGGGAATTAGAGCTTTAGAGTCAAACACACTCCCATATTACTCCTCTCTTTCTTTTTCAGATCCTTCGATGTATGCACCAAATTCCTACCAGTCTGTGGTCACGAGTACAATGTTCTTTGCTGCACTCAGTTGGGGGAGCAGCGTCGGAGCTGGCGAGGTGGAGAAGCTGAATAAGCTAATCAGGAAAGCTGGCTCTGTCCTCTCACCCTGGAGATGGTGGAAAGATGGATGGTGGACAAAATGGAGAGAATCTATCTATCTAAGACAATAAGGAAGTGAAGTTACTACTATCTCCTGATCTTGATTATTTTCCTATAACAGCATGTCCCCGACTGTGTGTGTTTTTTACTGTGTAGAATTTCATACCTTTTAAGTATCATACTTTTTATCCATTTATAGTTACATTTAACATCGGTGAAACAAGTTAGTTCCTGTTCTCACTTACGTTAAAGCAGCTATAAACAGTCGTTCCCTCACCAGCCTCTCTTTATTCTCTCTCTTGAAGTTAATAAGAGAAAAAAAACGCAGCTTGTTCCGCATGTTACTGAGAAACCGCAAAGAAGCGTGAACTCCTCTGTCCTGAAGATGTCGGAAAACTTAAAGTTACAGCTTCACCTCTGACTGTTACAAAGTGCTGACACTGGAGACTCCTTCCATAAACGTTACATAAACTTACAGAAAACTTCACCACATCGATGACTATTTAAATCTGTTTATTATCAGAGGAGCGTCCGCTGTACACGTCTCTGTGAACGAGCTGTTACTATAGAAACCATAACGTATTATACCGAGCGCATTATAGACAATTAATCAGCACCTACTGACCAATCAGAATCCAGAACTCAACAGCGCTTTGATGCAAGAGCTAATGCTTATAATGCTGATAATTTCAGTAGATGTTTATTCACTCACAGCGCTCGTTCATCCTTCAACAGATCAGCAAAAACAAGAATCGAACCTGACTTCCAGTAAACGTCATCATTTACTGATTCTTCACATTTCTTTAGCATGTTTTCCCCTTTATCTGCCCTTGTGAGAAAGTTAGCTATTTCTTCCTCCGCTAGTTCAGAGACACTCGGTTCCCTGGAGTTCTCTGTGATAAATGACACGTCCACTGCTGTTTATCAGGCAGATCTGCCCATCCAGCCAATGAGTTCTCATCTCACACCTCCTCTCTCTCTCTCTCTCTCTCTTTCTTTCTTTCTTTCTTCCTTCCTTCCCTTCCTCCATGCCCCTAAATGGAGAGGAAAAGAAGAAGATGAGCAAAGCGTAAAGTGAATTTTCATTCCTCACTGGAGACTCGAGTGTTGCTCCTGGGCTGTAATGGGAGCCATTTTCCGCTCGCCGTCTGTCCCGAAGGGAGCGCTGTGTTTAACGCGCTAAAACAAATTTCATTCTCCTCACTTAACATTGAGTTTGGAAATGGCAGAAAAATGGAAAAGTCTTTAGCGCTTGTACTGGATGTTTTTGTTTTGGAAGGAAGGATAACACGTTTTAGGTGTCTGACAGACAAATTGTTTTGTCTAAATGGATAAATCAAATTCAGAAACATTTCCCGGCCCGGCGTTCTCGATCTGCTGGCAGGATAATTGGCACTTTAGCTCAGCGGTGCGAGACGATTCTGTCTGTAAGAAGGAGGCAATTTTCAGATCATTACAACACTTTTATAACAACAACAACAACAATAATAATAATAATAAAGATTGTACATAAAATGTTAAATTAATAACCACTAGGAACATTAGATTAATAAATGAATCATTTCTACTCTTAACATTTAACATTGCTCATAGTAGGTAACTATTATGTAAATGTAAAATTATGAATATAAATTATGTTACTAACTAGTGAGAAATTAAAGTAATAACTCATAGGTAGATGAGATGAGATGAGATTAGATTCGACTTTATTGTAATTATTGTGCAGCGTGCAAGTTCATTAGAATTAGCATTGTTAAATTACTAGCTGGAATTATGTTAAATTAGGCTAGCTGCTACTAAATATGTTAAATTAATAAAATATAAAAGCTTTATAATCTTTTTTTCAGCCAAAAAGCTCAGAAATGTCATTCACATCGAAATCTACAACCGTGAAATTATCACAGTTTATTTACACAATTATTTACACAATTATCACAAATTATTTAGCATACGTGGATTCAGACGTTTTGTTCCTACGGTGAAAAGAAAAGCTTTTTAAAATATTTTTTAGAATTTGAAACTTTTTTCATAATTTTTTTAAACTTTAAACCCAGTACCAAGAACTATATGTATATAATCTGTAATTAAAGCTGAAGCAACACTTTCCTCAGCTGATCCTTTTTAATGAACTAAAAATACGTTTAAAAATCAAATCAAATGTAAAACTATTGACAGACACAGATCTCTAGTAGTGACAGAAATCCTCTTATTAAATCTTTATAAATTTCTTTCTAAATGTCAGAGGCTATGTGTTTTGTAAAGCTTTTAAACTAAAGAAAAGTTCATTAAACACAAGAAAATCATCAGCTCCCAAATGACGAGCTTTTGATGAAAGGATGTAGGAGTCTGATGGCTGTAGTTCTGGATCTAAATCTAATCAAACTGTGACCTGAGGCTAAACGAATAGCTCGCCTGTCACATTCTCTGTGCTTTAACTCCACACTGCGCTTTAAACTCTCATTATCAGAGCCACTACACTGAGGCGAGCTACACAACTGAACTCCACACGACTGTTTTTATTTCATCACAGAGTAATAGCTGATCCTTTATTAGAGTTCTGATGCAATAAAACAGTAATATACGGAGTTATTCGGTATTCGGTATTCGGTAACACCACTCAGGGAGAACGTATTTCTGAGCCTGAGGCCATCGCAGGTTTATATTAATGCGCTCGGTATAATACGTTATGGTTTCTATAGTAACAGCTCAATCACAGACACGTGTACAGCGGACGCTCCTCTGATAATAAACAGATTTGAATAATCAATGATATGGAGAAATGTGTTTATGTAACACTGATGGAAGGAGTCTCCAGTGTCAGCGCTTTGTAACAGTCAGAGGTAAAGCTGTAACTTTAAGTTTTCCGACATCGTCAGGACCGAGGGGTTTACGCTTCTTTGCGGTTTCTCTGTAACACAATAAACTGCATTTTTTTGTCTTATTAACTTGAAGAGAGAGAATAAAGAGGCTGGTGAGGGAACGACTGATTATAGCTGCTGTAACGCAAGCAACAACAGGAACTCACTCGTTTCACTGACGTTAAATGTAACTATAAGTGGATAAAAAGTATGACGTGTTCTTTAATAAATAAAACATTGCTGTGGTAGATTTAATGAACACACCAAAATGTGAAAAGTCATACAGCAGTGTATTAATAATAATAATAATAATAATAATAATAATAATAATAATAATAATAATAAACACTGCAGCATGTGTTTAATAAACAGATGTGTGACTGAAGTGTGTGTGTGTGTGTGTGAGTGTGTGTGTGTAAGTGTGTGTGTGTGTTTCACAAGTAGCTCAGATCAATACAAAATTCATCTTCCCTCAAGTGTCTGAGTAAACACACACACACACACTCACACACACGCACACACTCACACACACACAGAGCAAGTGTGAACATTCTGAACAAGTTAAACAGCATAGAACTACATTTCTTTCTTTCTTTCTCCTAATTATCTGAACTATCTTCTTTCACTTTAATTCAGTTTTATTTGTATAGCGCTTTTAACAGTGGACATTGTCACAAAGCAGCTTTACAGAAATATATAAACTCTGGATATAAATTTTACATTTATCCCTAATGAGAAGCCAGAGGCGTCAGTGGTGAGGGAAAACTCCCTGAGACTTCATGAAGAAGAAACCTTGAGAGGAACCAAAAGGAACCCATCCTCATCTGGGTGACGCAGGATAGTGCGATTATAAATCATTCCCTCTATAACTGTGTACTACACGGACAAATAGTGCAGGTGTGTAACCAGGAAATTCATTACAGTTTTCACGTGAAGTCTGTTTTGTTGAAGTTATCAAATGTTCACTGATGGAGACTTGAGTGCAAAACTGTTCTTGGGAATTGTAGTCCTAAAGCTATCATAGCAACTGCAGTCCAAAGCCATCTTCATGGTTTCTAAGTGGCTCCATCCTCAGTAATCTCAGTGATCTTCAGGCTGTGGGTGTTTGAGACCCTCAGCATCAGCGAGTGATATTCAGGTGATGAGAACTCCAACCAGAAGCAGGGCATCAGGATGGATCAGGCAGGTCCGGGGAGCAGAAGGAGTCAGGATCACTGGCATCTCAGGAGTATCATGTGTAGCTCAACAGAGAGAGAGAGAGAGAGAGAGAGCGAGAGAGAGATCATTAGGTATGCCAACTGTCACATAATGGTTAAGGACAATGTACATTGTGTGAGTGCAAGCAGGGACTCCGGTAAGACTAGCTGTGACAGCATGACTGAAACAGAGAGCCAGAAGCTAACACAGACACGAGGGCGCCCTGGGACATAAAGCAGCAGCCACTCCACTGTCAACAGACCTTCTTTCTTTCTTTACTTCCTTTTTTTCCACTCGTGTGCTTGTTTTCTTTCTTTACACCTGATTATGACTTAGTTAGAATAATTTGTTTACAGCTCCTATCCAGTGACTCACTTATTTATTTATTTATTTATTTCTCTCTTTTTTTTTAACCTATTTTCTTTCCTAACAACTACATGTGACTTTCTTTGTTTCTTTGGTGTTATTTATTTTTTTAAATGTATTTTCTCTATCTTTAATTTATTATTATTATTATTTTATTTCAATTGTTTGTATTTAATTTTTCTTATTTACTGTTTCTTTTTTCGCTTTCACTTGCTGTGAAATCACTGTAAACTGATACTCCTTTGCTATAAAATAAGTGTTATTTATTTTCTGACCATCTACCATCTGATACTGACTAGAAGAAGAACGTTTACGTTCGCGGTGTTTATCAGACGTTCTGATTCAGACGTACAGACGTGTTCATTGGTCTGTTTGGAAATCATGTGTGTCCATATGTTAGTGCAGATCGTCTCACGTCTAAAGATAAAAACAAGCCAATGTAACGCCAGGACCTGGAGTCAGTGCTGATACAGAAGTAAACAGAAGACACGTTTATTAATGTTCATGCCTCGTGTTCACGCTGGTGTTTACTGAAGAAAGACACGGAGATGTTCAGATAATCAGGAGAAGTTCAGTCCAGCACAGAGACGAGTCTCCATGCCAGGGTTCCTTGTGGTGAGTAGCAGCCGAGAGAACATCTATTTACGGTTTTATAACAACATCAGCGATGCAGCATGGAAGGAAATACAGGAAGAACTACAGCTTCTAGGTGTGTAGCTAGCTAATTAGCAAACATACGCTCTGTCCAAACATGTCATGTTTATTTACCCTCATGATATCATGCTCCCTATCCTAGCAAAAGCTGATTTCTGGATCACGCTGATGGGTGACATATGCAGCATAGTATGTAGTCATTTTCTTTAATCACAGGTCTACCATTAGAGGATCGTCATCGTATAATCTGACGCGGAGAACTCACGCTATCACACCATCTGTTATAGAATTCAACCCAGACTTTATTGCAATAACCTCATACAGTGCGATTAGTAATAAATTTAAAAGCTTGCTTAAATCTGGCTTTAGGAAGATTAAAAATGATTGTGTTCTGGATTTGTTGTGAGGATCCATTGACCACCAGGAGCTGCAGTGCTCAAGGGTCTGAACAAGCACTGGATTGGCGAGAAATGTCTGAACACTCCATTACACTGTTCTACAGCTATAAGACGAATGATGAAATAAGAAATAATGTGGAAGAATGATGGCAACTGTTGCATGTGAGTCGATTTGAAGACACAATAAAACCCCCTGTTGTGATAGATAGCCATCGACGCACTCGTCCTTACAAACACCAGCCCTCCTAATTATTCATTCAGCACAGATGTCTATTTTTGTTTTCCTCATACACAATGGCAGGATGTTTTCCACATGCTGTTAACCTCATAAACAGGCGCGTGAATAAATGGCCACCTCCTGCAGGGAGGAATGTGGTAAAATCACCTGGAATATAACTTCAGATGGCGGTGTGCTGGGCTAAACGAGCTCTCAGCCACAATCATGAGTTTCTCACACAGATCGTGATGGGCAATAACGCTCGCCATATTCCCGTGGCATGTATACACACCCACTCTGAATTACACACAAATGTCAGTGCGTTTGCCAGAGCGGCTCGGAGCCTCTGCTTGTTCCAGTAATGTATGACATTTCACACCATCTGCTGGCTATGACTCTCTCTCTCTCTCTCTCTCTCTCTCTCTCAGTTTCCTCTATTCTCTCACACTCTTGCCATCCCATCATCTTGGCCAAACAGCCTATTTAAAGTGACATGTAATTCAGCACGAGGGTGGCCCGCAGAAATGAGAGTGCGAGCGAGATTCTCCTTCTGTGCTTATTGGGAAAGATAGATGACTCCTGTTTACCGTGGCGGCTCCTGAGCTGGAAACACTGCGTAAGCACAAAGCACCGCAACGCTGAAGGATTTAACCCTCATGTTCTGTTCAGGTCCAAATGGAAAGATGGACCAAAAGGTAGAAACTTCAGGAAGGGTGGTGTTTGGCTGCTCGGGTGTGTCCTAGCCTAGCGGTAATCAGTGTGTGTTTCTGTTATTGTAGTGCTCGGGTCATTATTTTGGAGTTGAACATAAATCTTTTAGCTTATACCATCAATCGCCATTGAGGCTCCAGAGGTACATTTCTGCCAGTTTGATTTTTAGTGATAATCTTTAAAACTGATAATACTGACTTATGGTCAGCTATGAGATAGTTAAATTTAAAAAAAAAAAAAAAAAAGCATTTAATTATTGAAGACTGATTTGTCATGCAGCAGAAATTGCAGGTAAGAGAAGTTTTATTTAAAATGCAGGCAGACAAATCCAAAGGGTTAGACAAACTTGTAATCGGAAAACAGGCAACGGTCAGGCGATCAACAAACAACATGAAGTAGGGGCAAAAACCAGAAAACCAGAAACCAGATCAATACCAGAGATGCATTATAGCCAGATACAAAAGGCTTGGGAAGGACAGCTATGAGACACTGAGCGTATACTTTGCAGTGAGATTGGGAAGTCAGAGTCCTTTAGTACTGTGAGTGTGTAACTGAGTCCAGGAGTGTGCAGTCATGACGGTGACCGTGAGAGAGTTCGTGATGGATAGGTGTTGTAGTTCTCAGTGGCCATCATTTCAGTGTTTCATGACCCAGAACCCCTTTAGCGAAACTCAACAATCAGAAATGTCACTGTTGCCATAGAAACGTATGGTGTGTGAATCGACATCCTGCACTGAGTGAATGCTCCAACGTTATTGAAAATTAATAACAGTTACAGAGAGGTCTGGTGAAAAATACAGCAATGCTGACAGAAAAAGGATAAAAGTGAATGGAAAGTGAATGTATTATGGGAAAAATAATTCTTTCTCTCGAAGTAGACAAGAGAACAGAAGAATTTTCTCCAAGAAAAGGCGGTGGAATTTTGTGACACCATTTCAACATGGGAGTGCATTTAGTGCAGAAAGAGCAGGATGCTTTTAGGCTATTTAGAAGTCCTCAGTTTCTATTTCTAAATACAGGAGAATAATTCAAAAGTTAATAACTTTGGTTCTGTGTGCTTTTCTTCAGTGCCATTAATATTAAATTACAGTCGCCTACAGCCTGCAGCCACTTATAGAATTAAACAAAATCAAAAATCAAACACCTGTGCATTTAAAAAAAAAAAACTACTGGAGAGATTTTATGTTCACACAGAAGCCAAACAAGCATGAGCTCACTGTAAATGTCCATTTTTTCTGACCTTAAGTAAAAATAGTCTGGAACATAGCGTAAGACCTAATGGACATGAGCTGTACTTCCTCATGGACAGTGCTAATGACACTTGCTAGTGGACGACTGGACATCCTGTAATGTTCTTAACATAAACTGAGACAAAATGGAAGTTGTTGTTGGTGGTGTTGATAGTTCTTACAAACATACAGATGCAAAACTAGTAAAAATGTAGAAATCTATGTAGAAATGGCTGAGAACATTTCTACACCTACATCTACACCTTCTACACCGTCATCACAAGCTCACATTTGTCACAAAGCTATTTCTGCATCAGAGTCTTGATCTTCAAAACCATCAGAATGTAACATTACCATGACAACCACCATCTTTTCCTCATTAAAATGTTCCATGTTATCAGATCTCAGATGTGATTAGTCCAAAACCAGATTATCACCTTCTGAGCTTATATGTAAATGTAGTGGGTTTTATTTGTTCATTTTCCCGTGTTTATGAAAGCATGATTAATTTAATATTCTACTCTGAAGTACTTTCATTAAGAGGAGTGCTAAAGGTGTGTTAAAGGTGTTTGAATAATAAAGTGCCCTGCGTGCTGTAGCTGTAACTCATAATAAATAACTAGCCTCATTAAATCGTGCACCTTAATCATTTGGAACTGGGATTAAAATTAAAATCATGCATTTATAATGAGTTCATTAGTTAAGTCAGATGATTAAAGCATCAATTCTTAATTGAGAATAACAACAATGACTTGTGAGATATAGCCTCACAAAGCCTTTGAGTTTTATAACAGTGTCATCTTCCAGCAAGACAAACAACAGGAAGTTGTTAAACAAAGGATCAAATGACCACATGACTATAACACTAACTAATACTTTTCATATGTTATCGCTAAGATTATATTAGCACTAATATATCACTAGATATAATAACATGACAATATGACACTATAATGTCATTAAAATGCCTCTAGATTGCCACTAGAAGGCCTCTATAACGCCGTTATAGTGCCACTATGATGCTAGTAGAGTGCCTCTGTAATGCTACTATGATATCACTAGAATGCCACTATAATTCTGTTATAATGTCACTATGATATCACTAGAAAGCATCCATAATGCCAATATGATGCCAGTAGAATGTCACTTAAATGCCACAACAAATCTGCTTTAATGGTATTAGAATGGCACTACAATAGAATGTCTTTATAATGCCACTGTAATACCATTATGATGCCACTACAATGCATCTATAATGCCAATATGATGCCAGTAGAATGCCACTAGAATCACAGTATAATGCCACTCTGATGTCACTTGAATGCCTTTATAATGTCTCTCTAATACCATTATGATGCCACTAGTATGCCTCTATAATGCCACTAGAATTCCACTAGAATGCCTCTATAATGCCACTATGATGAAACCAGAAGTCCACAAGAATGCATCTATAATTCTGCTATAATACTACTAAAATGCAGCTCAATTGCCAATATGACTCCACTAGAATGCATCTATAATGCCACTATGATGCCAGTAGCTTGACACTAGAATTACAGTATAATGCCACTTTGATTGAAATTTTAATGCTGCTAGAATATCACTAGAGTGCCTCTAGAATGCCACTAGGATGCCGCTGATATGCCTCTAGAATGCCACTAGGATGCCACTGATATGCCTCTAGAATGCCACTATGGCGCCACTTATATGCCTCTAGGATGCCGCTGATATGCCCCTAGAATGCCACTAGGATGCCGCTGATATGCCTCTAGAATGCCACTATGGCGCCACTTATATGCCTCTAGAATGCCACTACGATGCCGCTGA
>CM075010.1:27457968-27467980 GCA_037576675.1 Pangasius sanitwongsei
GAGGGAGAGTGAGAGAGGAAGAGGGAGGGAGAGTGAGAGAGAGGAAGAGAGGAAGAGGGAGGGAGGGAGGGAGAGAGAGTGACGGAGAGGGAGAGAGGAAGGGAGGAAGAGGACGAGGGATAGAGGGAGGGAGAGACAGGGAGGGTGAGAGAGAGGGAGGGAGGGAAGGAGAGTGAGAGAGGGAGGGAGGGAAGGAGAGTGAGAGAGGGAGGGAGGGAGGGTGAGAGAGAGGGAGGGAGGGAAGGAGAGTGAGAGAGGGAGGGAGGGAAGGAGAGTGAGAGAGGAAGAGGGAGGGAGAGAGAGACATGAATCTGGAATGATTGAGAGTTGCGTTTCTGAACTCTCTAATATTAACTGACACTGTGGAAGCTCCGCCCCTTTCCTCATCTCAGGTTTGTGGCCTAAATCTCTCGTCTCCACACGATTTTCCTGCGTGGAAGATGCGCTGATGTGGTCCTCTCGCCCTGCTTCTCCCTCTAGTGCAGTGATGTGAAGAAAATCTCTGTGTTTGATTCTCGCTTAGCTAACATTCGACACGTGTGTGTGTGTCTGTGTGTCTGTGTGTGTGTGTGTGTGTGTGTGTGTGTGTGTGTCTGTGTGTGTTTTATAGCTAACATCAGTTTACATTTATCAAAGAAATTTAAGCTGCTGAAAATTTTTAGGCAAAATGTCTCAAAACATTTTTGGAGAAAATGTTTAAGGATGATTAGACAGTGATTCAAAACACTTTCTCAAAACTTTTTGCAGTACTCAAAAATATACTTATTATTATTATTATTATTATTATTATTTTACCTATTCACCATGTAAACTACAAGACATTATTGTTCTTTGGGGTTGAAATGTGTGTAAATAATTTACAATCCATCATTCTGATTCTCTTTTTGGTGTGTGTGTGTGTGTGTGTGTGTGTGTGTGTGTCCTCTCAGATGGTATCGGAGTGAAGCGTGACTATAAACAAGCTCTGAAGTTCTTTAACCTGGCGTCTCAGGCAGGTCACATCCTGGCCTTCTATAACCTGGCTCAGATGCATGCTACAGGAACCGGAGTGATGCGCTCCTGTCACACGGCTGTGGAGGTGACGTCCGTGCTCTCTGTTTATATCTCATACACTGGTGTGTTATCTCCTCAGGGCCTTTCGCGCCGCGGGAACCTTTTCACAGTACCTGAACTGAATGTGGAACTACCCGCTTTTTGGCATTTTCGCACCTCCGGAACTGGGTGTGGTTTTAGTACCTGCCTTTTTCGAGAACCAGATTAGCTCCTACTCCGGAGCAGGGTCTAACCAGCACGACCGGTCCTATCCGTGACGTCAGTAGACGTCGATTGGCCAAACGCGTATGAAAACGCCGTCACCCGCCATGATTTAAAACGCGTGTAAACATACTGTAGTGTCGACTTATTTCACAAGTATGGAGAACAGCGAGAGATGGACGGACGCTGAAGTGCAGCACGGCTCCGATCACAGCCTCCTCCATCCTCCGGTTGTTTACGTCGTTCTTTGTTTCCGTTGTTGAACGCCTTACGTCACTTCCTGGTGCCCACTGACGGTGCGGATGCAACCCTTTAAACGGTACTGGGAAATAGTTCATGCAAAATCGCCCAGTACTTTAGTACTGTACATTTAGTTCTGGAACTAAAGTGGTGCGAAAGGCCCTATTATCTCCTGCTGACGTGTGTGTGTGTGCGCAGCTGTTTAAGAACGTGTGTGAGCGCGGCCGGTGGTCGGAGAGGCTGATGAGTGCTTACGGCAGCTTTAAGGAGGGAGACATGGACCCTGCTCTGGTTCAGTATCTGCTCCTGGCTGAACAGGGCTACGAGGTGGCGCAGAGTAACGTGGCCTTCATCCTCGACCAGAGTGAGTCACGTGGCCGACACCAGGGGGCGCCAGAGCCTTAACCCTTCAGAAGCCCTTTACTTCCTTAGTATTTTAGCTTTCTAAAAAAAACCAAATGTGTCTTTAGAAAATGATGTACACACAAAAATATTAAGAGTTTTAAAGAAAGCTTCACTCATATTAGGACTGATCTTTTTTTATTTTTAGTATTGTAACATAATGTACATAATTTTCTCCACCCGTTTTTCCGTATATATACTTTCATATGGACAAAATTTAAGATAGAATAATGTAACATAACTATTCAGAGCTGCTATTATAGAAGACTAATCAACACTTTCTGACCAGTCGCAATCTAGTATTCAACAGAGACGTAGTATAATGGTATGTAATGTGCATACTGGGAGCCTGAATGCGTGCGTGCGTGCGTGTGTGTGTGCGTGTGTGTGTGTGTGTGGTACAGAGCAGTCCCGGATCTTCAGTGATAATGAAACCTACCCTCGAGCTCTCCTTCACTGGACCAGAGCAGCTGCCCAAGGTTAGAAACTTCACTTCAACCCACACAGTTTGTTTGTTTGTTTGTTTGTTTATTTAATTTATTTATTTATTGTTGCATAGCAGCAGTGTTTCTCACGTCCTCCGTATTTAAGTGAGGCTGAATTATACATAGTTTCTTATTCATTATGCATACATACATTATTTATATATATATATATATATTTATATATATGCTCACTACATAGGGTGTAACATGATGGTTCTGTACACTGCATGTGCACCAGTGCAAAATTAAAAAAAAAAAAAAAAAAGACTTTACATTTTATATAAATGTCATCACAAAGTTTACACACAATCATTCTCCAGGATTTCACCAAGATTAAAGTATTGGCACCCAGAGCTTTGGGTCATTGGCCACCTTTTCTGTTGAACAGTGTTCAGTGTTGTACCCTGTGAACGAAACTTAATTAGGATTATACGTCATGAATCTACACAAAACAGACCATAATACTGAAGCAGGGAGGAAAGTCAATACAGTCTGCCAAATTATTTACAGATTTAAAAAAATCAATGCGTTAGTATTCACCCCCGTTTCTGTGAAACCCCTAAATTAGTCGCATAATTAGCTGAACAGAGTCGATCTGTGTCACCTGGTCTTACTATAAATACACCTGTTCCTGGAAGAACCCAGAGTTGGGTAGAGAACGTACCTAAACACGCAGCATCACGAAGACGAAGGAGCGATCAAAACAAGTCCTCTCTTCAAGTTCTGGAAAAATATCAGTCAGGATTTGGTTATAAAATGATCCCAACCTTTGAACATTCTCTGGAACGACATTTAAATCTGATAAAATGATCATTCAGAGAAGAGAGACGTAACCAGGAGACACAGAGTGACTGTGAAGGAGATGGAGATCTCCACAGCTTAGATGGGAGAAGCTGTTCTCAGGACAAACGCAAGCCTGGACACTCCACACAGCTGGACTTTATGGAACAGTGGTGAGAAGAAAGAGATCATCGACAGTGCGCATCGCCCTGAGAACACCATCCCCACTGTGAAGCATGGTGGTGGTAGCATCATGTTGTGGAACTGGGAAACTTGGTGGTCAGGGTTGAGGATGAGATGGATGGAGCCAAATCCAAGGCAAGGGGGTGAATACTTATGCAACATACCGCAGTTCTGGATTCAGATTAGATACTGTACCTTACGCACTGTCTGGTGGAAAAGTATTACGTAATAAACCTTTTTTCCCCTTCCTAAGCTCTAAAGGTACGTGCGTGTGTGCGTGTGTGCGTGTGTATGTGTGTGTGTGTGTGTGTGTGTGTGTGTGTGTGTGTGTGTGTGTGTACAGGTTACACAGTGGCCAGGATTAAGCTGGGTGATTATCATTTCTATGGTTACGGCACCGATGTGGACTACGAGACGGCGGTGATCCACTACAGACTGGCGTCGGAGCAGCAGCACAGCGCACAGGCCATGTTCAACCTGGGATACATGCACGAGAAAGGCCTCGGCATTAAACAGGTGCACGCAGACAGCACGCCTCACACTCCACACACACTCCACACACACTCCACACACACTCCACACACTCCACACACACTCCACACACACTCCACACACACTCCACACACACTCCACACACACTTAACACACTCCACACACACTTAACACACTCCACACACACTTAACACACTCCACACACACTCCACACACACTCCTCACACACACCTCACACACACCTCACACTTAACACACACTCCACACACACCTAACACTCCTCTCACACGCCTCACACTCCACACACACTCCACACACACTCCACACACACTCCACACACTTAACACACACTCCACACACACTCTACACACACTCCACACACACTCCACACACACACCTCACACTTAACACACACTCCACACACACTCGTACAGATCAGTAAGAGGAGGGAAGATACACTCTTACTGCGCTAAACACATCAAACCTGCTTTCCTTACTTACTTACTTTTTATTTGCTTGTTTCCTTCTTTCTTTTTTCCTGTTCATTTTTCATTCCTTATTTGATTACATCTTTACTTTGATGTTTGTTTATTTCCCTGTTTGTTCCCTTTCTTTCCTATTTCCTTGTTTTTTTTCCCTTCCTTGTTAGCTTGTTTATTTATTTGTTTTTCTTGTTTATTTGTATGTTTCTTGTTTATTTCCTTCCTAGTTTCTGTTTTTTCATTGTTCTTTCCTTGTTTGTTTCCTTCCTTCTTTTTTCGGTCCCCATTTTTTCATTCATTATTTGGTTTTTTTCCTTTGATGTTTGTATTTTTCCTTGTTTGTTTATTTCCCTTGTTTATTTATTTGTTTTTCTTGTTTAATTACATTTTTCTTATTTATTTCCTTCCTAGTTTGTTTTTTCTTTGTTCTTTCCTCATTTGTTTCCTTCCTTCTTTTCTGTCGCTGTTTTTCATTTATTTGATTGTTTTTTCCTTTGATGTTTGTATTTTTTCCTTGTTTGTTTGTTCTTTCTTTCTTGTTTCCTTGTTCACTTGTTTGTGTTTCTTGTTTATTTCTTTCTTAGTTTCTGTTTTTTCTTTGTTCTTTCCTTGTTTGTTTCCTTCCTTCTTTTTTCTGTCCTTGTTTTTCATTCATTTGATTTTCTTTTTTTGATGTTTGTATTTTTCCTTGTTTATTTCCCTTTCTTCCCTGTTTCCTTGTTTATTTATTTGCTTTTCTTGTTTATTTTTATGTTTCTTGTTTATTTCCTTCATAGTTTCAGTTTTTTCTTTGTTCATTCCTTGTTTGTTTAGTTTTTCTTGTTTATTTCCTTCCTAGTTTTTCTGTTTGTTTTCTTGTTTATTTAGTTTCATCCCTCCTTCCTTCCTTGTTAGCCTGTTTATTGATTTGTTTTTCTCGTTTATTTCCTTCCTAGTTTCTGTTCTTTCCTTGTTTGTTTCCTGGTTTTAGTTTGTCGTGTACGTTTGCCTCCGTCTCTCCTGGTTTCCGTGTTAGAGCCGTGGTTGTTGTTGTTGTTGTTGTTGTTGTTGTTGTTGTGCTCACGGCTGTCTCCTGATGCAGGACATCCACCTGGCTAAGCGTTTCTATGACATGGCTGCAGAGGCGAGTCCTGACGCCCAGGTGCCCGTGTTCCTCGCCCTGTGCAAACTGGGACTCATGTACACACTGCAGTACCTCCAGGAGCTGAACGTACGTCTCACACACACACACACACACACACACACACACACACACAGGAAGATGTAGAAACATCTCTACACGCTTATCCTCGTTAAAGAGCTACAGACTCCTTAGCTAACTTCACTAACGATATTAACTAGCGGTTTAACGACTGCGTGGTGGTTGCCATGGCAATGTTATAATATGTCTGCTGTTAATTGATGATGTAATCAAGACTGACGCTTTAGTCTCACACCTGGTCACCTGTGAGTTATTAGTGGGTTAGTTAGCTAGCTAAGTTAGATGATAGAAATGTTCCAAGACAACTTTTAGTCATTTTTTCATTCAGTTTTTATTGTTGTTGTTGTTGTTGTTGTTTAAATCTCGTCTTCTCTCTCCCTCCAGCTGCAGGATCTTCTCTCTCAGGTGGATCTGGACCAGTTGCTGGGTCCAGAGTGGGATCTTTACCTCATGACCGTGATCGCTCTGCTCCTGGGTACCGTCATCGCGTACAGACAGAGACAGCACCAACCCGTACCGAGAGCTCCGCCCGCCCCGCCCAGACCCGCCCCCCAGCCGGAGCAGGGTGGCCCCGCCCCCGAACCTGACCGCGATTAAAGTCCTACAGTGAATAGACACTCACGAGTTACCCGAGACTGGGAGGAAGGCGGAGCCTGAGCGGCTCCCTCCACCCACACCAGTATTAGCTAAAGGGACAGACCACTCCCATGATGCTCAGCGGGGGTGTCTCTCACACACACACACACACACACACACACACACACACACACACCATGCGCTTAGAGGACGCGGACTTGGCTCTAAAGCGTACGGCTCAGGGTACAGCAGCCCGAGGCTTCACTCGGGGTGAAGTACGGTACTTTTGGACACCAGGGACCTGCTGTGTTCCTCTGTCTAACATGGTTCTGATTAAAGTACCCTGTCCCACCGTTTTTGTTTTTGTTTTTGTTTTTGTTTTGCTAAATAAGAAGTGAAACACACTGGAAATCATTAAAAACAATAACGATACAAAAAAAAAAAAAAAAAAGGAGAAAAACCCTGTTAGCATGCTTCGCTGTTCTGTGTGTTCTTGCCAGAGTGGAGTTCATTCATAAGCATAAATTATTACAGATTTTTCTGCAGCACAAAATGTTGGTCAAGTAGCAGAATTAAAGTCCCCTGACGTCCACGACTTCCTGCTTCAGCTCAATATGATGAGACTTTTAGAGGGTCTTTTTGGGGGGTTTGTACTCACTTTGTGATGTCACTATGCTATGGACCAATCAGAACTGATATGCAAATTATTTGTGATGAGTGCGAGCTGAAGCTCTGGCTGTGGAGCGTGAAGGTTCAGGGGGATGTGAGGAGGCGCCGCGTTTTCTTTTCTAATGTTATATTATTTCTGTCCTTTGCTTCTTTTAGTGTTACAAAGGCAGAGTGTCTTACACTTCACATTAAATACACACACACACACACACACACACACACACACTGTAGAGCCCCTGCTCTCAGTCTTTACTATTTTCACCTCCTTATTATTTTTCTTGTTTTTTTTTCCTCCACATTTTTCTCTCTCTTCATATTCTTGTATTCTAAACTTTCTTTCTTTCTTTAATTCTTTCTTTCTTTCTGTATTTCTTTTTTTAATGAATTTCTTTTTTTCCTTTTTTTCCTTTCTGTATTTTTTTTTCCTTTCTGTATTTCTTTGTTTTTTCCCTTTTGTGTTACTTTCTATTTATTGTGGTTTTCTTTCTCTCTCCTTTATTTCTTTCTGTATCTTTAATCTTCTTCAGTTGTGTGTGTGTGTTTGTGTGTGTGTGTAATATTTAGTCTACAAACATGTCTGTTAGTCGTATTCTCATTTTTTCAACAGCTAAAAATCTGCATCTTTATGTTTACCGTGAACACACCACGTTTAGTTATTACACACACACACACACACACACACACACACACACACACACACACACACACACAGAGAGAGAGAGAGAACTGCAAAAAGTCAGATTTATACTATGGTGGTTTTAGTTGATAAGAGCAGTAATAGAGGAGTGTGTGTGTATCAGAGAGAGCAGAAACATCATCTGTTTCATCTGTTCAATAAAAGAAAAGCTGATGATTATTGAGTGTGTGTGTGTGTAGTGAACACTGTGTGTGTGTGGTGAACACTGTGTGTGAGGTGAACACTGTGTGTGAGGTGAACACTGTGTGTGAGGTGAACACTGTGTGTGAGGTGAACACTGTGTGTGTGTGTGTGTGTGTGTGTGGTGAACACTGTCTGTGTGTGGGGTGAACACTGTGTGTGTGTGTGTAGTGAACACTGTATGTGTGTGAGGTGAACACTGTGTGTGTGTGTGTGTGTGTGAGGTGAACACTGTGTGTGTGTGTGTGTGTGTGTGTGAGGTGAACACTGTGTGTGTGTGAGGTGAACACTGTGTGTGTGTGAGGTGAACACTGTGTGTGTGTGTGTGTGAGGTGAACACTGTGTGTGTGTGTGTGAGGTGAACACTGTGTGTGTGTGTGTGTGTGTGTGTGTGTGTGTGTGTGTGTGTGTGTGTGTGTGTGTGTGTGTGTGTGTGAATCCATTGCAGTCAGTGTTAATTAAACACTAAAATACATCAGAAAAGAATCATTGTACAGGAACTGAAGCTGCTCACAGAGACACACTGAAGTAATAACACTGAAAGAGCAACTGAAAGACAGACGGAGAGAGAGAGAGAGAGAGAGAATCTGAAATACAGAGAGACAGACAGAGAGAGAGAGATGGAGAGAGACAGACAGAAAAGAGAGAGAGAGAGAGAGAGAGAGAGAATCTGAAATACAGAGAGACAGACAGACAGAGAGAGAGAGAGATGGAGAGAGACAGACAGAAAAGAGAGAGAAAGAGACAGAGAGAAAGAGAGAGACAGATGAAGGGGGACTCTCATTGGCTCTTTCTCTCCTCTTTCTGTCTCTCTTTTTGTCACTCACTTTCTCTCTATCTTTTTCTCTCCCTCTGTCTCCATTTCTCTCTTTCTCTTTCATTCTTTCTGACTCTCTCTCTGCCTTTGTCTCTATATCATTTTCTGTCTCTCCCTTTCTATAGTTCTTTCTTTCTCTTGTTCTCTGTCTCTTTCTCTTTTTCTGTCGCACTCTGTCTCTCTTTTTGTCTCTCTGCTGCTCTCTATCTTTTTCCAGTCTCTCTCTCTCTCTCTTTCAGTTGTCTAAATCTCCACCTCTCTCTGTTTCTCCCTTTCCATCTCTCTGTCTTTCTCTCTTTCTACCTGCCTCCCTCTCTGTTCTGTCTGTCTGTCTGTCTCTCTCTCTCACTCTCTCTCTCTCTCTCTCTCTCTCTCTTTCCATTATGGGGACATAGAAGTATCACTTTTAGTAACTAATTCCTGTTACAGGTCTGAGGAAGATTCAGTATAATGACCTCGTCATCCCTCGTTCTTTCCCTCGTTCTTTCCCTTCTTCTCTTTCAGAACCTGTAATGACACAGTGTTTATCATAACGCCTGTCTCACTCTCCGCCTCTCTGTCTGTCTGTCTGACATTAATAAGCACTCATGAAACAAAAAACAGAGACTCTGTCTGTGTCTCTCTCTCTCTCCTTCTCTCTCTCTCTCTCTGTCGATCTGTCTCTATCTCTTTCTCAGTACTTACAGAAAAGAACATTCAGTTCTCTCTCTCTCTCTCTCTCTCTCTCTCTCTCGCTCTCCCTGCTTTCACTCTTTCTATGTATGGATAGAAAATAATGCAGTATGTTTAGTAATACATTGTTCTGTCTCTCATTCTATCTTTCCGTCTGTCTCTTTCTCTCTGTCCATCTGTCTGTCTTTCTCCTCCCATATGATATCTGTGTCCATTCTCAGACTTTTTCATCTCTTCATCCGAGCGTGTCCTTATCCAGGTCCACTTTTCTCCATCATTATATATTTATTAGGCCGGACCTGTAGGTGTCACTAGCGTCTCGTTTCCTCTCCTCAATTCTTTACGACTTGGAGATAGAAAAAATGAAAAAGATTTAAAAAAAAAAAAAAAAAAAAGTGAAAAAAAATGAAAAAGTTTTTTTAAAAAATGAAGAAGTGAGCAACTTTGGAGTCGTGTGGGGTTTAAGAATTTGGCCAGAAATAAAACACACACCATTTTACCTGCAACTCACAAGCTAAGATATTTAGCATTGTACAAACTGCATGCTTAAATCATTACATGTTATCAGAATAGGCCACGCCCCCTACCTGAGTGACATCATGCTGTGCTCAGGAGGCTCTATGATGTAGTTTGCAAGTGAAAAAAAGAGAAAGAGTCTTAGTGAAGGAGGCGTGGCTTTTATATCTGTAAGTCTAAGTGAAGTAGGCGTGGCCTTTCTATCTCTCAGTCTAAGTGAAGTAGGCGTGGCCTTTCTGTCTCTCAGTCTAAGTGAAGTAGGCGTGGCCTTTCTATCTCTCAGTCTAAGTGAAGTAGGCGTGGCCTTTCTATCTCTCAGTCTAAGTGAAGTAGGCGTGGCCTTTCTGTCTCTCAGTCTAAGTGAAG
>CM075010.1:27486256-27499771 GCA_037576675.1 Pangasius sanitwongsei
GGCTGCAGTTCTGTGGTGTTGTAGTGTATAGATGGTGTTTGACTGGCTGCAGTTCTGTGGTGTTGTAGTGTATAGATGGTGTTTGACTGCAGTTCTGTGGTGTTGTGGTGTTCAGATGGTGTTTGACTGGCTGCAGTTCTGTGGTGTTGTGGTGTTCAGATGGTGTTTGACCGGCTGCAGTTCTGTGGTGTTGTGGTGTTCAGATGGTGTTTGACTGGCTACAGTTCTGTGGTGTTGTGGTGTTCAGATGGTGTTTGACTGCAGTTCTTTGGAGTTGTGGTGTTCAGATGGTGTTTGACTGCAGTTCTTTGGAGTTGTGGTGTTCAGATGGTGTTTGACTGCAGTTCTGTGGTGTTCAGATGGTGTTTGACTGCAGTTCTTTGGAGTTGTGGTGTTCAGATGGTGTTTGACTGCAGTTCTTTGGAGTTGTGGTGTTCAGATGGTGTTTGACTGACTGCAGTTCTGCGCAGTGGTGTGTTTAAAAGCATGCAGCAGCTGTTAGAAAAGAGAAAAAAGCTGAAAGTCTGATGTCTCACAGGAAACAGACAATTTACAACTTTACATGTGTTGCGGCAAAACTGTCAATGTGTGTGTGTGTGTGTGTGTGTGTGTGTGTGTGTGTGTGTGTGTGTGCTTCTGTATGACTCCAGCACAGCAGTGTTCTGCTGTCAGATTTCTGCCTGTGTGTGTGTGTCCTCCCCGAAACTGAGATGGGCACACAAACACACACACACTCGCTCGCACACACACACACACAGGAAATATAATAAGTGAGAAACAGAGATGTAGGAAGGTAGAACTGAAATGTGAAATCAGACATTCAGAGGAAAACAGAAAGAAGAAGAAGAGAGATGGATATGTGCAAAAGTTTACACACCCTTCAAGATATTTTAACGTGAGCTTGCATTCCCAGAACGTGTGCTAAGATTTTAATAGAGAAAAATGATATATAAATTAATATGTGATATAAATATAAAAATGTGACCACAGTGCTGAACCTAGTTAGGATCATGTAAAACAAGAAAAATAAATTTATGATAAAAGGAAAAATAAAAGAAAGACACTGAAACCCTGAATTTGTAAAAGTGTGATTTTTGTCATAATTTTATTATTATTGTTATTTTTGCTGATGGTTGTTTTGATTTTTTTTGTGATGTTATCACTAAACACTGATTTTTTTTTTTTTACCCCATTCTCCAGCTCTCTGAAAAATGCTAACGGGGGGCACAAACTTTTGAGCTTGTCTATTAAAGAGACCTGCTCTTTAGAATGAGTATGTTTATTATAATTTAGGCTGTACGTTGTAGGACTGGGTGATCTGATGATTATAATATTAATATCATAAGAAATTATTCCGCAATAAACAGGTCAGGTTTTAAAAATATATACTGAAAACATCTGAAGCAGCTGTTTGGATGCTGAAATGTCCATGTGAAAATGAAGAATTTTATTTTAAAATATAAATTATTTGCTCCCAAGTGGCACAACAGAAAGTATAAATACAGACTGGGTGAGAGAGAAGCATAAAGAGAGGGAGATGGAGAGAAAGATGGACAGAAAGAGAAATAGACACACAGAAGGAGGTGGAAAAAGAGAGAGAGAGAGAGAAAGAAAGATTATTATAGACAGAAAGTCAGACAGAAAGTGAGACACTTGTGGTTCGCTGTCGGTGATGAGAATGGTCTGTCTCTCCTGATGAGCGTCAGAGATCATGTCCCGCTGAGATGATTGGAAACTAACGATGGAAAAGGATAAGAAAGAGAGAGAGAAAGAGAGAGAGAGTGAGTGAGTGAGAGAGAGAGAGAGAGAAAGAGAGAGAGTTCTCTCAGTTTGAAATGTCACAGCGGTGAGTACGTGACATGCTAATACTAATACACACTGCTAATACACACCACTAATACATGCTAATACAGAGAATCACACACACACACACACACACACACACACACTGTTCTGTCTCAATCACTAGCACTCCTCAGTCTTCTTACTAAAACATCGTCCTTTTTTTTTAAAAGAAAAGCTAGAATGAAAAGCAAATAGATTTCTAGATTTCTTCACAGCACAACAGTGTGTGTGTTCTCGGTGTGTGTGTGTGTGTTCTCGGTGTGTGTGTGTTCTCAGTGTGTGTTCTCAGTGTGTGAGGCACCTTGAGGTATGAGTTGGTCTACAAATGTACCATTCAGATGAGTGTGTAATGAAATGAAGTGTGAGCCTTGCTGAAAACAAAACAAAACACATCTCTAATGGTTTCCATCACGTTCCTGAACATCTCCATTAGGGATTTTTTTTGTTACTATTAAATACCACTAGAACCCAATAGAGCCTCCAGTCATGAGCTACCATCAGAAACCATTAAACTACCATTACAGACCACTAGAAACACATTAGAACCCATCAGGAACCAGTAGAAATCTCTAACTGATTTGTTTGCAGCATGGAAATTACAGCTAATGTTATCTAGAACATGCTAAATATCAGATTTTATCTGTATGTAACTCATTAATGTGCTAACCGCTAACTAGCCGATTAGCTAGCATGAATTTACAACATTTTCTTTTCAATATTTCCTGTCTAGAATATTTTCACTCCTCTGTCTTATTAGCTAAATGTCCTGATTTCTCTAGAGCGCTGTCACATGCTAACCTCTAACAACTTGATTAGCTAGCATTCTGTTTTCTAGCGACAGAGCCAAAGGTCATTGTTTAGCATCACTCAGACTCGTGCAAACTGCTAATTTGTTGACTAGCTAACAAGATATTGGTTAGCGATGTTCATTACCAAAGAAAATCAGACACATGGTTACTTACACTGCTCAAATAACAACTGTAATCATTTATAAAAACTGTGCTAGCTAAAAAAACAAACGGAAAAGCTAGCTAGCTTGTGATTAGCTTGATATTAATGATATACATCAGAGTTACAACATAATTATCTAAGTGTTAATATATAATAATATAAATAATTTTGCAGGGAAATTCAATCGTGTATGTGTGTGTGTGAGAGCGTTCATGCATTGTCAGGTCAGGTTTTATTTATTAGCGTCCTCTGAGTTTTTCTGCTGGCCGAATTCATGAGGTGTGTGTGTGTGTGTGTGTGTGTGGGTAGGTTTATGTGTGTGTGTGTGTGCTTTCAGGCAAGTGTGTGCATTGATGTGTACTGATGACATTAAACCTGGCGTACGTGGGTGTGTGTCCTCACACACACTCGCCCTGACAATATAGTGCTCCCTCTGTTGTTCTTCACAAACCTCACTTTTACACACACACAAACACACACAGACACACACACACACAAAGACACACACATGCACTCTCACACACATAAATATGCTTTGCTGTCTTCTCCAGATTGCTCTCCATCTCCACCAAACACTCAAACACACACACACACACACAGTGTAATTCCACACAGCTCTTGCGAAGTTGCTGTATTTCCAGTTTCATTTGTTCCAGCGAAGTTGAGAAGCCCTCCAGCACACACACACACACACACACACACACTGCAGAAAGAATGAAAAGATTCCTGAAGGTTCTCAGGGTTCTTTCAGACACTTCACAGTGAACAAAGGGGCGTGTCTTTTTTTTAGTGGCAAAAATGGGTGTGACTTTGAGCGAGACAGGTGGGTGTGTCCTTGAACATGACAGATGTGTCTTTGAACTGGACAGATGAGCATGTGATGGGTGGGACAGATGGGCGTGTCTGGGTGGGACAGATGGGCGTGTCTGGGTGGGACAGATGGGCGTGTCTGGGTGGGACAGATGGGCGTGTCTGAGTGGGACAGATGGGCATGTCTGGGTGGGACAGATGGGCGTGTCTGAGTGGGACAGATGGGTGTGTCTGGGTGGGACAGATGGGCGTGTCTGGGTGGGACAGATGGGCGTGTCTGAGTGGGACAGATGGGCGTGTCTGAGTGGGACAGATGGGCGTGTCTGAGTGGGACAGATGGGCGTGTCTGGGTGGGACAGATGGGCGTGTCTGAGTGGGACAGATGGGTGTGTCTGGGTGGGACAGATGGGCGCGTCTGAGAGAGACAGACTGAGCAAGAAAGATTGGCCTGTGCTAGTGTGAGACAGAAGCGCATCTCTTTGAGTGAGACAGATAGGTGTGTCCTTGAGCAAAAGTGGGACAGATGCAGCTGTCTTTGCATGGCACAGATCTGCGTGTCCTTGGACAAATGCAGGACAGATGGGTGTGTCCTAGAATGAGAGAGGGACAAATGCGAATGACTGAGTGGGACAGATGAGTGTGTCTTTAAGAGAGACAAGTGGGCGTGTCCTTGAATGTAAATAAGATAGATTGGTGTATCTTTAAAGGAGCAAATGGCCAACTGTCTTGAACTGACACAGATTGTTGTGTCATTAAGTGAGAACATGTCTTTGAATAAGAGTGGGACAGATGGACATATCCTTGAATAAGAGTAGGACACATGGACGTGTTTTTGACTGAGAAAGACGGGCGTCTTTGACGTCGTGACTGAGGATAACAATTGAGCTAGCTGGATAATAGCTAAAAAATTTGCTCTGTACACTTTACACTATTCTATGCTTTACACTAAGAATCAACCACTAACCAAAGCACAGGTTCTTCTTTAAATACAGTGATCACAAAAAAGTTTTTTTTCTCCAGGTTTTCCAATAATTAATTTTTTTAAAAAGCTGAATCGCTTTCTTTAAGCACCTTGTGTGAACATAATCATAACAAAAGTGAAGAAAAAATAAGGTATGCCAATAACCTGAGCAGTTGCTGCTCCCTTGTGTACAGCACGGAAAGAAAAACTTCTGGAAATAGTTACACATTGTGAGTCCCAGAACTGCCATTCATTACAATACACACACACACACACACACACACACACACACTACGCTGGTTCTGTGGATCAGAACTCCTCTGGGAGAGAAAGGGAGGCTTTGCTAAACGCTAATTTATACATTCTGACAGGAACTAGCTTGACACTTTTAGTGCTGGAGTTATTTTTCTCTTTCTGTCTGTCTCTACTGAACGCTAGAATGTTCCAGAACAAATGAAAATATGACTATGAATGAGGTTTTGACTGGTGGAACGTGTTATAGATAAGATTTAAGATGAATTTCCGTCAATCATCTTGGCTGCTAATCTTTGATAAAAGCGTTTTCTGTTTTTTTTTCCTTTTAAAACAATTTCAAATGCTCATGGTTGTTCATAAAACGGAGAAATGTGTGGTTTGGAAAAGTGGAAAGAGAGTGCTAATAACCTTTTAGTTCAGCTAATCAGCTAACTAGCAGTGGAAAAAGATCCTGCTTTACAAAGAAGAGCTGCTAGTTAGCATATGCTAGCATAGATTAATAGCTTAGCTAGTGTGTGTTGTTAGCGTGTGAGGTTACAAACAAATTGAAATAAAAGAATGATTCTCAAGAATGGTTTTGTACTTACACCAAAAGCGTTAGCATGATATTAATTTATTTCCAAGACCATATGTGTTCTTCTTTCATGATATATTTATTTTAATGCTAGCTTGAACGGCTAACATGATCTTTTGTTGTTTTTTTCAGGAGAAGATTTCTACGAAGCGTCTCCGTATGAGCCTCTGCCTCCTGTCCGTCACTCTGATGCATTCCGTCTGGCCTCCATCATCTCCGGTAAACATTTTACGGCTTATTAATATATAATGTATATTTTTTTGGAACTGTTGCTAACTGTAAAGGTCAAGCTACTAATGACCACATAAAGTATCATAGGGCTAATTTTATTAGCATTGCTGGAATGGAATTAGATAAACCATTAGGAACAGTGTCTTCCATTAAACTACCATTAAGACCAGTAGAAACACTTTAAAAACCATTAGGAACAATAATAATTTGATCAGCAGCTTTAGCTAGCCAGCTTCTTCTGCGTAGCCCTGCTGAAAATATTACAATCCATTAGAGATCTCTACTCGCTGCTAAGGGCTTCTGATGTGTTTCTGATGGTCCTTAATGGTAGTTTAATGGGATGTGTTGTTCCTAATGTGTTGTTTCTGATGGGGTTTCTACATTTTATTATGATGGTCATCATCTGTCCATGAGAGAAGACCCTATTGGGTTTTGGTGACATTTAATTTTGACCCCAAAAATCCCTAATGGAAATATTTAGGATTGTGATGGAAACCATTAGAGATTTTCCTAATGAACTGTAATGATTTTTTGAACAGGGTTATTAAACTGACATAGCCAGCTAATATTTACTAAAGAATCTGGTTTTGCTAATTTCGCAAACTAGCTAACAAATTTTGCAAACTTATTAGAGGTTCCTCATGGGTTTCTGATGATCTGTAATGGTAGTTTAATGGAATGTGCTGCTCCTCATGGCTCCTGATGACTTATCTAATTTTATTTCTATTCTAATAATTTATCCATGAAAGGGGTTCCATTGAAATTGAATAGTACCCAGAAAATCTCTAATGGAAATCTTTAGGAATGTGATGGAAACCATTACAAGTGACCAGTCAGTTCTCAAAGTTGATGTGTTGGAAACAGGAAAAATGGGCAAGCGTAAGGATTAGAGACTTTGACAAGCGCCAGATTGTGATGGTTAGACGAGGTTTTGGGGGTGTTCCTGGCATGAAGTGGTTAGTACCTACTAAAAGTGGTCCAAGGAAGGACAACTGGCGAACTAGCGACAGGGTCATGGACACCCAAGGCTTACTGATGCGTGTGGGGAGTGAAGGCTGAAGTCTGTTCTGATCCTACAGAAGAGCTACTGTAGAATAAATTGCTGAAAAGTTAAAGCTGGCTCTGATAGAAAGGAGTCAGAACACACAATGCAGCGCAGCTTGCTGCGTGTGGAGCTGTGTAGCCACAGACCTGTCAGAGCGCCCATGCTGACCTCTTTGTCCACTGCCAAAAGTGCCTACAATGGACAGGTGAGCATTAGAACTGGACCATGGAGCAATGGAAGAAGGTGGCCTGGTCTGATAAATCACCTTTTCTTTTACATCATGTGGACGGCCGGGTGCGTGTGCGTCTCTTACCTGGGGAAGAGATGGCACCAGCATGGGAAGAAGGCAAGCTGGCGGAGGCAGTGTGATGGTCTGGGTAATGCTCTGCTGGGAAACTTTGGGTCCTGGCCTTCATGTGGATGCTATTTTGACACATACCACCTACCTAAACATTGTTGCAGACCAGGTACACCCCTTCATGGCAACGGTATTCCCTAATGGAAGTGACCTCTTTCAGCAGGATAATGCGCCCTGCCACACTGTAAAAATTGTTCAGGAATGGTTCAAGGAACATGACAAAGAGTTCAAGGTGTTGACTTGGCCTCCAAATTCCCCAGATCTCAATCCAATCGAACATCCGTGGGGTGTGCTGGCCATCAAGTCCGATCCATGGAGGCCACACCTCACAACTTACAGGACTTAAAGGATCTGCTGTTAGCGTCTTTGTGCCAGATACCACAGCACACCTTCAGAGATCTTGTGGAGTCCAGGCCTCGACGGGTCAGAGCTGTTTTGGCAGTAAAAGGGGAATCCAACACAATATTAGGCAGGTGGTCATAATGTTATGGCTGATAGGTGTATAATAAGGCTATTTGTGATCACATTAAAAGTAAGCCCCGCCCTTCTTTGACCTGGGGATTTTTTTCACTGAGTATGTGCAGGTCGTGCTGGAGTTATGTTCTTGCTTTAGTCTGTTTTAAGGTTACTGTGAGGGAGTGAGTGATTTAATCTGACTGAATAAAAACCCTGAAGGCGTTTGACGCAGTAAATAAAACCGGCGTCTGATTCACTGAGACAGATTCCACACTTTCCACTCCCACGCCATTTTTTTATTCATCCGTACTTGTTTTTATTCAGTGCTTAAAGAATAACCTCGGAGCAACAGAGCTCAGGGTTGCCAGATCCTCTCCGTCTCACGCTGATTTGTTGCATAAGAGCATTTTTAAAACTTTTTTTGGGTTTGTTACACTGGATTTGAATGAACCGATGCCGGGAAATGAACGGAGAGTAGGCATAAAAGAGAGATCCCACACGGCCGGAGTCAGAGAGATTTAATTACAGAAAGTGGAGTTCAGAGCAGCCGTTCTGCTTTATTAGCTCTCCCTGTGAGTCGGATATGGAGCGGAAAAAAAAGCTTAATAAGCACAAAGTGTCGAGTGTAAATGTCTAAAAGATGATGCATATTATTCAAGAGCTGAGAAGCAATGATCTCACACTGAGCCACTGTATCGGACCGAAACGTCCAGTTTGGATCAAATTTGAGATGTTTCCTAATTATGTGATGACAGGTGCTACACAGCACTTGCTGATGTTACTCCACGATTGTCTCTTGTGGGTCTCAACCCGTACTGCTGTAAATTTTGGATGTGGCCTTTTCAGTAGTACGAAAAATATAAATAAGCTACTGTCAGAATGGTATGAAGTGTAGAGACAGAGAATACTCAACATGGTGTCTGTTTTACATTTACATTTATGGCATTTGGCAGACGCCCTTATCCAGAGTGACTTACAATAGTGCTTTACATAAGTCCCGCCCCTTTATAAAACCAGCCAATCATCTTTAAGGCACAGATTGAGGGCAGTGCTGTCTCTGACAGTCCTGACTGGATTTTTTTTAACTTCTCATACCAGACACAATATACTTAAATTTTTTTTATTTTTGAGATAATGAGATAATGAGGTAATGTGATAATGATGCTATGGGATAATGACATAAGAAAACAAGACTCCACATCTCCAGGAGAGGTCTGGGCATGGGCCTCGGCCGTGGCTGGAGAGTTCAGGGCGTGGGCCTCGGTCATGTTAGGAGAGGTCTGGGAGTGGGCGTCGGTCATGGTTGGAGAGGTCTGGGCATTGGCTTCGGCCATGATTGGAGAGGTCTGGGCGTGGGCCTCGGTCGCACTGGAAAAGGTCTGGGTGCATGGGCTTCGGTTGTGGTAGGAGAGTTCTGGGCGTGGGCTTCAGTCGTGGTTGGAGAGGTCTGGGCATGGGCTTCAGTCGTGGTTGGAGAGGTCTGGGCATGGGCTTCAGTCGTGATTGGAGAGGTCTGGGCATGGGCTTCAGTCGTGATTGGAGAGGTCTGGGCATGGGCTTAGGATGTGGTTGGAGAGGTCTGGGCATGGGCTTAGGATGTGGTTGGAGAGGTCTGGGCATGGGCTTAGGATGTGGTTGGAGAGGTCTGGGTGCATGGGCTTTGGTTGTGATTGGAGATGTCTAGGCATGGCCTTCAGTCGTGACTAGAGAGGTCTGGGCATGGGCCTCAGTCATGGTTGGAGAGGTCTGGGCATGGGCTTAGGATGTGGTTGCAGAGGTCTGGGTGCATGGGCCATGGAGAAAACAAAACGTTCACATCGCGTGCCACACACAGAGAGGGGGAATTCGTGACAAACATAACTACATAATGGCATAATAAGATAATGAGATAAGTTAACAAGATAATGGCATAACAAGATAAGGACGTAATGAGATAATGACAAGATAATGTGATGACAATGAGAGTAGATAATGACATTATAATGACATAAGGGAAGAATTTGGTAACAATTCACGGTTGATTTATATATCTGTTACTTCACAACACAGTCTTGCTCACTGTGATATCAGATCACCAATCAGCTGATCGTCGTCATCGTCTCGCTCTCAGCCAATCAGAACTCACCGTGATGAGCAATGCTGAAAAACATGAGACAAAAACTACTTTTTAAAGTTTTCTTTAAAAAGTTTGCAGATGTGCAATTGTGCTTTCACACACACTGGCCAGAGGGAAATGTGCAGTTCATTTATCCAAACCAGACATCTGTGTGTGTGTATGTGTATGTGTGTGTGTGTGTGTGTGTGTGTGTGTGTGTGGTCAATTCTTCCTGAATGTATTGGGACTGTATTAGCACTGACATATTGAGGCTTTCTCAAAGTGGAGCAGGGGGGTGTGTGTGTGTGTGTGTGTGTGTGTGTGTGTGTGTGTGTGTGTGTGTGTGTGTAATTGCTCTCTCAAACTGTAGCCTAATAGTTTTTATATATAACACATACAGGGATATATTTATTCCTGAATATGCGCTACTTAGCATTTTTCCGTCCTTCACTGTTTATATTTTATAATAATAACTCTGTAATATTAATTATTATAAATTTAATATGGATTTAGAATATATAAAATAAGATAGCCTTTTATTCACTATATATGCTCACTACATAGGGTATGTAATAAAGGTGTTATACACCCTACATAGTGCATTATAAAGTCATTGGAAATGTTGATGCAGAAAAACAGCGACTTCAGTACTAGTTTGCTTGTGTGTGTGTGTGTGTGTGTGTGTGTGTGTGTGTGTGTGTGTGTGTGTGTGTGGGTGTTGGTGTGTGTGTGAATATTATTCGAATAGCAATTAATATATTAACCTATTATTAATATAATTATTAATCTATTATTAATAAGCACTGTTATGTAAAAGAGATCTGAACATCGTCTCTGTAATTAAACTGACATATAAAACCATGACCTTTTGACCTCTACATAGTGTGTGTGTGTGTGTGAGAGAGAGAGAGAGAGAGAGACTCGACTTCTTTCATGGATGCTTTCACATGAACATAAAATCTCTATTAATGTCATCAGGAACTCTGTCTGTCTATCTGTCTGCTTTCTCTCTGTCTGTCTCACTGTCTATCTGTCTGCCTAACTGTCTCTCTCTCTCTCTATCTGTTTGACTGTCTGTATATCTGTCTAGCTGCCTCTCTCTCTCTCTCTCTCTCTCTGTATTTCTGTCTGTCTCTCTTTGTCTGCCTATCTATCTTACTGTCTATCCACCTGTCTGTCTGTTTGTCTCTTTCTTTTATTGTCTATCTGTCTCCCTGTCTTTCTATCAATCTGTCTCACTGTGTCTCTTTTTCTGTCTTCTTTCTTTCATTTATTGACTGACTGTCTATCTCTCAATCTGTTTTTCTGTCTCACTGCCTGTCTCTGTCTCCTGTTTGTCTCCCGCTCTAACCTCCTCAATATAAATATCTATATTATATAACACACTGTATTATATTTTATTTAGATATATACTGCAGTGAGGTCAAGGCCGGGTCAGAGAGAGAGAGAGAGAGAGTGTGTGTGTGTGTGTGTGTGTGTGTGTTTAGAAAGAGAGAGAGACAGAAAAATAAAGAAGAAGAAAATGATGGATGTTTTCGGTGTAATCTCCTCCGGCCATCTGTGGCTGTGCATTTGGGTCAGCAGGAGTCCGAGAGAAGAAAATAACACAGGAGAGGAAGAAGAAAGGAAGAAGTTAAAGCGATTTATATCTCCCCAAGTGGAGCAGAAACATCCTCCGAGTTCGTCAGGCTGGTTTAATAAAGAAAAAAAAAAAAAAAATGGGTGTGAGTTTTCTGATTGAAGCTGAGATTTATAATCGCTAATAAACCAAAAAAATTTAAAACCGGATTCATTTTGAAGAATCTGTTAAACACCTGCTTTATGTTCGGTGTTTAAAACCTCCTCATGAACTCGCCCAAGATTCTACAAAATGGTGGCTCTGTAATGCAGGAAAGAAAGAAAAACCCTCAGTGTTGTGTTCCTGAAAGCATTCGGTGATGATATGCCTCATGACGTGGTGCATCATAGTTCTGGACGTGTCCATCTGAGTGTGAATAAACTGTAGAGATGAGCTGCTCGGTCAGAGATGATGCTCAGATACACCTCTGTGCCTGCGGAGCCTTCTAGAAGCCTCACGTGTCTAATTAATACGCTGTTAATGAGTGTATAATATTATAGTTCATGTTGTGGGACGTCTGTGATGCACGTTAAAGCAGCTATAAACAGTCTTTGCCTCACCAGCGTCGATTTTTCTCTCTCATGAAGTTAATAAGACAAAAAAAAAACTCAGCTTGTTACCTTGTTACCAAGGAAACGCACAGCGTATGACGCTTTTTACATTTATACATTTATACCACAGCACAGGCGAATTCTCAAATCTGATTGGTTAGGAGATGTGTGTTATTTTCGTATAACAGCACAGGTTTATGCTAATGCACTCGTTCTAATGCGTTATTGTTTCTATAGTAACCGCTCATTCACTAACAGCTCATAATGCGTTATCGTTTCTATAGTAACAGCTCATTCAGGAAGGAGTCTCCAGTGTCAGCGCTTTGTAAGCGTCAGAGGTAAAGCTGTAAGTTTAACAGAGGAGTTCACGGTTTCTCTGTAACATGACAAGCTGCGTTTTTGAGAGAATAAAGAGAGGCTGGTGAGGGAACGACTGTTTATCGCTGCTATAACGTAAGTGACAACAGGAACGAACTTGTCTTTCTCGGATGTTCCACAACATTAAACGTAGCGATAAACCGTTAAACTGTGTGACGTGTCGTTCGTTAATAAATTAAACAGTGTCATTTTGGCAGATTGCTGTGGTATAAGCGGAATAGCACACCCCAGACCGTGCTGCTATAAAAAATAAAGCTCTTCAGGATAGTAACGTTAACTTCTTGTCGTGCCGCATCACACCACCCTGGCGTGGATTATTTTTGTATAACAGCGCTGTCCAGAGTGTGTTATTTCTTACAGAACGAACGCAAGCTGAAAAGTTTAGAAAGTGTGCAGTTCGTAGACTTGCGTTAGGTGACACAGGATCCTAAACATTCAAATATGGATTCGTTTATGGATTTAGTTTATTAGTTTTTCATGGATTAGTTTCTCTCAGTTTTTCTCCACAGGGCTGTTGATCACCGCTAGCTTTTAATCTACAAATTGCTGCAGTGGCTGTGTGTAAGACCACTTTCACAACTATGACTCTGAATCAGAGCGGAATTCGATTCTTTTGATTTGTTTGCTATTTGGTTTGGTTTCACAGTGCACATAATGAATCAAAAATCCCAAAGTGTGTGTGTGTGTGTGTGTGTGTAGGGCTATAAATGTCCTCGTTAAACGCTTTCATTTATTGGTCAGAAATACAGCAATGGAAGAATGTAAACAAGCCTTTACCAAGTGCGTGTCGAAATCATAAAAAGCTGGTGCTAAAAAAAAAGATTCAATAATTATATAAATAACTAGTTTAAAACATTGTGTGTCTGTCACATCCAGCATTTATTTTCTCTTTTTATTCAGAACACATGGCATTATTGCAGCTCAGTTTAGCAGCTTGCAAAAATCTACAAATAAAAAACCCTGTAAATCAAAACACACCATGTTTGATTCCCTTCCTGCACATGAGTCGATTCAGAGTCGAATCACTCTCTCACTAGAGTTCACTTGAAGCTATCAGACCCGAGTGTGAGCGCTGTGTTCTGCTTAAAGAACCGCACCCAGGAGGAGAACACTGCAGGGTTTATTTAAATGTCAACATGACACACACACACACACACATCCACATGTTACTAATGAAAGGCTGGTAAACAAACAATTACAGAAAGATATAAGAACTGAGTGAGTGTGAAGGAGTCTCCGCTGCGAGGTGTGTGTGAGAGTAGTGTGTGTGAAGGAGTCTCCGCTGCGAGGTGTACGCTAGCCTGAGTGTGTGTGTGAAGGAGTCTCCGCTGCGAGGTGTGCGCTAGCCTGCGAGTGTGTGTGAAGGAGTCTCCGCTGCGAGGTGTGC
>CM075010.1:27501849-27551849 GCA_037576675.1 Pangasius sanitwongsei
GATGGATGGATGTATGGAGAGATTGATGGATGTATAAGATATTACAGTGGAGGATTAGAAAGCAGATGGATGGATGGTTGGGTGGATGGATGGATGTATGGAGAGATTGTTGCATGTATAAGATATTACAGTGGAGGATTAGAAAGCAGATGGATGGATGGTTGGGTGGATGGATTCATGGATAGATGGATGGTTGGCTGGGTGGATGGATTCATGGGTAGATGGATGGCTGGGTGGATGGATGGATGCATGGGGTGGACAGATGATGAATAGTGAAAAGACAAAAGCATAATGCAGGGAAAAAAGTCACATTAATAAGTCTTTATGTGCGTTAGCAAGTTATGCCTATACACGCAACAAGATCATGGGGCGGGTTGCCAGGTTTTAGCAAAATCCCAACTACACCTCAACTACACCTCAACTACAATTCAAAACACTACACAAAAATCCTTGAATCTAGCCAAAGCTGTTTGGACATAGGAAAGGGTAAATGCATTGAAATGTTTCTCCACTATGCAGAACACGCATGATTTTATACACAGAACCTGGCAACCCTGCTCAGAGAACTTAAAAAGAGAACAAGATGCACAGGAAAAATAATAATAAATAAAATAAAATAAAATAAAATGATCATTTATTCAATTTAAAACTATTGTAAAACTTTCATACTTTCACTGAATGTGTTTTTCATCATTTGTTATAAATAAAATAAAGTCATGTAAAATATCATGTAAAATAAAATCAATGTATAAATGAAATGCTGCTGAAATGACGCCATTTTGACTCACCTGTCACTATTTCGTAGAAGCAGCGGACGCAGGTGCAGGTTTTATTGTATAAAGTGTAACACAAACAACCAAAACGTAAAAAACGGATACAAGGCAAAAACAAGCAGACTCTGAGCGAGGCTGTGAAACACAACAACCACAAACGCTTAGGGGGAACACACAACAGGTGTGAGTGAGCGGTGGGACATGTGACGTGGTCATGTGACCTGCTGGGGCTGATGGGTAATGTAGTTCAGCGCTCCTTTGGCGCTATCATGGCATCGCTGCAGCGCTGTAAGTGCTTCAGAAGATTCTGATAGCGAGTCCAGGGAGCGTTTATAAATCTGAGTAATAAAAATCTGATAAACTGTTATTAGATGGCTGCTGTGAAGCTGTAAATAACACGTTGTTGATGTGGGAAAGACGCTGTTGTTTTAGTTTGTTTACGCAGTCACATCAGAGAGAGGATCTTCCAGAAAGCTCCGCATGGCACCTGCTGCAGGAGCTGCAAGAAAGTTATGTTCTGCAAATTGCTTTTTGGAATATTTATTTGCTATATTTACACAGCTGATGAAAGAGTTTTGTCTGAAACTTTGTGTACTACACTGTGTGTGTGTGTGTGTGTGTGTGTGTGTGTAGGATCTTGTGTTCGAGAGTGTGTACTGCTGTGCTGTTGGATAAATATCCCCTTTTTTTTAGAAGGCAACAGTGTAGTGAAGAGTTAGTATCACTTTTGTTCCGTGTGTGTGTGAGTGTGAGTGTGTGTGTGGGTGAGTGTGTGTGTGTGTGTGTGTGTGTGTGAGAGAGAGAGAGAGACACTCACTCTGCTGTAATCAGCTCAGTATTCGAGCAGCTGTCAGCGCAGAGAGAGTGGAGACATCATCTAGCCTCAACAAGACGACACGCCGTCTAACAGCTCACACACACACACACACATACACACACATACACACACATACACACACACACATACACACACACACACATACACACACACACACACACACACACACAGTATCAGGGAATAAATTATAGTATTTATATGAACTGAGGCTGACTGAAGTGTGCTTGTTATAAATGGAGTGGTATTTAAAACTGCAAATATTAAGCCCCACCCCCATCCTAACCCCATCCTAACCCCACCCCCAACCTAACCCCATCCTAACCCCATCCTAACCCCACCCCCATCCTAACCCCATCCTAACCCCACCCCCAACCTAACCCCATCCTAACCCCATCCTAACCCCACCCCTCATCCTATCCCCATCCTAACCCCACCCTCATCCTATCCCCATCCTAACCCCACCCTCATCCTAACCCCATCCTATCCCCATCCTAACCCCATCCTAACCCCACCCTAACCCTAACCTAAATAAGAAGAAAGACAGAAAGACAGAAAGAAAGTGTGTGTGTGTGTGTGTGGCTCTGTCCGCTCAGATAATCTTCTTTTTGATCTTATCTCTTCAGCGAGATTACGCTGGATGAACTCACATGGTTTGTTCTTAGCTTCCAGAGATTGAAAAAAACCAATAAAAAAAACAACCCTCTCGGCCGGAGGAAAAAAACATCGAATCACACCGTGTTTTATCACTTCATTTCTGTGTGATGGAAAACTGTCTAAAGTAGACTTTACACAGGGAACGTCTGGAAGAGAGAGGGAGAGAAAGAAAGAAGAATCCACATTCAAATAAAGAAAAAATTAAGAAAGAAAACTCAAGAAGGTTTCAGAAACCCCTGAGGCTTCTGTACACACAGTAATAAAGAGTGAGACGTAAGAAAGACAGGAAGTAAAAATGTTTGATTAAAAACGTTGCTATGGCAGCGGGGGTGTGGTCGAGTGTCAGCTGTGGATGGAGGTCGAACTGGCAGGTCTTATTATATGACTCCCATAAACCGTGAGAGAGAGAGTGAGAGAAAGAGAGAGTCTGAGAGAGAGAGAGAGAGAGAGAGGGCAAAGGGAAACGCCCAGACCACGTGATCCTCCGCCAGCTAAACGGCTTTGTTCAGGGATGCGGGCTGGACCCACTCCTCCTTTCCTGTTGACAGACGAATTGCTCCAGTACCACCAGCTGGATGATCTGTTCCACATCCCGCTCCTCTGCCATCCTTCAGGTGCTGTGTGGAAGTGAAGGGGTGGCCGACATCGGGGAGCTGCAGCGACCAGAAGCACTGCTGGAGCTCCTCAGATGACATGCTGCAGGACCGCCCACTCTGCTGGAATAGTCCAGCTGTGTCTGTGGTGGCAGCTGCTGGGCGGCAAGCTGGAGGAGTCGCAGGGTTCATTCCTCCTGCCATTCCCAGGAAGAGCTCCAGGAAGGCGTCCGGGTCGTCCGTGGAGGCCATCTTGGTGAGCATCACGTGTGGCATGGTGGCAGGGAACACATCTGGAGAGGTGCTGGGCTGCAGCAGCTCCTGGAGCTCCCGCCGGCTCTCGGCCTGCTCCTGCACGGGGGCGTGGAAGCGCCGCCGCTGCTTGTTGTGCAGGTCGAGGAGCGCTTGGTGTTGGCGGAGGATGGCGAGGGCCTTGATGATCTCGCCGAGTGGGGAGGCTTCCACGGCACCGTCTTCCCCAATCCCGGGTTTCAGCACTGCTGTAGGACCCGGAGTGTGGGAGTGAGGAGGAAGACTCGGGAGACAGGAGGAATTTTAGCAGCGCTCCGAGCTCGCGTTTATTCAGTCCGTGCTTTTCAGCCTACTTTCAAAAACAGAAAGGAATAATGGAACAGAAACTTATCTGTCTCAGACTCGCAGCTTTCGCACCGTCAAGTTCAAGTTCACGCTCGGTGGCATGTCTTGCACTCTCTCTCTCACTCTCTCTCTCTCTCTCTCTCCGTCTCTCTCCGTCTCTCTCTCTCTCTCACTCTCTCTCCGTCTCTCTCTCTCTCTCTCACTCTCTCTCTCACTCTCACTCTCACTCTCTCTCTCTCCGTCTCTCTCTCTCTCTCCGTCTCTCTCTCTCTCACTCTCTCTCTCACTCTCACTCTCACTCTCTCTCTCTCTCCATCTCTCTCTCACTCTCTCTCACTCTCTCTCTCTCTCTCCGTCTCTCTCCGTCTCTCTCTCTCTCTCTCTCTCACTCTCTCCGTCTCTCTCTCTCCCCGTCTCTCTCTCTCTCTCCGTCTCTCTCTCTCTCCCCGTCTCTCTCTCTCTCTCACTCTCTCTCTCTCTCTCTCTCCCCGTCTCTCTCTCTCTCCGTCTCTCTATCTCACGGGTTATGGGAGCCACTGAAAGCACAAAAAGACCAAATAAGTAGACTCACGGTAATAAGTCCTGCCGGTTCGACCCGCCTCCTCTCCATCCACAGCTGACACTCGACCACGCCCCCGCTGCCACAGTTTTGTAGGAAAACATACAAAAGAAAGAAAGAGAGAAAGAAAGGAAGAAAGAAAGAACAAGAGGAAGAAAGAAAGACAGAAAGTACACATTCATATAAAGAAAATATTAAGAAAAAATTCAGGAAGGTTTTTCAGAAACCTCTGAGGCTTCCGTACGCGAAAGAGAAAGTGAGTAGTAAAGAGTAGGAGGTAAGAGCGAGTTTAAATTAAAAAAGTTAAAAAAAGCAGCAGGGAGGAAAAAGAAAGAAGCAGAAATAAGAAAAGATCAGAAGAAGAAATGTTAGCTTAGAAAAGTTACTATGTAGGAAAACATAAGAAAGAAAGAAAGAAAGAAACTCGTCAAGAGAAAAAGTAAGTAGATTAGTAGTAGAGTAATAAAGTCAGTGGAAAAGAAAGAAAGATTATAAGAAAAAAGTTCTTAAAGGTTAAAAAGTAGGATGTAAGAAAAGACGAGTGTGAAAGCAGTGAGTGTCAGTCAGAAATATTAGTAAAATATAAATAAATCTGTTTAGATGTAAAGTTCAGAAAGATCAGTTTTATAAAGCAGTTAATGAGGTAAGAGTCCGCTATTAAATATAAACGTTAAATAATTAGAAAGAAAGAAACTCTGTGTGAAGGAAAGAAAGAAAGTCATAAGTAATAAATAATAAAGTAAAACTATCATCAGTTCATTTAAAGAAAGATCTGAAATGTAAACATTTATTAATGAGACTGAGCATGAAATAATAACCAACATTTATTAACTGCGCTTAAATATGTGTGTGTGTGTGTGTGTGTGTGTGTGAGATTAAACTTTCACAAAGTTCGTCCTGCAGCAGCGTGAGTAATTAAACACACACACACACACACACACACACTGTGTGATGGAGAATTGTGGAGTAGAGCGTGAGCATTATGTCGTCATTTATCACAAAAACTAATCCACGCTGTTTCTCAGTCGATCTGTATGATTCACAGCTCTGTTATTTAACACGGAGGCGGAGACAGATGGTGTGTGTGTGAGTGTGTGAGTGAGTGTGTGTGGGAGTGTGTGTGTGAGTGTGTGTGCACTGTAACGGGACTGAGGCTGACAGAGATACGACTCCGTTACCATCTAACTGCAGCTGGTTACGGAGCTGACGCCCCCGTTACCATGACAACAACTCAAATTAAAATTAGACGTGAACAGTGGTGGTGTTAGCGACATGCTGCGCTAGTAACAGTCCGACAGGCGTCCATTTTAATTCTCTAATCACTTCTTCTGTTACCCCGAGTGTGAACGCGACTGAACAGGTCATGTGACTTCCAGCCAGAGCGCAATGTTCTGTTCATCATCTGGCCATTTTGTCTCCCGCTTTCCTTTTATGGTCATTGCTTCCTGTTCTAATTAATGCAGGGAAAAGCAAAAGGGAAAAGTACAAGTAAGAAACTACAAGGAAGGCCTTAGAGAGGAAAGAAGGAAGGAAGTGAAGAAGGAAGGGAGGAAGGGAGGGAGGAAAGGAGGAATGAAGAAAGGATGAGAAGAAGGAAGTGGAGAAGGAAGGAAGGAAGGGAGGGAGGAAAGGAGGAATGAAGAAAGGATGAGAAGAAGGAAGTGAAGAAGGAAGGAAGGAAGGAAGGGAGGGAGGAAAGGAGGAATGAAGAAAGGATTAGAAGAAGGAAGGGAGGAAAGGAGGAATGAAGGGAGGAAAGGAGGAATGAAGGAAGGAAATAATGAAGGAAAGGAGGAAGGAAGGAAGGATAGAAGGAAGGGAAGAAGGAGAAAAAGTTAGTAAGTAAAAATGTTTTTAAAAAATCTATTATATAAGAAAGTTTAAAAAAACCTAAGGAAAAAAAGAAACGATGAAATGAAATAAAAGTACAAAGTATATGACTATAAAGGAAGTATAAGAAAGAAAGAAAGAAAGAAAGAAAGAAAGAAAAAGAAGAAGGTTTAACAAAAGAAGAGAGTGAAAGAGTAAGAGAGAGAGAGAAGGAAGAAAACAGAGAGAAAATCCAGGAAGAAATGGAAAGGGACCAAAAAAAGGAAAAACAAATAAAGATGATGACAAACTGAAAAAAGAAAGAAACAGAAAAAATAAAGTATATTTTTTTCTATTAAAAAAAATAGTTCACAGGATCAGTTCATCCTCAAACTAATGCAATATTTTACTTTCTATTTTACTTCATTTTACTATTTTACTTTATTTTACTTATTTTTATTTTCATTTTCATTTCTTTTATTTCTGTTTTTTTTCCCCTTCTTCCTGTTTAAACAGCTGCACAATCAAGTTCTGACTCATGGGCATGTTTCTGAACTTTTCCTGAGTTGGCTCTGCTACTGCACACACACACACACACAAACACACACACACACACACACACACACACACACACACACACACACACACACACACACACACTGCCTGGGGCTACACCATATGTTCACACACAGCCCTTCCAATTAACTATTGATGGATTCGCCTCGTTCTCCAGAATGAAGGGGGAAAAAAAGAACAGAGGTCTCTCTCTCTCCATCCCTCTCTCTCTTCCTCTCCCTCTCCCTCTCTCTCTCCCTCTCTTCCTCTCCCTCTCTCTCTCCCTCTCTCCCTCTCCCTCTCTCTCTCTCAGTGCTGTGCTGAAGGACAAATGACCATGAACTCGCAACACGTCCAAAAAACAATGTCACTGAGGCTCTGTGTCACTGCGCCGCTTTCCTCTGCAGAAGAAGCTCTGATTGGTCAGAAGGAGTTGATTAGTTTTCTATAACAGCAGCTCTGACAGTGGCGCAGGTTTATATTAATGCTCTCGTTCTGATACGTTATGGTTTCTATAGCAACAGCTCATTCACAGGGACGTGTACAGCAGACGCTCCGCTGATAATAAACAGAGTTTAAAAAATCGATTTCTGAAAATAAGGAGAAGTTTATGTAACTTTTATGGAAGGAGTCTCCAGCGTCAGCGCTTTGTAACAGTCAGAGGTGATACGAAGATGTAAATTTTGCACAACCAAAATATTTTTTTAAACACTATAATATTTATTATCTTGTTTGCGTTTGTCTTAAAGAAGCTGTGTGTGATGTTTCATGCCCTCTGCTGCCCACGAGCTGAACTGCTATTGTAAAGAAAACGTGACAAGATCGTCCCACTTTAACCCCACTTCCTGTGTTAGAAATAAGGGGGTGGAGCTTATTTATGGGCCAGAAAAATGTAAACAGAACCTCAGAAGAAGAGATCCAGTGCATGCCAGTGTTGGAAGTAAAGAATCTTTAAAGTGATATGATTATATGATTTAAAAAAGTCCATTTCAGTGGACTTTTTTTAGCTTCTTCCTAAAGCATCAGTATTAGTGCTGATGTAAACAGTATAAACTCGCAGGAAACAGAAGCAGGACAAACCCACACGCTCCTCGAATTTAAAATCCTCAGACGTGTGTGAGGTTCTGACTGGATGAGGTTAGTGCTCGTAGCTGTCATTACAGCTGATTCAGTCTCAGTAGAACTGGACGGGTCTGAGATTCTGAAGTCCAGACTGAAGCCGTTCCAGCTCTGAGCTCATCTCCAGGTCACCGTGTCTCTGTACCAGCATGGATCTGATAACCTTCCAGAATTTTCTCAGCGTGCGGCGGGACGAGAGTGGGAAGTGACCCAAAACCATCGCTGCTTAAACCCACGGAGAAGGGATTTATTTACACACGGCCGTAATGGACAACTCAGCAGGAAGAGACGGGGGGCGTTTACTTTCGCTACAAATGAGACAGGATTACGGATTTGATTTATTTGGTGCCTGGAGTTAAATACGGAGTAATGCTAAGCAGTACGATAATGCTAAGGATAGCTACAGATCGCTATGGCTACGCCACGCTGTCATTTCTATCGGTTTATTGGACAGTCTTTAAGATTACAGCAGCAGCATTCATTCACAGTGACGGGTCTCAGTCTACAGCAGGGGGGGCAATTAATTTTCTTAAGGGGCCATGCGAGAAAGTGGGACTGTTGTAGAGGGCCAGAGTGATAGGCTGAACTCAAGTTTGTTCGACATTAATTATGTGTCTTTATAAAAAACAGTCTATTGTATCGTTTAGCTTAGCTGCTACTGGTAAATGTAGATGAAGATGAAAATGAAAATGCGGAAACAAATACTAACATCATCTCACTATTTAATAAACATTCATCAAAACAATTTTGAAAATGTGCATGTTTTTGCAGTATTTCCAGCATTAACTGTATACAAAAATGAACTGCTACTGCTGTCGCTTTGTAGTCTTTTTACCTCAGTTCTTTTTTCTTGTTCAGTGCGAGAAATCTAGTCTCTGTTGGGCTTGAACAAGTGCACTGAAGTCAGGTTGAATGTCTGAGGTGGATATGTGGATCACAGCTGACAGGTGATCATCAGTGAGAGAGGATCTGTATCTGGATTTGTTGCTTTATTGCTTCATCCCTGGATGTGTAAAGCTTGGTTAAAAGTCTTTGCTAGCTTGGCTAGCAAAGATTCAGATGTCTGTGCTCGCTCTGCATCAGTCAAGCTCTTGTATTTTTTGGCGTGTTTCCTCTAAAAATGTCGCTTCAAATTGTAATCCTTAAACACAGCGATCTCTTCTCCACAAACTAAGCACACTGCTTTACCTTTGACTTCGGTAAATATATACTTAGAAGTCCATGTCTTGTTAAAAACTCGACATTCTGCCTCAATCTTTCTTTTCTTAACGTGAGTGGACATTTTGGGGATAACCGCTAATGCACCTTTGGTAAAGGTCAGATCACCAGTTAAACACGGGCACGTCCGCGCACACCATAGGCTCACACGCATGAGCACAACGACGTATAATTAGCAATCGCCTTCAAAATAAAAGCAATATAATTATATTGTGTGTATAATATACACTTTGATTCCTGACTTCTCACTGACCTCATAGGGGGCCGGACAGCGACAGCCAAAGGGCCGTACAATGCCCAGGTCTGGTCTACAGCGACCTTTGACCGAACGAGCTACGAATACCGCGTATGTGCAGAAGTAATCTCCACAGAGGTCGTGGCGAAAACGCAACGGTTGCTAAGCAGCGTTCTTAAGAACGTAAGAGATTTGTAATGATGTAGATGGTGAAGAAACAGCACACGTATCATCCTTTCCCTCGTTGTCCTTTCGTTTCCTAGAACATTGTTTATATCCCAAACTAGGAGTCGCTTTATTTACAAATGGCGTCTCATCTTCCTCCCAATCTGCTCTTTTGTTTATTTATTTATTTATTTTATTCATTCATATTACGAATATGGCTCTAACGATAAAGACGGATTTTGCTGGTACTATTTTGAAATGAATCGCATTCATTGTGCGTTCATAATTCGCTTTAAATAAAGAGCGTACGTGACGTGTTTGTCTTTTTCACTGTCCTGACGTGCCACGTTGGCGCAGGAGTTCAGCAATAAAAACCGCCGCGAGCTTCTCAACAACATCCAGTGACTCTGACTCCGAGAGAGGAACAACAGAAGTCAAGAATACAGACACGCCGAAATATTTATTCTGGGCCGAGTACAGAAGGCGTGTACACGTCCTAGACTTCTTCATATTATTATTATTATTATTATTATTATTATTATACTTCCACATGGGAGTCTGTGGCATCCCACAGAACACTTTGTGCATTATTAATGGAATTTGGCACAGTGATAGAGGACAGTCTCAGCTACCAGCACAGCAGTTTTGGTGTACGCCACTTAAGAGCTCTAGCGCCACCAACAGAGCAAAGTAGGGAGGTGAGACTGTCCTCTATCACTGTGCCAAATTTCCACATAGATACCATTTTCGCCATAATGGACTTTCATGAGTTTGAATTTTTTTTTCACCAAATTTCAGCACAAAATTTGAATCACAGCATCATGAGACCAACCTGAACATGTACAATTTTTTTTATTTTGCTATGTGGGACGCTCCGTCCATTACGCGGAAACAAATTTGATGGCAACGTCACCAAACAGGAAGTGAGGGCTGCTTTTCTCAGCAACGCTTTTTACGTCCACACAGTTAGCAACATGACCTGATGTTAACAAACAAGCTTGATTCGGGAGAGCTACTGAAAACAGGAAGTGAGGTAATCGTTCAGCTCGACGTATCGCCGGCACGTTCAGTACATCTCCTTGGGAAGAAGCTCGGATGATCCTGATGGTTTCTGATTCTGGATTTAGAAGCGTGACAGTAAATAAGAAAGGAAGAGAAACCAAAAGGGGATCAGAGAAAATTCATAACGACTGTTTGGGATCGTTTGCACAGAAAGTTTGGAAAGTCCTGGTGTAAGTGTGTGTTCAGTTTACCAGCGGTACTGAAAAAAAGTGTAATGGAGAGCCGTTAATTTCCCATAACGTCTGGAGAGAATAGGACCGGCACTCCAGACCTGCTCAGCCCAGCCAAATGATAGTGTTTTAAACGGCAGAACTTTTTTCCTAAAGTGTGAGTCTGAAAGGGCCTGAGGAGGCAGCAGGGGGCAGACAGGCTGTAATTTGAGCAGCGAGCGGTCCGCTCAGGTATAATGGCAGAGTCTCACTGAGAGACAAAATGCACTTTATTCTCCGTTACTGAGAGCTCTCAGCCCAAACACTCACCAGCGAGCCTTTTTTTTCAGCTCTACACTAAATTACAGCAGTTATACTGTATATGTCCCACTCACACTTTCTTTCTCTCTGCTTTTCTCTCTCTAGACCGCAAATATTAACATTCACTCCTGTTCTTGCAATAAAACATGAGAATCTCAGTAAAGATGGAAAAAAGCTCATAAAAGTAAAATGACCTTAAATGCGAGAGAGAGAGAGAGAGAGAGAGAGAGAGAGATGCTAAACAAATAAGATGTGGAGAGCGTTCCGCTTCATTAGCTGATCGATGCAGCAACACCGCTTCACATAAACACACACTTCCTGCTGGACGTGCGGGAATTCAGAAAGACGTCGCCTCCGCTGCCGTTCACTAGACAGCGAGGGATCGTTCGATTAGCTTAATTAGATTCAGCCTGACTGCAACCTGCCATCACTTTAACACCGAATGTTTCTCACGCTGAGAACATCCACATGACCAACATTAATATTAAGGCTTCATTGTTTCTATGGTAACAGGCACGTGTACAGCGGACCCTGCACGTAAACAGTTACGTTTTTGACCTCCAAGGAGGAAAATTCCACTTAAATTCCCTCGTGTGCTCAGAAAATCTGAACCTCGCAAAATGGGTTTTAATTCTGGATCTTAAATTTAACCTGAAGGAAAATGAAATCAGCAGCAACATTTTTATTGCGTCCTTTTAAACCTTTTCTATCCACAGGGAAGTCGAGCAGTGCTACATTCCCGAGAGCGTACGGTTTTTCCGAGCGAGAGTTGGCGTCAACATTCCGACCTGGGATGTAGGAAATTCCCAGTCAGCACTACAACATGATGTAATTCAAACTCGAAGAATTCTGGGCTCTTGAGAAGAACAAAGTGGCAACTGGAAGCCGTTTGATGGATTTTTCCGACTCAGAGCTTGGAGTTTAGGGAGCGAGACGTTCCCAGTCTGGGTGTCGGATAACGGAATCAGCTCAAATCATCAGGAGGAAAATGATGATTTATGTCTTCTGTAGACAGAAAAAGTGTAAAGTTCAAAATGTTACTTAAGGTTTCATTAAACACTGAGTGTTAATTGTACATCCCATGTCTTAATTGCACACTTAACTGAACAGGTGTTATTTACAGTTAATTAAGGCGTTAATTAAATGGTGATAATTACAGTTATCTGTATTTTAAATGCAGTTAATTGAACACTTTGTGTTAATTGAGCAGTGTGTGTTAATTATAATTTAAATTATAATTAACATTAATATTAATTTAAATAAATGTTAAAGAGGCATTTAATCACTATCAGTGTTAATTGGACAGTGTAGTCGTTAATTAAGAACACTTTTAATTAAAGAGTTTAGATGTTAATTGGACAGTGTAGTCGTTAATTGGTGTTAAAGTGTTAATTAATGAGACACTGTTGGTGTTAGTTGCAGGCTGTTATAGTCTAAGAGCTTGCTTCGGTCTGCTCTTACATATTCACACACACACACGCACACACACACACGCACACACACACACACACACACGCACACTCACACACACACTCGTCACAGGTGGTTGAGCAGTGAGCAGTGTGAAGCTGATCTGTTAGACAGAGAAACAAATCCGACACACAGTCAATACGGTGGAGAGGCAGAGTGTGTGTGTGTGTGTGTGTGCGTGTGTGTGTGTGTGTGTGTGTGTGCGTGTGTGCGTGTGTGAAAGAGAGAGAGCATGTATAGCTGCTGTAACATAACTGAGAACAAGAACTAACTTGTTTCACAGAACATTAAATGTAACTATAAGTGGATAAAAGTAAACAGTAACTCCGCTCCATCGCACCACTTCACCGTTGATGATTTTACTGTGACAGCACCACACTCACGGGTTTATTACCTACACAGCGACGTGTTTATGACGTGATCGTGCACGTGTTCTTATCCGTCTGTACAGAGTCCAGCGAAGGGTTAAACGTTACAGATCCAAACCACACTCACTCTGTTATAATTATGGAGGAGTTTTTTGGAGGAAAATATAAGTGGAAAACATCTGCGGTCGGGGAAAATGGTTCGAACCACACTTCTGAGTTCTCATCATTATCCCTGGCTCTGTGGGAGATAAAGTGCTCTGATTGCCTGCCTTCGATTTGAAACACAGCCACGTAGCACTGCGGATTTCCCAGAGGTTATATCCGACCTACGGTTCAGAGAAATCATGCTGATTATCTCCGAGATTTTAAAACGGATGCACATCACAGACTAAGAGAAAAATAAAGACAGAAACCTCTCAGTCTTTGCAATTAAAAAGAGACTGTTGTAATAATTAAAGGTTTTGATTAATTAAAACAAGCAGCAAAGCTTTCGGGATATTCACTGATATGCAAATGAAGTTGTGACATCACAACCTGTATAACATCCTTCAAGCATAAGTATTTGGGGCACAAATGTGTCCTTGGTAAAGGTTATGAAAAATGTCTTGCTAAAAATAAATTGTTGATAAGATTTTTTTTTTAAATGAGAGAAATCCAACCTTTAATTAAAGTCTATTTTTTTCACCTCCTGAAACAGGAAGTAAAATACTTATAAAAGGTCAAATGTACTGGGAATTTCTATGGGTGCCAATACTTGTGACATATGATTTTGTTAATTATATATTAGATTAGATTTCTTTGATAGTTTCAATGTAAGATTATGCTAATTAACCATTTTGAAATCTTTTTTTTTTTAATCAAGGGTGCCAATAATTATGGAGCAGAATATACATGTATACATGTACGTATAAATAATATAGTATACACTGCATGCCAAATGTTTTAGAAAAGTTTTTAAAACAATTTAAAAGGAAACAAAGAGAACGTGTGATGTCATAAGTACCTAATTTGCATATTGCTCAGCCGCATGAGTGATCAACATGAGATTATGCAAATTAACCAGAAAGAGCATTTTTATAACTTTTTTTTTGGTAATCGAGGGCGCCAATACTTATGGAGCTGAATATACAGTGCATGTGTACTATATAATAGCCTGTAGGCTGTATCCAGAATGTTAGTAACAATCGTCAAGAACCTAGAAAGGAAAAAGACGCGAGACAGGTTGTGATGTCACACATACCTCATTTGCATATCGCTCAGCACTCGGTCACTTCTGTTGCTTATTTTGCTGCGTTTATTCGATTAGTTATAAATCATTTCGACCCAAACATTAGTAAAAATGAATGAAAGTGAAAGAGAGGAAACCACGCAGCTCATTTGTGCTGTTCGTTTGGGTTTTATTTTATCACCGAATAACAAACGAGCAGCGAGAAACACTCCGTCCTGCGAGGGAAGGCTGAGACCTGATTACTGCTGACAGCAGCCTTTTCTCTTTAATAAAACGTCCCCCGAGGCGGCGTGAAATTTCCCTGACACGAAGGGACGCCGTGTTTAAGTTGGAGCTCACGATGAGTTGTTATGAAATCTGATCACCTGAGACGTTTCACAAAATAACCGCATGCTGAAATGTGGGAATAACACGGAGAAATGCCGGCCGACCGCTCGGCGACTTCCTGATGATGGATTACATCTGTGTGTGTGTGTGTGTGTGTGTGGACAGAAAAAGAAAACTTTAACCTCCGTTTGAAGAGAGAGACAGAAAATTGGTGACTGTTAGTAATACCTGTACTGCACTGTTTGACATTTCTCCAAAACAAATCACCAGAGAGAGAAAGAGACTTTCATTACCGCTTTTCATCTTTAGAAAGGTTTCGCTGGTGAAGGTCACGCTGCAGAATATAACAACATACCTGAGAGACTTTCCACATCACTGATGTTGCTTGTGGGCATGGCCTGTTCTGCTTTTTTTTTAGTATTTTATGTCATACTTAATGCCTTTTTTGAGCTCCAAATACAACGGAATGGGAATTAAACACAGGTAAGAATGAGACATGATTCATTTACGAACGATTCAGAACTTCTGAATGAGTCAGTAAGGTGATTCAGGGAGTCATTCCTTTCATTTCTGTGCATAGCAAGAATCAATTTCATGAGCAAAAATATTTTATATATAAATATAAAAATATAATATATAGTTGTGTTTTTATGTCTGTGTTTTTTAAACATCTGTGAATTATGTGAGTCATATTTATAATAGTGTGTGTGCGCCAATCCATGCCACTTGATTCAGTGAATCTTTTTTCGGTCATGACCAAGATTCGCTTGTCTCTTGTTCAGAGAATTATTGTTTGAATCAATGAGTCTTTCAGTCGTGACTGAGAGTCATGGAAATATTTTGGTCACAACAAAGATTCGCTTGTCTCTTGTTCAGAGAGTGGGTGTTTGACTCATTGAATCTTTCAGTCGTGATAAAGATTCATTTGTCTCTCACTCAGTGAATCAGTGAATCTTTCAATCATGACTGAAAGGTGCTCCTTTCTCATTCAGAGAATTAGAGTTTGAATCAGAGAATCTTTTGGCCATTACTGAAATCCACTCCTCTGTCATTTAGTGAATTAAGGTTTGAATCTGTCAATCTTTCAGTCGTGACCAAGATTCGCTCCTCTCTCATTCAGAGAGTCAGTGTGTGATTCAGTGAATCTTTCAGTCAGGGCGAAAAATCACTTGTCTCTCACTCAGTGAATCCAGTGTTTGATTCAGTGAATCTTTCAGTTATTGCCAAGATTCGCTCCTCTCACAAAATCAGTGTGTGAATCGTTTTGGTCATGTTCATGAGTCACTGTAATACATCTGTTTAATACAATTAATGTCTATTCATATTTAGTGTTTTATTACTGTATTATTGGTTTCTTTTCCTTTATTCGTCTATTTTTTTTATTATTTTGCTTTGGCAACATTGTGAAAACAGTTATGCCAGTAAAGCACACTTTGAACTTGAATTTGAGAAAGAGTGTGTGTGTGTGTGAGTGAGAGAGAGAGAGAGAGACAGAGAGAGAGAGAGAAACTCAGTAATTTGTAGAGAGAGTGTTCACTGACACTCCCCACACACACACACACACACACACGTCTCTTGATCCATAACCTATAAAGCGTTCTTGGATGTGTGTTTTTTTTTTTTTTAGGTCCAGACTGGCGGATTTCCATACACACTGTCAGATGAGAGAGGACTCCATCAGCACCTGTCCAAATGATGACTACCAGGCCTGTCTCACTGCCTACACCGGCCTCATTGGTGAGACAGACAGACACAACGAGACAGACACACAGTGAGACAGACAGCTGCTGTTCACAGGAAGTCAGTATTAGTTTGTTGCTGTAAAGGTCAACAGCAGGCACCAGAGAGACCATGAGACAGAAGGAAAGTGAGACAGACAAACAGAAAGACAGGTAGATCATCAGACAGAGAGACAGACAGTGAGGCAGAGAGACAGTGAGACAGATACTGAGACAGATCGACAGTGACTCAGAGAGATTGTGAGATAGATAGACAGACAGACAGACAGTGAGGTAGACAGACAGACAGACAGAGAGACTTGAGGTAGAAAGACAGACAGACAGTCAGACAGACAATGAGACAGACAATGAGACAGACAGTGAGACAGACAGTGAGATAGATAGACAGTCAGGCAAAGACCGCTAGACAGACATTGTGACAGTAAGACAGTGAGACAGTAAGACAGACAGTGAGACAAGCAGGCAGACAGACAGTAAGACAGACAGCATGACAGGTAGGCAGTGAGACAGGTAGACAGTGAGACAGTAAGACAGACAGTGCGACAGGCAGAGAGTAAGGCAGTAGAACAGACAGTGAGACAGGCAAACAGTGAGACAGGCAGACAGTGAGACAGTAAGACAGACAGCATGACAGACAGTGAGACAGGCAGAGAGTGAGACAGGCAGACAGTAAGACAGGCAGACAGGCAGTGAGACAGGCAGACAGTGAGACAGACAGACAGGCAGTGAGACAGGCAGACAGGCAGTGAGACAGGCAGAGAGTGAGACAGGCAGACAGTAAGACAGACAGCATGACAGGTAGGCAGTGAGACAGGTAGACAGTGAGACAGTAAGACAGACAGTGCGACAGGCAGAGAGTAAGGCAGTAGAACAGACAGTGAGACAGGCAAACAGTGAGACAGGCAGACAGTGAGACAGTAAGACAGACAGCATGACAGACAGTGAGACAGGCAGAGAGTGAGACAGGCAGACAGTAAGACAGGCAGACAGGCAGTGAGACAGGCAGACAGTGAGACAGACAGACAGGCAGTGAGACAGGCAGACAGGCAGTGAGACAGGCAGACAGTGAGACAGGCAGACAGGCAGTGAGACAGGCAGACAGTGAGACAGGCAGACAGTGAGACAGGCAGACATTGCTTGACACACATGATGCTAGATTTTTCTAACATCTCAGTGATGTTTTTTTTTCTGTTCTTCTCAAAGGGACGGACATGACTCCTAACTACGAAGACGCTAATCACACGGACTTCTCCATCTCGCCGTGGTGTAGCTGCAAGAACAGCGGAAACCAGGAGGAAGAGTGCGAGAGGTTCCTGCGGGACTTCAGAGAGAACACCTGCCTGCGTAAGAACCACATCAAGAACCGTACTGCTTTATTAAAGAACCCATTCCAGAACCCGAATTATTTTTTTCCTCTTTGATCAGCTTGGTGTCACTCTACACCACAGGCTCCGCCTCCCACAGTTTGAAGGTGAAACAAAAATCTAATCATTCAAGTAAAAGATAAGCTAGCAAAGAAAGATTACCAGTCCAGTGAAACCTAACCTAGCAAGCGAATGCTAACCTACTAACAAAAATTCTCACACCACCCTTCAGTCACAGCAGCATCTGATTGGATATCGTCCCACCAGCTGCTAGTTCGCCTGGGTCTTATCCCAAATCTGCGTCCGCAGTGTAGTTTGTAGCACCAGAGCGGTGGATTCATTGCACAAATGGAATTAAACTGCAACCATGCTATCATATAATAAATTACAGGACATAAAGTAACACTGCGATTAGAAGCTACGAAAAACCTAGCACATTTATAACATGTGCAAAACACACATTTATGCTTAAAAAGCTTCATTTTCTATGACTGAAATTGTCATATTCAAGTGGATGGGTGACCAAAACACAGAGAAAATGAAAAATATCTTTTATCTGTAAATGTGTGGGCGGGGCCTGAATTTAATAGGACGTTACAAAAATACAAAAATTTGTTCGGTTGGTTAAACCCTTAGACGCAAAAGAATATATGCGTCCATTTTGTGCTAGAACCCTGATAAAAGAGCTGAAAGTGGTACACATCCCTCCTGACTTCACCAACTGACCAGTGAAGCTGCTGTTGTAGCCACACAGGGGGTAATTATGCTCCTCGTCTGACAGTCGGATATTCCTGTTGGACCTCGCTGCTGTAATGGTGCGAAAGCATAATGGATCATGGCGGTTTAGAAGTGAGGAGCAGGACACGAGTGTGTACTCAGAGTGTGTTCGTTAGGAGAAATCGGAGCTAAGGTTAATTTCAGGGGTCAAACACCGAGCTAACAGAGTGAGACAGACAGAGCCATAAACAATATCCAGGAACAACAACGCATTGACAGCAGGGTTGCCAGTAATCACATTTCTGCAATATGCGGTAGGTATCACGTAGTGATTTCCCTACAATATGATAGTGCTGCATCTTTAAAAAAAAATAAAATAAATAAATAAAAAAAATGTTCCTGCAACTTTATTTTATGCCTACAAAAAATTAGCTTAATTTTATATAATTTAAAAAACATTATATTTATAAAAAAGTAAATAAAAGTATTTAAGACTGAAAGGAGGAAAAGAAATTTAAAATATCTGTAAAAATGAACATGTTACAATTTTAAAGATTAAGTAGAAAATTTTAACATCAAATCAGCTGCTTCCAGTCAGTTTATAATTATCTAAAAATATTATTATAAAAATCTAATAGTTGGCTCAGATTTGACACCGCAGGAGAGTTAGCTTCGTCTTATGTTTATGTTTATGTTAATATGTAAAGTTAATGATATAAATGCTAGAACATAAAGTATATACTCCTATACATCCTGATAATGAGTCTAATAGTGATCAGGAGCTTGACCCACTACAACACCTGGTGTAAAGCAGGAGGCATCTTATAAACATCTAGCTAGGAAGTGTTGGGAATGAATAACTAACACTGATCATGTGGGTTTCCTTCAAACATCAATATCCACTCACTTTTGCGCAGCCTAAAAAGTACAGTTTGTGGTCTCTTGAGGATGAACAAGGCCACCACTGTGGACAAAGCCACCTCAGATAAACCCAACTGCTTCAGGCGGAGTTGCTCTTTTAGGGGTCATTGTGCTGCTCCCAGTCTGACCAGTGTTAGGCAGCATGACAAATTTTGTTGTAAAATGGATGAACTTGGTGCCTCATTGGTACAAAAAGCTTTTCTGTTTAGCAAAATGTTACAATTTATGATCTGCATATGAGCAAGATAGCATCTGATTGTCTCAACCAATGGCTCAGTCTTTCTAACACAGATGTTTCCCACTCATATTCAGGTCTTCAATTAATTCGATGTATAGCTTGCCAAGATTAAGGCCCAGCTACCATTTGTAGCTGAAGGTTGTGAGTTTGAATCCCAGTACCACCACCACCAACCTCCCACTACTGGGATCTTGAACAAAGCTCTTAACCCTTAAACTGTGCAGGAGGTGCTGTAACATGGCAGATCCTGTGCTCTGACCCCAGCGTTTTAGTTTCTGTCTATGAAAGAAAACAGATCTATAGTCCAGATTCTTGTTCAAGTTAATGTTCAGAGGTACGGATCAGAATTTGCAAGTTTAAATCTCAAGACTACCAAAGAACCACTCTTGGGATCTTGAACAAGGCACTTAACCTTTATCCTGCTCCAGGGGCACCATATCATGGCTGACCCCGTGCTCTGACCCTGGCTTCTTAACAAGTTGGGATATGTGAAAAGAATTGAAAATGTAACAATAAAGTCTTTCTGTCTATGAAAGGAACCAGATCTATAAATCAGATCCTTGTATAGGATGACTCGGAGGTTATAACCCTGCGCTCTGACCCTGGCTTGCTAATAAGTTGGGGTAGGCGAAGGAAGGAATTTCACTCCACTGTATTTTTCTATGCGACAATAATGCATGCCTTTGCAAGAAACCAGGATTATTGATCAGATACTTGTAAGCGATGACTCAGTGGTTAAAGTTCAAATGTAGTGATGATGAGTGTAAGTCCCAGGACTACCACAGATACACTGTTGTACCCTTGGCACTTGGCACTTGCCCCACAATTCCTCCAGGGGCAATGTATCATGGTTGACCCTGCACTCTGACCCTGGCTTCCTAACAAGTTGTGATATACAGAGGCAGGAATTTCACGCTATTGTACTTTTATATATGACAGTAAAGTCTGTCTTTGTAGTCTATGAAAGACACACCAATGGATTTGTGCCAGGGAATTTCCTGCCATTCAGCAGATTTGATGAATAAGCTCAGACATGTTGAGAAACATATTCAGTCCAGTTTGTTGACTTTTAAATATTACAATCACCTTCAATTACCAGATTTATTGTTCTTTTGTCTGTGATCAGTGGGTGGAATCAAAGGAGCCAGAGCAGGAACTCAAGGAACACAGGATGCTAAAAAGCAGGGTTCTGGGTAGGGATGATACCAATATCAGCTGAAAATGCTGGATTGGATATTTCAGGAAGAAAGAATGAATCCGATCACAAATCTAGCCTGAAATACCACAGAATTGCTTGTAGCACAACGGAACACAAAAAAGTGACATAAAGAAGGTCTTGCATTAATAACAGTTACCATAACTTCAGTGAGAAGCTAGCTTGAAGGGCTTGCAATGTTCTGCTGTAACGTCAGCATGGCAGCCAGCCTCTAAATTAGCACAGGAATAATGAAAATGCATGAACTTTACATCAATGTTATGTAAAGTAATGTAAAGCTAGTTACATGATAATAACTGTAGCCACATACGTTACCACAGCCACAGCAACAGCTAGTGATTTAGAAAAGCACATGTAGCAGTTGCTAACATGTCAGAGGAGAAGAGCAGAATTGTATTGGGCATTATTCAAGTTTTCTGTATCGTTATTGCTATTGGGAAAGAAAAGTGGATTCCATCTCTAGTATTTGGACATAGTGATAAAACTGGGTAAGCTAGCCTATAATACACCTTTGCATCTTTCCACAGGTAACGCTATTCAGGCGTTTGGGACGGACGTTCCAAAGACAACCGCATCAACGAACCCCAATGTCCCTCGCACCAACCCTACTGCATACTCCAACGTCACCAAGCATGAATATGAGGTGAGTGTTCAGCTCCTGAGATTCTGGGAACCGGTTTTAAACAGATCTAATCCGGGTTTATCCAAGATGGCACCATTCTCAGCTGAGGAGATGTGCTTTGGAACCTAACCAGATGCTTTTTTTACTCCTTGCTGCCTTCTTTAAATTGTTACTGATCCACCTAATGCTTTGGCATGATCTTATTTCTCTGGCTCTGATTTAGTCATAGTTGCATTTCTCTGCGATGTGATGCAAATGGCTGAGGATGCAAATGAAAAAGCGACTTGACTTTCTGTAACCTCACTTGTGCATGAAATAACGATGTGCAACACTTGAAAGCAATAAACCTAGCAACAACCGGTTATGTCTAAGTCCTTAGCTTTCTTTTTTTTCCCAGCTGATAATAAGGAGGGAGTGAGTACGATGGTGGAAAACTGCCAGCTGTTGCCAGGAATAATGGAATAAACAAATTAACTGGGGGAGATTACTTTAACAGGAACAGTAGATCATCATAAATGCTTGTTATCCTTTAAAATTAGGATTATAGACCAAGACTATGTCTACTGGAGTATGGCGAGTATGGAGAAAAATGGAGACTGTTTGCTGGCCTATAAAAAGAAAATGCACTGTATGCTTTTAAACTAACAATTAGAATCATTTTAAGGGAGATAATAATCATGTAATCTGGTGAACTCTACAAATGCTTCCTCATGGCACTGTTGTACACAAACATGGCATCTCATTAAAAAGAAAACATATTTACACACTAGATAAACATTTCTCTGGTGACACGGCATATTCAATCAGTGTTGCGTGTACAATCTGAGGACTAATCAAGCCGCGAATGCAAAACAGACTCTCGCAGATAATGAATGAATTGACATTTTGTCCATTGTTTCTGCATTTTACGCAGACAAACACAAAACACACTCGTTTTTTCCCTCTGGTGTTTGCTTCACCTGTCGGTAAACAGCCCTCCTGTAGTGGTGATGGGCCTCTAATTAACGTCTAAAAGAGAAACGAGTTAAAGAACGAGTGCATAGGAGAACAATACAAACAGGAAACTGCTGAAAAATGTGTCCTCTCGCCAACCCTCAGGGGACGGCGCGATAGATGCCAGTATTGACTCCGCGGTTGTGTGTCTGGCCCACAATTTATGGCAGATATGGTAATTAGCAAATGCAGGACAGAAGAAGCATTCATGCAGGAAGTTTATAATTAGAGATAGCCTGGAGGGAGCCGAGCACAGCCATTTTTTACATTTCTTGCCTCAATTCAAAAGCCTGTCAGTCGCGCATCGAGGATTCAGCTCAACACAGAGTCTCCTAAGTCTCTCCCAGTCCTGCTCGGATTAAAAAAGAAGAGAGTAACAGAAAAAACTGATCATGCTTCTGGCTCTCATCTTCCTTTTGACAGAAATCTCTAAGTGACGTTTCCTTCAGGCGTTTCTTTTGACATCTTGCCTTCTTGCGAACACATCACAGCCTGGAGGTATATCATTATAACTTTATTGTCTCACTGCGAGGACTTAAATTCATCATATCCTTAAACAAAACACCATCATGCCTTTTAAAGTGTCCCTGAAATTAAAAAAAAATAATGTTGTTTCTACCCAATTCTTTGCTGTTTGCTTTTTGTACCTGTACTTCAAAAATAGTTTAGGAAAGTTTAATTTTATAGTTCATCACTTCCGAGAAAGCATTTACAATGTCATGATGACTCATCCTGGACTACTCTCATCTTCATCCAATTAAATGCTCTCTAAAACATATATACCCCGCCCCCGGGGTGTGTCTTGCTCTACAGCAGCTGCTCGTTAGCATTAAACAAGGTTAGTCTGTGTGTTTTTGGCTGTGTGTTTTCCTGCACTCCCTTTTCCAGCGTTCGGAGTTTATTTGTGTGGAAGAGGGTGGAGTTTGTACAAGTTGGCTGTTCGGTGTAAAGCAGTCAAGCACTTTAATGTGTCACTTCCTGTTTCAAAAGGAAATATGTCAGCATACAGAATCAAATCATGGCTCCCAGGACACTGTGGAATGTCCTGCCTTCGGCTACAAGCTATGAAACGTTATCATCGCGTGCTCTTCTCACGACACAGTGTAACCCTGTTGAAGACTTCTCATGAAGTGACCTCTGAACGTTATCCGCTAACACAAGCTAAAATCTTCCTCGCCGAGTTGCTCACATGCCGCCAGCGCTGTAAATGCTTTCAGCCGAGTGTGAAGAATACAACAGGTTTACGCACGTGCTAATGTGTGCTTGGGTGAAAGAAAGACAATGTGAGACTACGACGGAATTAGCGGAGATGTCGAGCGTGTAACACGCTTCACTGCATCTAAATCATTAACATTCAATCATCGTCTGTCCGATCTGCCAAACCCAAGCTACAGTGTTTACAAACACAATATTTACGAGCAACACGCTGTGCTATGAGAATGACGTGCGTGTATGTAGAAAGCGAACGCTCGTCTCGCCCTCCCCTGTGCCTTATTAAATCCCTGCCATCGTAAGCCATTATGCAATCACATCTGACAGATGTCACTTCCTGTCAGCGAGCGGAGTGAACGTGTTTTTAACAGCTCTTACATAAAGCGCTGACATTATCTGGGAATCGCTGCTCTAATGGCTCCCATTGTCTAACATTTAATAAGCCAAAGATAAGACAAGAGACAGATTATGATGGATGGACAGATGATTTTCAGAGCTCAGAGCGCATTACAGAAAATCCACTTAGGATCCATTCTGAGACATTAATTTGACGTTTATAGAACAATGGAGTTAGCAATAACAGAAAAAATAAATAAATAAAGCGTCAGCAGGCTGGGCATTTTATTTTAGAGATTAAATCCAAAAGAGTAACTAAAAGCAAGATGATAAAAATATCCTGGGGCAGAGCTTCAGTTAAATTAGATCGACCAATCACAAAACACAAAAGTTTAATAATTTGGCAGCTTCAAATTTAACCAAAGAGATGAGGAGTTAGTGTTCATGTGTTAAAAAATGATTAAAATATATGTGAAAAAAAGAACGTTTTCAAATAAATTGCAAGCATTTTTAACTATGCTAGCCAGTTTGCACAAAAAAAAACTTGTTAAAAAAGTTAACACGATGCTACATAAGTAGCAAAGTTAGCTAATGTTTTAGACTATTTTATTGCGTAATTATTGTCATTTATTGCATCTTATTTCTAACAATTTAACAACCAACGTTAATCTGGCTTTTATTGTGCAAGTCAACCAGCATGCTAGCAAGCACGCTAACATCGGGTTGTGTACAAGTTTACGCTAAGCAGCGCACCGGAGTGAAAAGAAAGACTCATAGTGACGTCACACAAGCAAGCGTCAGATAAAAGCATTAATGAAAACGATTTCCTTTCGTTGCTGTTTGTTTAACATTAACGAGATTCATTTCTGTCAGCTGGAGGATGCTACTTTGTAATCTCTCTTCTCAGGGTTTTATTTAATTCACTCAGGCGTGAGGATTTTATCAAAGCAAGCAGAGAAAGAGCTAATTAGCGGTGTTGAAGCGCGACACTCACTCAGCGTATGCTCTATTTTAAGGTGTGTAGAGACAATGATCTTCACTAAGCCTCAGTGGTCTTACTGCAAATGTCAGCGTGACTCACATCTGATGTACAACAGCGCAGGCTGAAAAAAACCCACCAGTGTAGGACACGTCTAATTGAAAAGTGCTTTGTTCGAGTAGGTAAGACCACGTATCTCCGTTCTTCACCACTGGAGCGGCGGAAATTAAAATTTTATTCCGTTTTATTATCCAGAAGAGACGCCTGATGCACCAGACACTTCACAAGTGTGTCATACGGACTGTATCGAGCGTGTACTTTTTATATTTGGTGTTTAAAATATGACTAGCTAGCTTGTATTAATAGAAAACTAGCTCATGATGCAATACGGATACTAATTTAAGATTTAATCAAAATTTAAATGCAATTGTAAAAGAGTTAGCATTATATAACAAAGCTAGCAGTTTACACAAAACAAGTTTGGCTAAGTAGTGAAACGAGTTAGTAAACACGGCAAACGGTTCGTAATCGTAGCTTCTGATTGATTTTCTCTTCTTGTCCTTCGTTATTCAGGAAACCGAAGCGAAGTGTAGCACCTCAAAAGGCTTCATCTGTGACGAAGACGAGGTAAATAATTGTTTTAGATTGGAGAAAGTGTGTAATTGAACATTTAACTGAACGCTTAGGGGTGTACATTTGGATTTATTAATAGTTATTTTGTTTAGAATAGCTTTCAGATTAAGTCAACTTTTTTATGGCATATATAACATTAATAGACAAGTATGTTTACAACTTAACAAACGTAACTAAACAAACATGCTAGCAAGAAAACTAACTTCAGGACAGATGTGATGTCATACTAGCAATTTTGCGATTAGCTGATCATATTTAACAAATAAAATTTGTAAGTGATAGCTATGTAGCTTGTTGTGTAATAGTGGTTATTTTTTTAGAACTTCTTTTGGAAGTCTGAAGATCAGTTCAGTAGTGGGTTTAAATGAGTAGTTAGGTGGACTGATCCAAATCCTTTTCTTATTTTTGCTAATTCTGACTTTTCTGTCTTGAAGGACATTATAGGACCTGATGAGAACCCTGAGTGGAATCCCTCAAACTGGAGTGCTGGACTGAAGGTCTGCACCGAGGCCTGGATGCTCTCGCTGGTCCTCGCTTTAGGAAACATTGCCCTCTGAACTTCAACTCTACCTGAGGTCTTAAACCTGAGGGACTTTACTGGACCCTCCACCAAAATACAGAATCACTTCGCTTGTCTGTCTGTCCTCTCTATACTGCAACGTTATTTCTTACCAAAAAAAGATAAACAAAACAAAAACAAAGCGTGAGAGAATCGTAAAGCGCATATTTATCTGAGACGAGTGCAGAACAGAACAATAAGAGAAAAGTCGTTGATAGATGATAGAGGAAGTTGACAGTGATGAATTCGTCTTGATTTTAAGTGGGATGAAGTGACTACAAAATCTCCCCTGCTTTTATTTTTGGTAAATCTGTACAGCATCCTGTCTGGACCCCACCATTTGACCAAACCTTGGATTAACTTTGAGAAATGTGTCGCTTCCATGCCATTACACACAAATTCCACTATTCTGAGAAAAATAGGAGTCTATCTTGACCCTGAAAAGCACTTTCGAGGAACACAGGGTGCTGTCATGCCTTTATATCTGGAAAAATAAGGGACCCTGAAACCACCATTTTTTGAGGAACATGTTTTCATTATTGATTTGCACTCTACCCCCACCCTGAATCACACCATCTTCAGTAACAGCTGGGGTTTCAAAATGCCCTTAAGCATTCAGGATTCTTTCATCCTGGACCCCACCTGGATTCCACCATTCTGAGAAAAACAGGGCTCTGTTCTGACTCTGTCCACCACCATCTTTGAGAAAAACAGGGTTACATCAAAGCCTCGCAAACTTCTCCAAACATGGAAAAATGGAGTCATCAGAAGATTTTGAACCTGCCGTCGTTGAGAAGCATTCGGTTCTATCATAGTTTAACCATTCTGAGGAAAAACGGGTCTATCTTGACTCTGAAAGGCACCATCTTTGAGTAACACATCCCCATCATTGTTTTTTCACCCTACTTCAACCCTGGATCGCACCATCTTCAAAGAAACTGGGGTCACATAATGCAAGGACACATCCATTTTGAGAAACATGGGGTACAGTCATGCTTTTACACCCAGATTCAACCATTCGGAGGAAATAGGTGTCTGCCCTGACCCTGAAAACATCTTTGAGGAACAGAGTCCACATTAATGTCTGGAACACACTGTCTTTCCAGGAAACCGGGGTTTCAAAATGACCTCAAGCCCTTCCATCCTGGACATCACCATATTCCTTGGAAAACATGAGTCTATCCTGACCCTGAAAGCCGCCATCTTTGAGAAAGACATCATTGCTTTTGAACTTACCTCCAACACTGGATTGTACCATCTTCAAGAAAGCCTGGGGTTACAAAATCCTATTAAGCAATCTTTTTTACATCCTGGACACCACCATTTTTGATCATGGCTGTGCACCCTTCTTCAACTGGCCGTCTTTGGGGGAAAATGGAATCATCCCATGATTTTGACTCCATCACTTTTTGGAGAAGCACTGGGTGTCAGAAATTCCCTGGAATTCACTATCCATGAGAGAAACTGGGGAAGATATTGCATTTACACCTGGACTATACCATCTTGGAGAAAAATTTTATGCACTCACACCCTGGATTCATCAAGCCGGCATGTTCTTACAACCTCGGACTCCACCCTCTTTGAAAGAACTGGAGTTTCGTCAAGCTGTTAAACCCTGAACCTTTGGAATAATCTATTCATATAGATTCGTAATGTTCCATCCTTCTTAGCGTATTTGCCGTTCCCTTTTTCTGAGAGGTGCTTATAGATTTTGCTTTGATTATTTTTTTTCTCTTTTGTCACTCACTTTTTGTCACTCGGGAGTAATTACCTTCATCATGGCACCTTTTTTTCCATGTGAAGTGTTTGAAGTATAACTCCGTATTCCGCTGACACGATGTGAGAGCATGTCGTCGCTGACGGCTCTCTCAGTTCTGTTATGCGCTTTCCTGACAGATTTGACTCAAGGAAAAGAAAAGAAAGATGAAAAAGTACTAACTAATTAAGAGGAGTGACCATTTAAAGAATTCTTTCCAGTCTGAAGTGGGCTTGTGATGCTAATGGGCCGCCCACATGTATAATTTTATCCTTTGAAATATGATTTTCTTCTTTTAAATTGTACATAATTATAATGTGAAAGTCTTCATGTCAAGAACAATTGATTGCGGTGAACATTGTTATTATTCTAATTCTTATTCCGGGGTGATTGAAGGGAACAGAAAGGAGCGTATAAGAGTATTGAACGCTGCATGTTCAGACAGGATTCATCTGGATTTCCGCAGGAAGAGGAAGTAGTTCGGACACAATTTCCTGAGTTTGGTCATTGTCACAATACCTACGCCAAAGGACGTGAAACCTGAGACAGTGTCGCACGTAAGACTTTTGCCTGCTGAAAAAAGTTCGGGATGTCGTCATGAACTGAAATTATTTCATGTATCGTGGAGGAGAAGCTTGTGCACAAAGATGCAACTGGGAAAGGAATTTCCGACCACGCGAGCTACAAACTGCGCAAACTGCTTTCGTGTCATGTCATATAACATTTCTACAAAAAGAAATAATCTCGTTGTGTTTATCCAGTTATGTGCAATCTATTACGTGGCCTTATTTTTTTCGTCATAGTTCACGTTCGAGGGGACTCACGCCAGAGACGCAAAGGACGCTGGGTAACAATACAGAATGAACACAGATCAGTATGCATCATAACGAAAGGAAATGAAGCAATTAATGTTTGTGTAAATATCAATATTCAGAAAACTGTCAAAAAAAAAAAAAAAAAAGCAGAACGATTACCAAAAGGGTTCATCTAGATGTCTCAAGCATATGTACGTGTTTAATTGATGTAAGCTAATGCTCCATTCGGCAGCACCGAGTCGACGCAGCGTGAACGGAGGAATAGTTCCATGTTTTCTGTTGCCACGGCAATGGAGTGAGATAAAAAGCTTGCTTTGCAGAACTGAACGTATATTGAAAAGAACAAAATGTCCTTTTTTCATTATATTAAAGTGATAATATTTATAACTTGTGTAACTTCATGAATTATTTGTCCATGATTGAAATGTGACTCTTTTTTAGGTCCAGTTTTGGGGTTTTTTTTGTTTTGTTTTGTTTTTGGTTGGATTTACTTATGGCTAGCATATGATCAAAACAAGAACTGGAAAAAAAAATGACACTAACATGACCTCAGTAGGAATGACAGCATGTTCCACCTCATATTCAAGAACTTCTCAAAGAGGACAGAACATCTCCTCTAAATAAAACCAATAAAATCTCACGTATCAAACCAAACTGCTTTGAAACTCACACGAAGGTGAAATCCCTGATTGCTTTCTATGCTGTTTGTTATTTTGTTTGTTTGTTAGTCTCCAGTGCGTTTGCTTCGCCCTTTCAGTGCAAAGTGGGCGGGGCTAATTTCAAATAAAGCTTGTGTATACGTAATGCTCAGTAATCACACGGCTGATGTTGCTAATCGCTAGTAGAACCTTTCAGGAAAAACCTAAACAGCATGAACTTTAACACTTTACAGTATTCACATCAACTGTACATTAATGATGTCAGAGGATAATATTCTTTTATACCACAGCACTGCTGAACTCTGGCTTCTGATTGGTCAGAAGGTGCTGATTAATCTGATTATATTAATGCGCTCGTTCTAATACGTTATAGTTTCTATAGTAACAGCTCGTTCAAAGGGTCTTGTACAGAGGACGCTCCACATAAACGGATTAAAAAAATCTTGTGTTTTCTTTAACCTTAATGGAAGGAGTCTCCAATATCAGTGCTAGTAAAGCTGTAAAGTAAAAACAGTCAGAGGGAAAGCTGTATCTTTAAGTTTTCCGAGGAGTTTACGCTTCGTGACATGCTATGTTTTCATTTTTTTGGCTTATTAACTTGAAGAGAGAGAGAAAAAAAGAGAGGCTGATGAGGGAACGACTGTTTATAGCTGCTATAACGTAAGTGAGAACAGGAACTGACTTGTTTCACAGACATTCCAGTATGTTAAACGTAACCATAAACGGATAAAAAGTACGACGCGTCTATTACATGTAATAAATGATGCTGTGTGTTTGGAGGTTAAACTTTGACTTTTCTGTCCTAAGAAAACGGTTGACGGATGACAAAGTGATGCATCCCAAATCAACGAGGACGGCATCATCACGTTAATGCAAATCTAATTAAATGAATGAACCCTATAATGCTGCGTTCTGATTGGCTGAAATCATTAACAGACTCAATGAACAGATTTTTGGTATCTGATGAAAATAATGAAGACGTCTGCTTTGGCTGAGAGACGGATTACACATTTCAGAAGCTCTTCCTTCCCCTGCTGCTGTGGGAATCACGACTCGGATATGTGAAGCTGTTTGGCGTGTAGTGAAACACACACACACACACACACACACATACACACACACACACACGTAAAGACTTCCTTGCTCCAGCCTGGAGCCAGATTTGGCCGGACATCACAGTTAAAATATGAGTGAAATGAGGTGACCTTGATTTGACAGCCACACAAACTGCACAAAAAGACCAGGATAAGTTGTTTAGTGTGTACACACACACACACACACACATATACACACACGGAGAGAGAGAGAGAATATGGTGGATGTTGTGTATCCGACAGAGGGAAGATAAGGTAAACATGAAACGTGTCGAGTAAGCGCAACATGATAGGGTTTATCTTACTGCATTTCAGCTGGAAGGGATGCTCCAGTTACACACATGCACACACACACACACACATACACACACACACACATACACCCTTTGAGTTTCACTACAAAACACACACACAAACACTGCAGAGGTCCTTCTCCACACTAATCAATTATTGAGGAACAGCGAAAGTGAAGACGTTCTGCAGATGGCTTCAAAAGCGTTCGGCTGGAGAAGGAAGATTTCCTCTCATCTCCTCGTCCTCATTAGTGGACGCTGGTGGAAATGAGGACACGCAGCGTTCCGTTATGAAGCTCCTCAGACGAGACCTGAAACCACCATCCTGAGAACCCAGGCCTATTTTTAGAACCAACGTCTTTTAATGAGTAACAAAGCACAAAGCTCCTGCATGGAGCAGTAAAAATGCACCACAAGATACACTGCATACAGAATACAGAACACTACAAAACAGGAAGAGGAAGAAGTGTGGACACAGGAAGTGGTTTAGACCATGAAAGGAATTTTGACACAAAGGAAGAGAACACTAGAATGGTGAATAGTTTAGATACAGAACAATAAAGGGGAAAACTTAAACATATTCTCTTTCAGTGTCTTCCTCATCCAGTCACCAAGCTTATGACATTGTGTCCACACTACTTCCTCTTCCTGCTTCTTCATCCTGCTTCTTCATCCTGTGTCCACACTACTTCCTCTTCCTGCTTCTTCATCCTGCTTCTTCATCCTGTGTCCACACTACTTCCTCTTCCTGCTTCTTCATCCTGCTTCTTCATCCTGCTTCTTCATCCTGTGTCCACACTACTTCCTCTTCCTGCTTCTTCTTCCTGCTTCTTCATCCTGTGTCCACACTACTTCCTCTTTCTTCTTCCTGTGTCCAAACTACTTCCTCTTCCTCCTCCTGCTTCTTCATCCTGTGTCCAAACTACCTCTTTCTTCTTCCTGTGTCCAACTACTTCCTCTTTCTCCTCCTGCTTCTTCATCCTGTGTCCAAACTACCTCTTTCTTCTTCCTGTGTCCAAACTACTTCCTCTTCCTCCTCCTGCTTCTTCTTCGTGTCCAAACTACTTCCTCTTCATTCTTCTTCTTCATGTGTCCAAACTACTTCCTCTTCCTGCTTCTTCTTCCTGTGTCCAAACTACTTCCTCTTCGTGCTGCTTCTTCATGTGTCCATGTGTTCATGTGTCATTTATCCTTCATGTGTCTTCTTCATGTGTCTTCTTCCTCTTCCTCCTCCTGCTTCTTCTTCCTGTGTCCAAACTACTTCCTCTTTCTTCATCCTATCTCTAGACTACTTCCTCTTCCTCCTCCTGCTTCCTCTTCCTCCTCCTGCTTCTTCTTCCTGTGTCCAAACTACTTTCTCTTTCTTCATCCTATCTCTAGACTACTTCCTCTTCCTCCTCCTGCTTCCTCTTCCTCCTCCTGCTTCTTCTTCCTGTGTCCAAGCTACTTCCCCTTTCGCTGGGCAAACTGTTTCGTCTTCATGCTTAATCTTCCTGCATCCAAACCCTTTCCTCATCCTACTTCCACATTTCCTCCATTGACCAAACCTTCTTCTTCCTGCATCCAAACCAGTTCCTCTTCCTGCGTCTTCCTTCTGTATCCAAATCATTTCCTCTTCCTGTGTCTAACCTGCTTCGGCTTTCTCTTTTCCATCTCCTTCCTCTTCCTCTCTTCTATCTGCTTCCTATACATGTGTCCATACAGCTTCCTTTTTCTTCTCCTCTCCCTGTTCCAGTGTAAACCACTTCCTCTTCCTGCTTCCTCTTCATCTGTGCAAACTGTTTCCTCTTCCTTCTTCCAGACTTCTTCCTGTGGCCAAACCAGTTCCTCTTTCTGTTTCCAAATTGCTTCTTCTTCTTCTTTTTTTTTCAAACTGCTTCCACTTCCTGTTTCCAGACAGTAATATATTTGATTCGGGGTGAGAGTGTGACCCTGCAGCGTGTCGGCTCTGGGTGCTGTGTTTAACTGGTGTGTGTAAGTGTGCGGTGATTAATGGCGTGATATTCAGGGTGAACGCTGGTGCAGGTGAGGCGAGGCGTGTTTCAGCGCACAGAGAGCTGCTTTAATCAGCACTTCATCTGCCCTTTGAGCCTGCACTGCTGAGCGAACACACACACACACACTCACACACACACACACACAGGGCCATGCTAATCACAGTCCTTATTGTGTAGATCTGTGTATAATAAAATGGTGACAATTTTAATTCCGCTCAATCTCATGAACTCCATAATTCATCGAAGTCTAAATTCGACGTGCGAATTGATTGACGTGTAATTTACCTTTTGTTCCGTCGTTGGATCGCGGTCTCGCTCGAAAACGGTTTCATTTACGTTATATAATGATGAAGTGCTCCATCGAGATTCCATTCAGACTCTTGTGAATAAAAACTCTGCTTTTTGTAATGAGATGTTTTGGCGGGGAGCAGAAATTATTGAAAACATAATCAAATACAACATTTTTAAATAACAGAATGGAAGGAGGAGTCAGTCTCAGAGGATTCGCTCACACTCTTTTTTCTCTGGCCCTTTATTTTAGCTTACTGTGGAAAAAAATCTTCTCATCGTATCAATCATAATCTCACATCTCCACCTGAATCATGGAATAATGCACAAAAAAAACCACAATGGTGCCAAATCTTTTGGTTATACGATGCCCCGCCTCTGAGCTCGTCTTTCAACAGGAAGTGAAAAACAACATAAAAATAAACTCCTAATACGATGCCTTTAAATTGTCTAAATGATGCCTCCTCAATCCTACACTCTTCAGCCGGAGGCCTAGAAATAAAATGAAATCAAATAAAACACTCAATATCTAATAAAAGTCCTCAGGGGGAGGAGCTAAGACTTGAGAAGGGGAAAAGAGGAAATAGACTATCTTCTCTTTCGTAGTTTTTTTGTAATTTTATTGTTACGCTTTTAATTAGTTCGCTTGTGAGTTGAGGGATAATAAAGATCGTAATTTCTGACTAGCGCTTGAGCGTCTGAGGTCAGAATACAGATAAAGGGTGTAATTGGACAGTAAATAGTGTGTAATGAAGTGATGCTCCTGTATCTAATTAATCAAAATCAGATTTTTGACTAGAAATTTCCACACTGATGTGCTGCGTGATCTCATCAGGAAAGTGACTGGCTGTTAAACTCCTCGCAGAGACGAGAAGAAGGAAGAAAACACCTGCATTACTCACACCATCGGACAAGTCTTTGCTTTTAATTAAATGCTTAATTAACCCTCATTAATTGAGCTTAAACGAGCTCTAATCGTGGGAGTTTCCGAGCCACTCGAGAGAACAATCATCAACACATCACGTGTCGCCTTCAACCCAGCAGGCAGGCGTGTGCGGCTCACGTCAGTGTTATTATTTTACATATCAGAGTCAAATCACTCCTGAAATATTCACATTTATCATTATTCAACAAGTAATGAGAAAATAACGTGCGTTAAAATGATCATTAAAAAGTCAGGAGGTTATGATGTTAAAATTCCCTTAACGAGCATGATTCATAGTCGACTGATGAATTTATTCACATTTTAATCCATATTTATTTAAATGTAAACTGAATATGAAACACATATGTTAATGAATGTTTATTTCACCCCCAGCTACACTGCACCCAACCTCAATTAGTTCCCCATTAACATGAACATTAATTAGTGTGTGTTAATTAAGTGTGGTGTCTGAAGAAAAAAAAAAAAACCTTAAGTGCGTAAACAGGATGTTTACATAAATCTTAGCTGCAGTCATCGGTCTCATTTTTAAATAATGATTTTTATTTATTTTAATCATCTCGAACCCGGAGCTCCATCTGTCAGCTCGCAGCGCTCCAGATCAAACAGCGTTTAGCTCCTTACGGTTAATTACTGAGCAGAAAAAGCGCTCGGTGCTGCGAGAGATTTAATACCTGACAATCAGCGGAACCTGAACTTCAGACGAAGGAAACTTTAACCTTCAGTTTCACTGTATAGGAATGAAACAGTTAAAAAATCCCCATCAGTCGTCTGAGTGACGTTTACAGCGAACTGCTTTACTGAGGCTTTTACTCACAAACACGCAAACAGACTCCAATCTGACAACGAAGCGAAAGCTGGAGAAGCGTGGAGCTGAACACACAACTTAACACATCTTACACAATTTAACACACAGCTGAAAACACATCTTACACAACTTACACATCTTAACACACAGCTTAACACAATTTACACAGCTGAACACATCTTAACACACAACTTACACAGCTTAACACACAGCTGAACACACAACTCTCAGAACTTAAACAGAGACACTAATTAAGCGTGAAACACAAAACAGGTGAGCGTGATTAAGCAGGGACGTGACTGGGTCATGTGATCTGATGGGGCTGATGGGAAATGAAGTTCAAGCCGGCCATCTTATTACCAAAACCACCTTAAACCCGAAAAAGTCAGAACTTTTTCTAATCAGTGATGTAAATAAATCATGCTGAAAACAATAAATCACGCTTTAATGAGCGCAGTAATGAATGTGAATGATTTTAAAGGTGATGTCGTGTTTAATTAAAGGTGAAATCCACAGGAGGTACGAAACAAAGCTGCTTTTAGAGAGCAGATAAAACTACACAGAGTCTCTCGGGAATAACGCTGCACTCAGCGTTCCTCTGAAGCAGGAAGTCGGAACTTGCAGTTCTGTCATTTTCTAACTGTGTGTTTAAAAAGCAAAGTGGAAAAAAAAACATGGACGCCTACATGTTCGTCTTTTGTTAGCAACGAGCTAGCCAGCTAACTGTGCTGAGTGCTGGATATTTACCTCAGAACAGTGAGCTGTAGAGTCGGTGTTATAGATTTAACACGTGAACGCGTCTGTATGTTAATGATCTAAAGCTAATGTGTGTTTATACCGTATATAACTCATTTAAATTAAGAAGTGCTGCTGCTGTGTTTACTGCTGATGCTGTGAGACGCCATGTTGATTTGACGTCAGTTGCTGAGCTCAGGGTTAAGGAGTTCCCAAGTAGGAATTCCGAGTTGAGCGAGTGTTTTCATTTGTTTTCATTTCCAGCTGGAGATTGGAATTTAAAAGTTACAATCTTTAGTCAAAGGCAGAATATCCCCTAACCCTTAACCCCTAATCCCTAATCCCTAACCCCATCCCCTAACCTCTAATCCCTAACCCCTAGTCCCTAATCCCTAACCCCTAATCCCTAACCCCTAACCCCTAATCCCTAACCCCTAGTCCCTAATCCCTAACCCCTAATCTCTAATTCCTAATCCCTAATCTCTAATCCCTAACCACTAATCCCTAACCCCTAATTCCTTATCCCTAATCCCTAACCCCTAATTCCTTATCCCTAATCCCAAACCACTAATCCCTAACCCTATCCCCTAACCTCTAATTCCTAATCCCTAATCCTTAATCTCTAATCACTTACCACTAATCCCTAACCCCTAATTCCTAACCCCTAACCCCTTATCCATAATCTCTAACCCCTAACCCCTAAGCCCTAACCACTTGTGTTTAGCGTCTCCAGTCAGTTTTGGCTTTGGCTTTTGGCTGATTTAATGCTCATCACTAAAGTATATTATCTTTCAGGATATCGTTATAGTTCAGGATTTTGGTGAATAAACTGCAGTGTAGTGTTTTTAAGATAATAAAAAAAATGTTTCCTCTGCTAGTGTTTGGTTTGACAGCTGTGTCATGCCATGATTCTGTGGATAAACAAGGGCGGAGCTTAAGTAACATTTGTGACATCACCACCTGCCTTTGTCTTTCTGTTTTTATATAATATTATATAACAGTTTAGGAACAGTACCTAGCCTACTAGCAAACAGAGATACGGATTTAATTACACAGTGTAACTGTTAACATTACCCTAGCGTTTATTAGAGAATCTGGTATGTTTTATTAATAACAATGAGTGACAGAGAACCCAACCAATCACTGACTTTTCCTGTAACACGCAGGATTATTGCGTTAACTCGCCACTAACTGTTTCAGACAAAATTCTTACAAACTTTTAAAAGTGGGAACAAGAAAATTGCACAATAATTCTAAATCTGAGATTAGCTTAATGCTGGTTGTTAGCTCCCTGACAATATAATAGCAAGCATGATGTTAGCTAGCATGTTAGCGAAACTCTTTTACACAATGTTAATAGCTAATCTAATATTAGCTTGGTTTAAATAAAACAGTAAACCTGATGTGATTTATTTTGCTAGCCAACTGACCATGTTGACTAGCTTCGCTAATATTGCTAATCACTAATCAGATGATTGTAGGATTGTAACTAGCAACTCTATGCTAATCAGTTTATCGAGAGAAAGAAAAGAAAAGCTAGCTATGATGTCACATGATCAATATTGCGACTGGCTGATCAGATTAAAATAAAAAGCTCCGCCCCTTTCTTTACCCACAGATCCCTGCCACTCAGCCCTGCTGTGATATTATATCTCATATGACAGCAAAATTTATCTTTTAGTGAGAAAGAAATCTAAAAACATTTTTTGTTATAGTCTTTGAGGAACTTTTTTGCCCTCGGCAACAAAAATGAAAACGCTTGACATAGCAGCCTGTCAAAAAAACCGCAGAAGGCAACTAATCAAAGTCACAAAAACGCCTGTGGAGAAAAGAAAGAAGTGATGGATAAGAAGAGTTTCAGACAGACTTCAGAGAATAACCCGAAACACACTTGGTGTTTAGTTGATTGTTTTAAAAAATGATGATGTAATGAATGTGTGTGTTTGAAGGCCTCTCCAGGACTGTCTCTGATTGGCTGCTGCTCTCTTAATGATGTCATACAACTTCATATCAAACAAATCTCAGCCTTTGTATTAAAATTAAACTTTATATTTCGAGAGACTGAGCCTTCTTTTATCCTTCAATATTTAAATACACAATGTGGATGACATCGTCAGTGACGACTTTCCCGCGACATCGTCAGCGACGACTTTTCCGCGACATTGTCAGCGACGACTTTTCCGTGACTGCATCAGCGACGACTTTTCCGCGACATCGCCAGCGACGACTTTTCCGCGACTGCGTCAGCGACGACTTTTCCGCGACATCGTCAGCGACGACTTTCCCGCGACATCGTCAGCGACGACTTTCCCGCGACATCGTCAGTGACGACTTTCCCGCGACATCGTCAGTGACGACTTTTCCGCGACATCGTCAGTGACGACTTTCCCGTGACATCGTCAGTGACGACTTTTCCGCGACATCGTCAGTGACGGCTTTCCGGCGACATCGTCAGTGACGACTTTTCCGCGACTGCGTCAATGACGACTTTCCCGCGACTGCGTCAGTGACGACTTTTCCGCGACTGCGTCAGCGACGACTTTTCCGCGACAGCGTCAGTGACGACTTTCCGGCGACACTGTCAGCGACGACTTTTCCACGACATCGTCACAGTTTCCCTTCACTGGAACTAAAGAGTCTGCTATGTTTTTGAGTTATTGAGCTTTGGATTAAATAATAATAATAATAATAATAATAATAATAATAATAATAATAATTTAATAAAAACAGTTCTATCTTTGACTTTTAACCAACTTTAAAAAAGAAACCTTAAAGGGTTCTTTCCAAACGTAATGGTTCTTGGCCTCCTAAAGGGTTCGACTTGGATCCTGTTCTGTGTCTCAGCAGAGAAGCTTTTAAAAGTTCTGAAGAAGGTTTCAGGTTTTCAGTTGGATAAATGTAGTGCCAGCGAAGCTGCAAACAACTGCACTGCTGTTATTAGCCGTGTTCTGCGTCGGGAGAACCCGAGTGCGCTCATCTTCACGCTCTGACATTTTCCCCCTGATGGAATTTAAATGGTGGTCACATATTGCTTCAATTACCTCCAAATTCCCTGCGAGTGTGTGTTCAAAGAGGCGAGCAGAAAAAAGATGAAAGCCAGAAGACGAACACGAAGACTGCCTCTAGTTAAAAAACGTCTTATCTGAGTAAACCTTGTTCAAAGTTCTCCCAAAATGACGTTCTATTAACGGGCGAGAACTTCACCTGCAGCCAGGACGGCTTTGAAGAGAACGCTTTGAGACCGAATGAAAGAAGACGAGCAATTTGAGAGCATAAATGTCTATTTTCTTTCTCCTGCTTTGATCTGTCAGTTAAGCAGAGGCAGTTTTTTTATTTTTCTTTTTAAAAAAGTGAGCTCATGTGCCTCAGACGTCAATTAAGGTCATGTGAAGGTCATTCTCATGGTCCATACACGTGGTGAAGGTCGTGTCCCAAACGCAACCAAGAAGAAATCGCTAAACTTTGTGCTCTCTAATATCTTGAATCAGTGGTACAGAGCTGCTGAATTCTGGACTCTGATTGGTCAGAAGGTGTTGATTAATTTTCTCTAACAGCAGCTCTGACAGTAGTGCAGCTGCACATCACAGGTTTATATTAATGCTCTCGTTCTAATACGTTATCGTTTCTATAGCAACAGCTCATTCACAGGGACACGTACAGCTTTTTCTTAAAGTAAGGAGATGTTTATTTAACATTTAAGGAAGGAGTCTCCAGTGTCAGAGGTAAAGCTGTAACTTTAAGTTTTCCGACATCTTCAGGACAGAGGAGTTCACGCTGCTTTGCGGTTTCTCAGTAACACGATAAGCTGCGATTTTTGTCTAAAGAGAGAGAATAAAGAGAGGCTGGTGAGGGAACGAGTGTTTATAGCTGCTATAACGTAAGTGAGAACAGGAACTAACTTGTTTCCGACATTCAACAACATTAAAACGTAACTATAAATGGATAAAACATTGTAATTGTTGGTAAGTTGCTGTGGTGTAAGAGGAATAAAACACTTGGGGACGTGCTGTTAGAGGAAAATAATCAGCTTCAGGGAGATAACAGTGACTCTGAGCTTCATAGAAGGTGTTTCTGGAAATTATTACAGACTAATGCAGCACTTCACATGGACACACACACACCTCACACACACACACACCTCACACACACACACACACACCTCACACACACAAATTCACATAATCAAGAGTGCTGACAACAGAGTCACTTTTGTCCAAGGAAAGAAATTCAATTAAACCTGAAGATGGAGGTTTTGAGAGAGAGAGAGATGGAAAAAAAAGCGTGTTTATTGTGTGTGTGTGTGTGTGTGTGTGTGTGAGGTGTGTGTGTGTATGAGGTGTGTTGAAAAGTGAATGTTATCATGCGGATGCATGCGGCACACAGAATAAATCCACATTTCACACTTTGTCACAGGAATGATGGGAAAAGAGAAACTTGGACTTTCTTGTGTCAACTCGCAACATTTATTTATTTATTTATTTGTTTATTTATTTGTTTGTTTATGTTTTAAGTGACCAAACTGAAGTGCACTTCCTCTGAAAATATCGTCTGTTAATTCAGAATGAATGAGACTTCAGTCAGACCAACACAGCTGTTTTGATATTTATTGATTTATTAAAGGATTTTTTGTTAAACTCTCCTCACGTTATGATTGCGCTCGCTAAAGAAATTCTCAGAGAGAAAAAAAAACCCGGCGCTTAAACTGGAACCGTTCTGCTGGTTTACAGCACAATGATCTGTGATGTCAGGGGGCTGGATGATGACATCATTTCGTCACCATGGCAACAACTCAAGCAAGCCCTCTTAATTAAAATAAAGAAACTATTAATCAGTAATTAACATCGCAGCTACGACTCGTTTATCTGAGCAGGAAACAAACGTTTTACTGTCGACCTGTAACAAACGCTACACTGCTAATGCTAATGCTAATAATTGCTTTGAAAAACTAAACACTCAGAATAAAGAGATATAAAAAATAATAAACAGACTGCATATCTCTCTTTTCACACTTTTCTCTAGAGTGATTCAACAGATAGATAGATAGATAGATAGATTGATAGATAGATAGATAGATAGATAGATAGATAGATAGATAGGAACCTAAAATATTCTAACACAATTTCTAGGTTCATAAGAAGGAATTTTTGAAATATTGAAAAGTTTGTTTTTAAGTGTTGGGTGTGAGAGTGTTGGGTGTAACAGAGTTGAGTGTGACAGTGTTGAGTGTAACAGTGCTGAGTGTGAGAGTGTTGAGTGTGAGAGTGTTGAGTGTAACAGAGTTGAGTGTGACAGTGTTGAGTGTAACAGTGTTGAGTGTGACAGTGTTGAGTGTAACAGAGTTGAGTGTGAGAGTGTTGAGTGTAACAGAGTTGAGTGTGAGAGTGTTGAGTGTGACAGTGTTGAGTGTGACAGTGTTGAGTGTAACAGAGTTCAGTGTGAGAGTGTTGAGTGTAACAGTGTTGAGTGTAACGGTGTTGGGTGTAACAGAGTTGAGTGTGAGAGTGTTGGGTGTAACGGTGTTGAGTGTGAGAGTGTTGAGTGTAACGGTGTTGAGTGTGAGAGTGTTGAGTGTAACAGTGTTGAGTGTAACGGTGTTGGGTGTAAGAGTGTTAAGTGTGAGAGTGTTGAGTGTAACGGTGTTGAGTGTAACAGTGTTGAGTGTAACGGTGTTGAGTGTAACGGTGTTGGGTGTAAGAGTGTTGAGTGTGAGAGTGTTGAGTGTAACGGTGTTGAGTGTGAGAGTGTTGAGTGTAATGGTGTTGAGTGTAAGAGTTGTTATGAATGTGATATAAACGCAGTGTATAAAGATGTGATTCTTAACAATAAAATCACTGCATTATTCACTTATAGTGCAGTAATGAAGCCTGTGTTCATTCTCTCATAATCACACTAATGTGTTTCTTACCTGCGGCTTTCCCTCTCGTAAGCACACACACACACACACACACATGCACGCACACACACGCACACACACACACACACACGCGCACACACACACACACATGCACACACACATACACACACACACACACAGAGTTATTGATGGAGTGAAGGCTGAAGGCTTTGAACAGTCATGCATTTAAAGTGAGCTCATTAATCCCAGAAAGTGATGGAGAGAACCACACTTGGGAGAATGTTAAAGAGAACACACACACACGAACACACACACACACACACACACGAACACACACACGAACACACACACCTGCACCACTTTAGTTTCGCCATGAACAAATCACACTGAAATTTTATTTTCTTTTATTTTTTTTACACTACAGTCCGTTTTCGCTTCCTCAGTTTTTAAACATTAATAAATCAAAATAATTCACTTTCTCAAAACACACAACATCGATTTTATTTCTTTTCTGGATGAACGGTGCGTCATTGTTGAGTAAAAGAACATCAACAGTTGGAGAACAGAAATCCACTGAAATAAAAATTATTAAAAAGAAAAAAAGAAACTCAGGGCCTTCTGGAATAATCCGTGTTCAAATATAAACAGAAATCATCGACAAACACATTTTTCTTTCTTTTTTTTTCTTTATTCCTGCGAAAGAAACACAGATTGTTTCCTGAATCCTCAGATTTCTCTCGTATGCCATCTCCCAATTCTAGAAGTATTAAATATTCAAAGAACCCTTAAGAACTTTTTCAAAAAAGTATATTGTTTTGGTAGCCAAGAAAGTTCTATCTAGCTCTGTGAAGGGTTCTTTAGTTTGTTCCTTTTGGGGGAATCACTGCAGGTTCTATGCGGCATCCTGTATGGAATTGAGTCTCAATAAGAACCACTGTAGAAAGCCAAGGAACCTTTGAGGAACTTTTGAGGAACCTTTTGTGTCTTGCTATAATCATAGGGGAAAAGTTCTTTCATCCTATATGCTTTTTCAATTTTTGGATCTATGCAGAACCCTATGATAGAGGGTTTCCACATCAGGAAGGTAGTTCCAAGTAGAATCCCTTTAGAAAGCCAAATTATAAAGCCAAAGATTTTGGCTTTGAAGAGCATATTTAGAACATGTGTAGTGGTTGGTCCTTTGGGAGAACCGTTGAATGTTTGGGGTTGGGGGCTTTCTACAGATGTACTATTATAGAGTTCTGCGTAGAACATTTAAAAGTTCCCCCAGAGAACACCTGTAGAAAGCCAAGGAACATTTGAGGAATCCATTTTTGAAATGTTTGTAGTGTTTGGTCTTTTGGGAGAACACTTAAAAGTTGTATGCACAAACCTGCATAGAGTGCTTCCTTTTCTGAAATGTTTCTAGTTTATTAGAGAACTCTTGGAGAACACTGAAATCTGAACTCACTGTACTGTACTGTACTCACATTCATGAAAAATAATGGGCTCTCTAGAAATCCAGAACCATTTCTGAAAGGAGAACACTCTGTTGTAGCATTGTGCTTAGAACCTTCACTAAAAGTACCAAGCATGACATACATTTGAAACAAGGGGTTCCTCAAACATTCCTTGGCTTTCTACAGGGGTTAACTCTGGAACGTTCTATACAGAACCCTGTAATTGAGTGTTTCCCAGTCAAAAAGATTCCAAGCAGAACCCCTGTAGAAAGCCAAGGAACATTTGAATTTGAGGAACCCTTTATTCAAGTGTGTGTGTGGTGTTTGGTCATTTGGGAGAACTCTTAAAGATTCTATGCACAGCCCTAAAGCAGACTTTCAGACTTGGTTCTGGCTTTGTGGAGAATCCTTGAGGAACTCGGGAAAGATGAAGGGTTCTCATTACAGAATTTTAATTTGGGAGTTAATTGAAAATTGAAAGCGGTTCTCTGTCGTTCCCTCAGATGCCCTCCTTCAGACGGGTTCTTGTGAAGGCCATGGTGCAACCCGGAGTCGTGTTAAGGAGGATAAAGATCTTCTCGTTTGATCTGCGAGGCTTTAATTCACCGCTGACACGATTCGATCCGGCTGCTTTAGCGCTGTTCCGTCGAGACCGTGTGTTAATTCTCTATGTGAGGTTAGCGTTTCGTGACAGAAAGGTTAATCTATTCACGCCATGATGAAGTGAAATGCCAGAGACACTGCAGAGTTCGGTTCCGTCGTGCTCGGTGCTCATGTTGGAGCCATCGTACACTAATGAGCTCCGCGGTTTACTCTGATGCCAATCGCTCACTGAAAGTCTGAGTTTGTCTGGAAACATCCTGACGGTGAACACTCATGCTTTCACTGAAGAGAACTCCAGTCTCCATGGTAACGATTAGGGATGCATCAGTACTGATAGTGGTATCAGGTATCAGTCCGATACTGTGATTATTCATTTACAAACTATTATTCATACTCAGAATTATACTCTAACTCATACTCTAACTCATACTCTAATTCATACTCTAACTCATACTCTAACTCATTCTATAACTCATTCTCTAACTCATACTCTAACTCATACTCTAACTCATACTCAGAATTATACTCTAACTCATTCTCTAATTCATACTCTAACTCATACTCTAATTCATACTCTAACTCATACTCTAACTCATACTCTAATTCATACTCTAACTCATACTCAGAATTATACTCTAACTCATTCTCTAACTCATACTCTAATTCATACTCTAACTCATACTCTAATTCATACTCTAACTCATACTCTAACTCATACTCTAACTCATACTCTAATTCATACTCTAACTCATACTCTAACTCATACTATAATTCATACTCTAACTCATACTCTAACTCATACTCTAACTCATACTCAGAATTATACTCTAACTCATTCTCTAACTCATACTCTAACTCATTCTCTAATTCATACTCTAACTCATACTCTAACTCATACTCTCATTCATACTCTAATTCATTCTCTAACTCATACTCTAACTCATTCTCTAACTCATACTCTAACTCATTCTCTAACTCATACTCTAACTCATACTCAGAATTATACTCTAACTCATACTCAGAATTATACTCTAACTCATACTCTAACTCATACTCTAATTCATTCTCTAACTCATACTCTAACTCATACTCAGAATTATACTTTAACTCATACTCTAACTTATACTCTAAATTATACTCTAAGTCATACTCTAAGTTCTTTTTAAAAACTATTTTAAGAAGGATTTTTTACAATCCAGGTATCAGCATTGTGTGTGAGATTATTTTTTAAAAACAAATACATATTGTAAAATTTAAAAAAAGAACATTTTAAAGTAAAGACTTAAATCAGCTGTAATGGAGAGAGATGCTCTCCGTCCTTCAGCTGAGCTTCTGATGTCCTTCCTGTGTGTGTGTATGTGTGTGTGTGTGTGTGTGTGTGTGTGTGGAGAGATGACACAGCATAGTCCTGCTGAAAGTGAAGTTGATGTTGGGTTTTTTCATAACATCTTCAGTTTCGGGGGGGGGGGGGGGAGAGACAGAGAGAGAGAGAGAAAGAGAGAGAGAGAGAGACAGACAGAGAGAGAGACAGAGAGAGAGAGAGTGAGAGTATGTGTGAGAGAGAGAAACAAGTGTTTTGTTTCTTTTTTCAATTCTAGAATTTAGTCTAGTCTAGTAATATTCTCTCTCTCTCTATCGTTCTGTCTTTCTCTCTGTCTCTCTCTCTTTCTCTCTCTCGTTCTGTCTTTCTCTCTGTCTCTCTCTCTGTCTCTCTCTGAGCCGTTGAGATAAGGAAGGAGAAAATCAGCTTCAAAGACTTCGAGCTCTTTTTCATCTCTCACAAACACTGCAGGAGAACCGCCGCACAGTGCCAGGAATGAAATGTTACCTTGATCAAAATGATGTGCGTTGGTGTGTGTGTGTGTGTGTGTTTGTGTGTGCGTGTGTTGTGGCATGCAATACACACTACACAAGCTGTAAACGTTTTCAGTACTTCTATAATCAAGGACGATTTTAAACAAAGTAATCCAACGTCTCATTCTCTAATTAGGAGAAAAACAGTTTTGCTTTAATGAGCAGTAAAATCACGATGGTGCTGATGTTCAGTAACTCACACACCTGTCTGCAGAGCGGATAAATGTGTGTGTCATTGCAGATACGATGACGTTTTCTGTAAGGAGACTCTAAGTTTATGTAACATTTGTGGAAGGAGTCTCCAGTGTCAGAGGTAAAGCTGTAACTTTAAGTTTTCCGACGTCTTCAGGACAGACGAGTTTACGCTTCTTTGCGGTTTCTCAGTAACACGACAAGCTGCGATTTTTGTCTTATTACGTGGAAGAGAGAGAAAAAAAGAGACGCTGATGAGGGAACGACTGTTTATAGCTGAGAAATAAATCACTTCAGGACATGCTGTTATTAGAAACTAATCAACTTTGTCATCTTCATCACACCACAGTGTCACACTGATTATTTTTCTCTAACAGCACGTCCCCAAGTGTTTCTTCTTTACTTAAATAAATGAATGAAACAAATAGTTTCATAAACGGTTATAGAAATCTATTAGCATTGAGAATTTCATTAAATTAAAACCAATAAATAAATTCTGAGTGAAATCCATTTATTGAAAATTAGATTTCTATCTAATCTATGTAATCTGTTGCTTTATTTTTATATTTTTCAGTTTAATAAATATTAAAAATGCAACGTGAAGTTCTTGTATTGATGCATTATTAAATTTGTATATTACATTTTATTCCAAAATGAGTATATTATAATATTTATAAAAATAATAAGCGCATTAGGATCTAGGACCTGAAAGTAATATTAATTATTAAATATTTTAAAAAATGGAACACTTTGTCCTGTGATTTGTGTGACTTCAGCTTCAGGAACGTGTCGTGAGTTAAAGACTGACCGTCTAACCACCACCGCCTGTTCATTAATATTAACACTGACTCACAACACGTCTATCATTTATTCCCTAACGTAAGCCGATAAATCCTGCGCTGTATTTATTTTATTTCCTCTGCACTTTTATCTCGACTCCAGGCTGAAAGTGTAAAACTCTCTCAGCACGGAGATATTTGACGATGAAAACCATCTTCAGCTCAAAGCTTTGCTTAATCTCCTCTGTGACTCAGATCGCGCTCGTCTGAACCGCCGTGTGGCTTCTTCTGCACACACGACAACAAGAAACAGACAAATCTTTCAGGATCTTCTCAGATGTTTCCTCAGTGTGATGAGCAATAAATAAATACAGGAAGTAAGTAAGTAAGTAAATAAATAAATAAATAAATAAGTGATTGCGGTTCCGACATGTTCAGTTTCCTCTATTATAATAAAAGTGGCCTAGTTTCTCTCTCTCTCCCTCTGTCACTCTCTGACACTCTCTGACACTCTCTCTCTCTCTCTCTCCCTCTGTCACTCTCTGACACTCTCTGACACTCTCTCTCTCTCTCTCTCTCTCTCTCTCTCTCTGACATGCTGTCTGTCTGTCTCTCTCTCTCTCTCTCTGACATGCTGTCTGTCTGTCTGTCTCTCTCTCTCTCTCTGATATGCTGTCTGTCTGTCTCTCTCTCTCACTCTCTCTCTGACATGCTGTCTGTCTGTCTCTCTCTCTCTCTCTGACATGCTGTCTGTCTGTCTCTCTCTCTCTCTCTGACATGCTGTCCCTCTGTCTCTCTCTCTCTGTCACGCTCTCTCTCTCTCTCTCTCTCTCTCTGACACGCTGTCCCTCTGTCTCTCTCTCTCTGTCACGCTCTCTCTGTCACTCTCTCTCTCTCTCTCTCTCTCTCTCACTCTCTCTCTTGACTTCCTGCTCCAGTTACTGAGGCTCACACTAACACACGGACTCCAGTCCTCATGATAACACTCAGGTCTTTACAGGTCTTTAATTAATATCCGCTGTTAGATGAGATGAACTCATTAAACACCGTGTGTTCAGAGCCTTACATGTTTTACACCCAAATATTGTCCAAGTTTTATGAATATAACTATTCTAACCTTTTTCTGAGATCACCTAATCTCCTTTACACTCCGAGTAAACGCATAATTGTTCAAACTCAAGACCTTCAGATTGGTAGCCCAAATAAACAATCGTTAATTTCTCTCTCTTGAAATTAATAAGATGCAAAAAAAAAACTTAAAGTTACACCTTTACCTCTGAAACTGGAGACTCCTTCCATAAATTAATGTCCATTTATGTGGAGCATCCATCAGAGAGCTGTTGCTATAGAAACCATAATGTATTAGAAGCAGTGCATTAATATAAACCTGTGATTTGCAGCTGCACTACTGACAGAGCTGCTGTTACAGAGAATGAATCAACACCTTCTGACCAATCACAATTTAACAGCACTGTGTGTACTAACACCCGTTTTTATTGTGTTTTTAAAAAAAAGAGTAATTTTCCTCGGATTATTCTTCTCCGTGTGTAAATAGGTTGCCGTCTGAATCAATTGTATGGCGTCGCAACGAATTTAGAAAGTGAAGCAAGTGTTGTATAAATAGGACATTTAGACAGATTTCAGTCTCACACTCGAATCTCTCACACACTCCAGTGTCATCATGGAGGATGCACTTGACTACACGCTCCATTCTTTCTATAATGTGCAGATTTATTTTGACACTAAGCGCTGAGCGTTCCAAAATCTCTGTCTCTTTCTCTCTGTCTTCTCTTTGTTCTTCAGTCAGGATCAGGATCAGACGTCTGTGAAGCAACAGAGACGGATCCGTCTGTCCAGCAGTAAATAGGAATGGACATTTCAATCAGGACTTTAAAAGCCTCGACCTCTCCATCTGAAACACGCATAATTGATTCGCTGGTCTGGATTGAATTGTCTGGTAGTGAGATAAAGTGAGTGGATTTGCGCGTTAATCTTCAGGATTTTTCTCCACTCGTCTGAGGACCTGCAGGAAGGTTGGAGAAATGTCCTCACTTTGGATTCACTGCTGTAGTGATGACCTGCACGACTGACCTACAGTATGGCATACAACATCTCAGATATGACATACATCATACGCCATTATGGTCCAAGATGGTTCTGTTTGTACTGAAGCTAATGCTAGCAAAACAGATGTTCTTTAGCCATGCTGTTTTTATTCTCATGACACTTAACTGACTTCTGAATTTAAAAAACAACCCTGTCCATAGTATGTGCAATGTTTATCTATTCACTTATGTTCAAATCTAACAGGTAGTGAGCCAGCCAGGAAGTGGATGGATCGATAGATAGATAGATAGATAGATAGATAGATAGATAGATAGATAGAGAGATTCCAAAAATCTCCCCTTTCCAGCATACCCAGTGTTTGTCTATTCATATATTTTAAAATCTAGCAAATGGCGAGCCAGCAAGGAGTAAAAGATATATACATAGACAGACAGACAGACAGACAGATAGATAGATAGATAGATAGATAGATAGATAGAAAGAAAAAAATTACCCCTTCCACAGCATGCACCTTGTCTTTTCATTTATATTAAAATTTTACAAGTGGTGAGCCAGGCAGGAGGTATAATGGTGCTTTCTGATGCACAGTGTTTATTCTGTATGAATAAAACTCTGGTGTGTTTCCTCCTTCGTTATTCCAGGGTCCATCTGCAAACCACAGGAAGTATGTTAAGCCAGAGAGTGGGCGGACCTAGTAGACCATAGATGGAATTGTGGGCGGGGTTATGGGCCCATCACAATCGAATCCACGATTTGCGAAATTTCTATCCCTAATAAAGGATCAAGGAATATCTTTAGGTCATGTGACTACACCTGGATTGTAGTGATTGTAGGACTGGTGGGTGGAGATGTTGGCATGGTTTGATCATTCACATCAGACCCTAAAGTTGTTCAGGTCTAATCTGAAACCGTCAGAGAGTGACTCACATTTCTGTAATCGTGCAGCGTATAGTCTCACTGATCTAAACTGCCAGGATGAGCTGATGTATTTAAAGAAGGAGTAAGAAACACTCAGAGTAAATATTTTCCCGTTTATTCCCTCAAGGCCAGACATCTGTCTAGACAGCATGACAAATAATCAAATGGGAAAAAAAGCAGAAAAAAAAATGTTGAAGTTGCATGGTTTGGAAAAGAGAAGATGCTGCAAATAAGTACAGGCTGACTCAGACAGGAGGAGAACAGAGAGAGGGAGAGAGAGATGATGAGGAGGAGAGAGTGAAAAGTGAAGTAAGGACAGAAATGAAGGCGAGAGAGAAGTCTCTCTCTCTCTCCACATTAATTCAGGAACATGTGCAGTGCTGTGATAAGGAACATCACTCCTCTTGTTCCTCACGTTCATTAATCCACTGTAAACTGCAACCTGGCATTTAATGCCTCACACACACACACACACACACACACTTCTACTCTTAGATGAGTTAAGTAGCTGCATGAACTGAATGAAACACTTTCCCAATGTTTATCAGAATAAAAACCCCAAAGGATTTCCACCACCAGCGCCATGTTGAATGACTGTAGGGGAAGTGAGCATGGAGGACACGATCGTCTAAACACCACAGTTCATGGAGGGTAAAAATAAATGCATGGCGTGAGAAGATTAAACAGGTTGAACCGCGATGACAAACATGCAGAGAAATGACATCTTTAGGTTAGAGAGTGAATATTATTATGACTATATTAGAATGTTGATATACAGAGCATGAACACACTGATATTAGTACAGTGATATAGAATCTATAACCCCTAAATAGATAGACAGACAGAAAAAGATAGATTGAGGCAGATACATTTAGAGACAGATGGATATATAAAATAGGCACAAAGATAGAAAGATAAACAAATAGATAGACAGATAGATACAAAAAACCTTCCATAGCATGTGGATTGTTTAGCAATTCATTTATATTCAAATTGAATAATTGATGAGCCAGCCAGGAAGTGTAGATAGATAGATAGATAGATAGATAGATAGATAGATAGATAGATAGATAGATTCCAAAAATGTCCCTGTTCCAGCATACCCAATGTTTGTCTATTCATATATGTTAAAATCTAACAAATGGCGAGCCAGCAAGGAGTAGTGTATAGATGGATAGATAGATAGATAGATAGATAGATAGATAGATAGATAGATAGATAGATAGATAGATAGATAGAAAGACTATTGCATGCACATTGTTTTTCGATACATTTATATGATATATATTTAGGTCATGTGACCACACCTGGATTCTAGTGCTACAGACTTGTAGGTA
>CM075010.1:27556849-27586405 GCA_037576675.1 Pangasius sanitwongsei
TTATTATGATATAAAAAATGACAAGTGTCCTTAATCGCGCTTTTAAATGGAGCACAAAGCGTCCTTCTGTCATAAAAATGAGGCCTGTTGCCATGGTGATGTTTTTATTAGAGATTTTTATGAAGTGCTCAGCATTAATACGCAATTACAGCAGCGCGAGAGAAACTCCGCTCTGGTAACACGGCAGTTTGTGTATCGAACAGTGTGCACCGAGGCATTAAACAAGACCAATCAATACTGCAACACAAACACACACAAACATATACGCTTTAACAAGAGATGATTATTTTAAAAAATTGTGATGGAACGATGGAAGAAAGAATAAAGTTTCTGTCATTTGTTTTTCCAGCCAATCATCAGACTGATCTGTTTAGCTTTTGTGCTAGTTCTGGTACTGGTTCTAGAGGTACTGTTTGGGGAAAGAGAAGAGAAGGTGAATAAATAAATAAAAAGAAGAACAAAGAAAGAAAGAAACAAAGAAAGTATAGGAGGAATTAAGAAACTAAAGAGCAGGAGAGAAATTCAAGAAGAAAAAAATAAAAATAAAAATATTACAGAGAAGAAAGAAACTGAGATCAGAGAGAAAGAAAAAGGAGAAAATAGAAGAACAGGAAGAATAAAGAACATTAAGTTCAGTTCAACTGAAGTTCACCTTCAGTCTTTGGGAGGCGGGGTTTTGGTGTAGGCGGAGTCATATCAACCCTCGCTGAGAAAAAAAGCGTTACCGATTGTGACATGCAGGAGGGAGGGGTGAGGCTGTGAGGACACAGGAGCGGCTGGAGACGCCGAGGGGGAGAGAGAGATACCTGCGTGTTTTATGTTTTATGGTTTGTTTATGTTCTGTTTATGATTAAATGTTACGATTGAGTTCACTCGGTTCCCGCCTCCTCCTTGCCCGTCGTTGAAATTGTTACACTGGTGCTGAAACCCAGGAAGGGGGAGGGACGCGCTGTTGGATAGCCCTCACCACTGCGGGAGGATCGCGGCATCGAGGAAGTGTGGTGCTGGAGTGGTTGCCAAAGGATGGAGGAGTCACTGCCATCTGCCCGAAAAGGGGAGGAGTCGCTGCCGTCCACCTGAAAGGTGAAAAGTCGCCGCCAGCCGCCTGGAAAGGCAAGGAGCAGCTGCCGGCCACCAAAAAAGGGAGGAGCGACTGCCGTCCACCTGGGGACGGAGGACCCGCTGCAGTCCACCGGGAGGTGGAGGTGCGGCTGCCATCTGCCTGAAAAGGGGAGGAGCTGTAGCTGTCCGCTGGGAAGTCCAGCGCCCGGCGTCGTGGGGAGCACTTCCCGGCTGGCAGAGGACCAGATGACAGCATGTCTGGGGACCGGGGAACCACTTTTCTCTTCTCTCTCTCTCTCTCTCTCTTACTGTCTCTATTGCTTGCTCCTTCTCTCTCCCCTCTTCCTCCTCTCATCTCTCTATTTTCTCTTAGGATGCGGGCCCGGCCAGCCGAAGGATGTAGCTGGAAGGGCAGCACCGGTCCTCCGGCCTGAATCTGCCCGCGCAGGAGTGTGACAAGCAAGAGGGAGGGTCCAGACTCCAACAACACAAAAAAAAACCAACAACACCAAAAACACTAACAAAAACACCAACAACACCAAAAACACCAGAAGAAATATAATTTAAGCAGATTTTATATCAGATGTTTCAGTCAAAGTGGAAAATGTAAACAAATTTATGCAAATCAAAAAAACCCTCTTATCTCTGTATAACAATATGCTTCACGGATAAGCTGTATATACAATTCACAGGTCAGATAACATGGTTTGCTTTTTGTGTTTGATCTCGCAGCTGAACGAAATGTCACTCTGATAAGAAGCGGCATTTTGCAGCCTCTATAGAGCGAGACGAACAAACAAACTTTATCTCTCTGTGGAGGGATAATAAACAGCCGAGAAAACAAGCTGCACATCAAACACGAGCTGGAAAAGCCGTACACTCAGGAGTCCGTGATCTGATATTACAGATGTGGCCTATTTCCTCCTTCCTGATGATTGACCACACCCTTGACCACGCCCTTAATCATTGTTACGATGTTACTCATGATCAGTCTTATTTGATAGAAACGGTGTAATGAGTAGACATACTACTCTTACTAAACCCCATCCAAAAGCTGTATGCAGTACCCGAACAACACAAATATTTCCTGTATGCTGAAGATACCATATGCAGATGATTTTTATATTCAAATATGTATAATTCACAGTTAATTTTGGGGTTTATTGCATCCCACAATGCATCATGGGTACATCATTTACAAAAAAAAAAAAAGCCAGAACAGTGTGGTGAAGAAGCAACAATGGAAGCAGTGGATTTCCACTGAAAATGCAGGTTAATCTGTTTTTCAGCAACTACAGTCATGTGAAAATCATGAAGATGACATAAAAAGTGTCAGATTACAATACCCAAAGTCCTCGCTTGTTTTTCACCTGAACAAAATGAGTGCCAAAAAGTAGCATAATTGAGGTTTGACGTCTGATGATGCTTTATTCTGATTAGGGTTATGGTGAACAGTGGGATTAGAATGAGTTGTGGGGTCAGAGTAAGGGGGCAGAGTTTAAATGAAGGGTGGAGATAGAGTGAGTAGATGGGGTTAGTGTGTAGGGGGCAGGGTTATGGTGAAGGCTGGGGTTAAAGTGAGGGGGTGAGTAAGTATGGGGCAGGGTTATGGTGAAGGCTGGGGTTAAAGTGAGGGGGTGAGTAAGTATGGGGCAGGGTTATGGTGAAGGCTGGGGTTAAAGTGAGGGGGTCAGTAACTATGGGGCAGGGTTATGGTGAAGGCTGGGGTTAGAGGGAGGGGGTGAGTAAGTATGGGAAGGGTTATGGTGAAGGCTGGGGTTAGAGCAAGGGGGTGGGGTTAAAGTGAGGGGTGGGGATAGCATGAGGGTGCTGGGAATCTTTCTTTCCCCTTTGTAAATCTCATTAGATATGGAGGGAATGAAGCAGAAGGACAGCAGGACGGTTGGATGTTCCTTCATACAGTTCAAAAGTTGCTTCCCTGAAACGTACCTCATCTGTACTCCACCCAATTACTCACAAATCACCTGAGAAATGCGTAGCTCACACCATTGTTTATCCTGTGTGTTTTTAATTCTTGTCCGTATTCCTCCAGTAGGAAGAACTCATTTGTTCGGTTCCTGAGGATGATAGAGAGAGACTTCCTTTAGGATAACAAGATCAGATGATGACATACGCAGGGGGTTGAAGCTTGGTCGAAAATTGTAACACCAACTGTTTATTTGCTTTGAGATAAATTTTCATGGAGCGTCTCAGAGAGAAGAATGAAGCAGAACAGTGACACAGACATGAAGCATCTGTTGGCTTTCTCACTTAAATCCTGCATATGACAATTTCTGTGATGAGAGTTTAAGCTGAAGGAAAATTGAAGCTGTGGTTTGTTTACAGGCGTAATGAAGAACCACAGGAACCCACACACATGCTGCTATTTCTGAAAATCAACAGAAGATAACATGCTGGGAAAATCCTTTTAAAAAATGACTCAAATGATATGCAGGTACCAGAAAAGCTCTACCTCCAGTCTTTTATCTATTTTTTATACAAATATTATGAAATATGTTATATAAATATGGATTACAGATAACCCATGACCTTTTCAGCACCCGGACTGCAAGCATACATAATCGGGCCTTGTTTTGCATTTTTGTTTAAACAAAGTGTCCATTTGTCATAAATGCATTGCCCCGGCGTACTTACAGCCTGACCTCCGAGCTCATTTCCTCATTTTCAGCCGAGCACACTTGTGAGTGGATTCGTGTTTGCTGATGTTATGAAGTTTTTCCGCTCGTGGCCTCTCACTGCCTTGACATTTCGGCTGACATTTGGTGGCACTGCTGGCACACACACTTTGTTCGTCCTTCTCACATCCGCTGAACGAATGCCATCTGTGCTTAGGGGAATTGCAAGAACTTGAAACCAGATGTTGGGCAACAGCCGGGTCACCCAGCCGAGTCAATCGCGCAGGGCTAGCATGAACTCTGAGCATAGACTGTCTTCTGAACTTTTTACAGCATCTGCTCACAGCCCTTTGACTAATGAATATATATTACATTTTAGGATAATTCTTGCAGCCTCATCTACTGTAGGTCACATTACATTAATTCACGTCCAAAAAAAAACAAAGTGTAGCTCCCTCCTGAAATGGACTCTATGACCTTTATTTAAAATTATAGGATTTGTTACAGTGAATTAACCATGACAAAACATGACACATTACTCTCATTCCTAATCTTCACCTTCATAGTTTTTACCTTGTCCTGCCTTTCCTAGATTTTTCTTCTTCATTCTTGACTTCGTTCATCTTCAGTAAGCACCTTATCTTTGTCAGTGTCCTGGTGGAACCAGGTCTATCACAGGAACGCTGGACACAAGGCAGGAATACATCCTGGATGGCATGCCAGTTCATCTCAGGGCACCATGCATACACACCTTCATACCCAGGGACAACTGAACTGAATAGAGATAAAATATGGTCAGAACCTACTGGCATGTTTTTGGGAGGAAACCAGAAAACCCAGAGGAAACCCATGTGAGAGAACATGTGAAACTGCACAGACAGTAACCTGAGCTCAGAATTGAACAGGGGACTGTGGAGCTGTGAGACAGCAATGCTACCTGTTGTACCACCTACGTTTGACCTTAATACCAAATTTTGTCTCCCCTACTCTTTATTTCCTAGTCTTGTGTGCTCTAGTCTTGTCTTTCATGGGCTTGACCTTCCTAGTCTTAACCTTGCTCATCTTGACATGACTTCACATTCCTAGTCGTTTTCCCTAGACCTGTCTTCCCCGATTTCCCTAATTATGTATTTCTTAGTCTTGTCTTCCTTTAATTTAGACTTCCTTAGTCCTGTTTATTAATCCTGTCTTTCCTGGTCTTGTCTTCCCTAATTTAGACTTTCTTAAGCCTCTCTTAGTCCTGTCTTTCAGTCACTAGTCTCATCTTTGCTAATCTTGTCTTCAGTAGTCTTGTCTTCATACACCTGTCTTTCCTAGTCTTGTGTTTGCTTTTCTTTTCTTAGTTAGTCCTGCCTTCACTAGTCTTTTCTTTACTAGTCTCATCTTTGCTAGTCTTGTCTTGTCTTTCATGGGCTTGACCTTCCTAGGTAGTTCCTTGTCTTTGTACACTTGTCTTCCCTAGTCTTGTTCTTGCCAGTCTTCACTAGACTTCTGTTTAATATTTTTTTTATTTGTTAGTCCTTTCATAGTTAGTCTTGGCTTCACTAGTCTTGTCTTTGCCAGTTTTGTCTTTGCTAGTTTGTCTTCACTAGTCTTTTCTTTGCTCATTTTTCTTGCTTCTAGTCCTTCATTTTGAACTGTGTTTTGATCCCTGTCTGATGTACCACTGATGAGGATTAATCCATATACAGCAAGCATGCATTAACGAGGTACTTACACTTCTTATTGGCTGAGAGCAGAAAGGGTGGAGTCACTATCAGGTGTTTAACCATTACTTCTTGGCTCATCACTTTAGCTGAAGACCTTGAAAAAGCACTTGGTGTTGACACAATGCACATTTTCACTTGGCTCTTTAATGAGAGAAACCGATCCAGTGTTTCTGTTTTTAGTAAAGAAGCTTTTGTGAGCAGATCATAATGACTGCAGTTAACGACTCCATGTGGAACTGAGAGTGTGATTTTACTGCAAACACAGCTGAGAAACAAAAATAACCAGCAGAATGAAAACATTGAGTAAAGATCAGATGATGTCAGACACGCTTGTATTTATGAGATCTATTAACAGTCTGGAGCAATTAGCAAACTTTAACGACTGTAGAAATCTCGCTCAGCGTTTGCAGAAGGTCAGAGGAGTGTTATTTGGAGACAGTGTTCTGCTGAGTGAGGATGTCCTTCATCTAGACTACACACACACCTCTGTCCTTTGTCGCAGCGCTCGCCAAGTCGGCTGACGTAAAGGATATGTAGGAGTCTTGTAAGAGTAAATGTAAGAGTCATGCTGCAAGAGGTCACATGTCAGAAGTTTTCAAAGGGCTAAGCACGTACACTAGAAATGTGAACGTAAGCATTTAATGCAAGTCATCATCTTACACTTCTGTATGTATTGACCTGTGAGTGTTCAAATCTGGCTGTCTGTGTGCTTGCCACATTGTATGCCTTAAAAAATTAGCATAATGTTAAGTCACGCTAGTTTGTTATGAGCAACATTTTACATGCCAAAATACACTACTTTCAATGAAATTTCATATCACAGACATCCCGTTTTCAACTCGTGTGCTTTTTACATGGGAATTTGCGTCATCAACCAGTACCATAAATGGATTTCAGCGGCAGTCTTTCATCTTAACTTCTTACAGTAGATCGAAAAAATGCCAATTTTACCAGTGTAAGATTTTATATAAATCTTCCTGACCTGACTATATCATTCCATAACAAGAGGCACAGTCAGTCAGATTACATGCTACAGTGTTTAACTGTGTTTTCCACTGTTAATGTTTAGCATGTTAGCTGGTTTGCTAGTAACCAACACACAAACGTTAGCAAGTCTTGTAGATTGCTAAACAACGATTGTGTGTATGCAAAACTTTATTTAGTGCCTAAAATGAATATTCAATTAGTTTCTATTGCATTGCATTGCAGCTTAAAGCTAAAATCATGGCTAAGTCGTGGCTAATTTGCTAAAATAAAATTAAGTTGTAAAATCTACAAATTTTAGTCTAAAAATGGTTCCGATTCTAATCTAACTCAGAGCTCATTTACCTTTTTTGTTGTTAACCCTGAAGCAATGCTGTGACTCCTGCATGAGGTTCAGTGATTTATGAAGCCTCGCCACAGGAAGTAATGCTTCTTTTGAAAGCTTGCAGCACAAAATGTCATTATATTTTATATTCATATGTCGCTTTTATCTAGCCGAGATGTTTATGAATGCAGGAAGGGTTTGTGTGATTGACAAAGTCTAGATAAACAACTTCTCTCGGAGGAAGAGCGACGCGACACACATCTCCGTCGTCTGACATTTAAGAGCCGCAGCTGTGACGCCAGCGTGAAATCCTCTATGAAAATATGACCACATTAACTAAATTTCTTGGTGAAATGAGGTCATTTTCAGAAGCAATAAAAAATTTACAGCTTTTAGACTTGGTTATGCTTTGAGTCCCTCCATTTCCTTAATGAGGTAGGAGAAAACTGCTGAAGACTGAAGTTTTCTGAGATTAAAAAAAAAACATTACAAATGTAATATTTTCTGACGTACACTCGTAAAGATACCAAAAAAATAACAGAGCCATAGATGTAGAAGAACCATATTTAGGTTCCCAGAAAAACCTTTCACTGCATGGAGCTGTAAACATTATTATCAGTGCAGAACTAAACTGAAAAGTCATTTCCCACCATAAAGCGTTCCACGTTTACGGCATGCGAGGTTTCGACACTTTATTGTGACACCAACACCAATGGTTCAAAATAAACACCGACCAGATTGCTTTTGATGGTAAATGTGAGTCATGGGATTTGATTGGAATGTTTGCTGGTCACGCTAACATCGGTGCTGAAATAATCGCTGATGAATTCTGTGAGTTTTGTTCTGTTGGTTAAATTTCTCTTTTCCTATGTACATGACACTATGAAGCAGCAAATCCAAATGACTGGTTCGAATGATTCCGCAGATGAATCCTATGCTCCGTGTCCGACGTTTCTTCAGCTCCTCATTCACATCTCACAATAGTTCCTGCCTGCAATTAGTATTTATTTACTATTAGTTTGACGCAAACATGGAGAAAAACTGATGACTGTGGTTTCGTCTTATCCTGTCATGTACCAGCTCTCATTAAATGACTATAGGAACGTTGCAAGGAGAAATAAAGCTTGGAATGAAGTAGCCGAGATCGTCGGTGCCGCTGGTGAGTGTACGTAGCTAGTACAGTTAGCTCGCCGAGCACAGAACGTGTAAATCAAACAACTGATTTTCACACTGATTAGTGCGTTATTTAATTTGTGTTTAACTAGTTAACTTGAGAAGTTACTGTCTATATAGCTACTAATGTTTCTCGTCAGAGCTCTGGACAGACCACGCCCACATATAACAACAGTACACGCCCACAAGAGACAAACTGTCTGCTTCTCTCTCTCTCTCTCTCTCTCTTTCTACTCTATAATGCAGTGAATAGATGGAGTGAAGTGCACTATGGTACCTGGGCCTCCTTCATCGATCCCTTCCTCAGGTTATCCACTGCAGTCTACTGTAATCCACACAGAACCACATTCCTGATTAATCGGGTCCTCCACGTCCACTGAGCTCTCTCTCTCTCTCTCACACACACACACACACACACACACACACAGAGTTGTTAATTAGGGTGCGATGCTCAGCAACACATTTCTCAAGATTTCATTAGGATTCATGTGGCCTCAAATAAATCCACTCCCGCTTGTAGGGGACAAACAGAGTAGCAGAGAGAATACACACACACACACACACACACACACACACAGTCTCTCACCTTCATTGTATGAATAATTAATAAAACCAGGTCTTGGTAAAACTCTCAGACTTGATTTGTGCTGAACTACACTGAAACACGACTTTAAAAAAAAATGCTAGTTAAGCAAAATATTTAGAAAATATAACAAACATCTTTTTATGTCTGTGCTTCTGCTTTCATTTCTTCACAGATTAAACGTGGACCTCTCACACAGACAGGTATAAAATGGTAATAATGGATAAGCTGATTCACTCAAGTCTTTTACTGGGACACATTCACATTCACCCTGAAAGTCCCATTACACACTTAACAAAACATTTGTTTCAAACGCTTGAGTTCACGAACACAGAGCCTGGTGCTGACTGGATCACAGATGGTTCAGCCTGGACTGTTCCATTCATCTAACAAAGCATTTCATCCTCGACATGAAAGGCAAACAGCTCGTTTCTAAAACACTCCAATTTCAGACATTTCTCATGTCCTTCTTCTGATGTCACTTCTGACAGCTACATTTGCCAGAGGTTAATTCATTGCATTATGATGAATTTTGTGGAAATTGCCTCCATAGCGTCGAGAGTCTGTGCGTCTGCACACACTGGAACCAAATTAAAGCAAATTAAAAAATAATAATTGCATATTTTCCATTTAGGCAAACTAAAAAAAACACTTAGGTGGCCTTGCCTCATTTACATTGGCAAAAAAGCCTTTTCTAAGAAGTCATTTCACAGCAGCGTTTAACACTCAAATCTTGTCACAGCTTCCATTCGAGTCACAGCTTCCGTTTGAGTCACAGCTTCTGTTCAAGTCACAGCTTTCATTCGAGTCACAGCTTCTGTTTTAATTATAGCTTTGGTTGATTCACAGATTCTTTTTGAGTCACAGCTTCTGTTTGACTCAGAGTTTCCATTCGAGTCACAGCTTCTGTTCGAGTCACAGCTTCTGTTCTAGTCATAGCTTCTGGCTTCTATTTGAGTCAAAGATTTTTTGAGTCACAGGTTCTGTTCAAGTCACAATTTATTTTTTAGTCATGGCTTCTATTAGAGTCAGGGCTTCTGTTTGAGTCAAAGCTTCTCTTGAATTCAAAGTTACAGCTTTGATCGAGTCACTGCTTCTGTTTGAGTCACAGTATCGGTTTGCTGCCAGAATAATGCTAGCATCAGCTAGGATCCTACCCTTCGCATAAGTCCTGGAGTAGAATGCCTACCATTAAATTATCTTTACATTAATACAGAAATGATGACGTCACAGAGGGCAGAAAACTCTGTAAATATCTATCAGAAGATAGATTTCAATTTCACATATAAAAGCAAGTTAATATAAAATGCTAATATGTGCATGTGAGCTCATCAGCTACACCATGCCAAGCTAAAATGGCCTCACTCTCTCACTGTCTCTCTGTCTATCTTTTTTATTTCACTCTTTCTTTTACTTACACGTTCTGTGTGTCTCTGTGTCCTTCGCTCTGACTCTTCATCTATCACTCTCTGCCTTCTCACTCTGTCACTTTTTCATTTGCCTCCAGTGTCTTTTGGTGCTATCTCTCTCTGTCTCTGCCCTTTCCCCTCTTTTCTATCACTCCGTTTCATACTTCATATATCTTTCTCCCTGTTTGTATTTATGTCTCTCTTCCTCTCTGTCCATTGTGCCCTCTCTCCATTACAATCACTCTCTATCATGCTCTCTCACTCGGTCTCTCTATCGTTCTTCAGCATGCTTTTTGTCTTTCTTGCTCTTACTTTCTATCTCTGTTCTGCCTCTTCTTCTCCATTTCCTGCCTATTCTCATTTTGTTCACTTAGACACCACTGTGTGTGTGTGTGTGTGTGTGTGTGTGTGTGTGTGTGTGTGCATATCATTAAAATACCTTTATGGGGGCTTGGGGGGGGTTGCAAACTTTTTCTTCTATACCTCTTTAATCTCTGAAGGATGAAGTAGTGCGTAGGGTGAGTGATGAAGTGCACTAGACTAAACACACAGTAAAGGAAACACAGATTGCTGCAGATACTGATAACGTTGACACGTTTAATTGCTTCACACTGTTTATAACACTAATAAACACTGTCATGTCTGACATCATCTGAGACGTACTTAATGATTTGTTTCTGTTTCAGGTTCATTTGTCTTTCTGAGCTGGTGGAAGTGAAATCACACTCAGAATTCTGCACAGAAGGTGTTGATTCGTTTTCTATAACAGCAGCTCTGACAACAGTGCAGGTGTTTTTTTATATTAATGCGCTCGTTCTAATACGTTATGGTTTCTATAGTAACAGCTCCTTCACAAGGACGTGTACAGGGGACGCTCTGCATAAACAGATTTTAAAAATCGTTTTCTATCAGGAGAAATGTGTTTATTTAACATTTTTGGAAGGAGTCTCCAGTGTCAGCGCTTTGTAACAGTCAGAGGTAAAGCTGTAACTTTAAGTGTTCTGACATCTTCAGGACAGAGGACCACAAACAGACAAACAGTGTTTTCAAACTTCTTAAAGCATTTTACAAAATCCTAAAATGTTGCATCTTTGCCCATTGATATAAAAAAGACATGGATTGTATGTTTAATAACCCTGGAGTCTCAATAGCGTGGTTTAATGTTTAATAACATGGCTAATTACTTACGTCAATCTGAGTCAAACCTAATAACAGATGTTTGCACGCACTTTATATTGTCTCAATTAAATAAACACAAACAAATTGATTCAGATGTTTAAATTACTGAGACAAATAACCCAGCTCTCCACGGAGTCAGTTCTGGGACGCAAAAAAGGAACTGAACAGTTGTCTAAATGCTGAGTGTGTGTGCGCTAAAAAACAGAGTGTGTAAAAAGTGTAAAAAGCATAGGCCTGCCGTTCATTAATCACTCGCTCCATCCTGACGCTGCTCATCACTCACTTTCAGCTGTTCCTATAACATGGATCATATTGTCATCCAGAATGCACAAGGGATTTTAGCTGAAGGTTTGACTCTAAACAAATACATAAAAGTCTCCCTCAGGTTGGTGAATTATGGGCTATAGAAGCAGCACCAAAAGCAGGAAAAAGTACTCACTATTAATCCCAAGGGTCGGAAAAACAGGCAGAGGCAGTCGATATGCATAATCAAAATGCATAATCAGGGTCAAAACAGTCCGGAGAATTTGCAACAGAGGAAACTTCGCCACTATTAAAGAAGAAACAAGTTAACCACACTGCAGAGCTTTACGGGATGAAAGAACAGAGACTAATAACAGGCAACTAGGGATACAACGGAACCAGGAATATGGGGAAACCAGGCCACAGATACACCTATGACACACCCTACTATCTAACCACGAGAGCTCGCTGTCACATGAGTAACGCGTGTTTACTTCACACACCTTGATTACTCAAACTACTTAAACCACTTAAACACTCAGACTATCGTGTAGACGATGCTAGCGAGTATGAGCAGGTTCTCTGCTATCTGAGATTCCATGTATTCTCTTCTGTGCTTTCATACTTTCTGAGTTTTGGTTTCTCCTTTTCAGCTAAGGAATACAGGACACCTATAGAAATGCAGAGCAACAAGGCAACGAGTTAAGCAAGGCAACAAGGCAACAAAAATTACTGAGCAAGTAGGAATAATGAGCATAATTAAGACCAGAAGGCAACAAGGCAACTAGGATTACAGGGCAACAAATCAGCTAAGGAATATGGGGCAACAAGGAATACAAGGCATCAAGGTAACTTGGAGCAACATCGAGCAACAAGTCAACTAGTAATAAAACAGGGCAACAAAAATATTACACAGAAAGGCAATAAGGAATACGGGGCAACAGGACAATTAGGAATACTGGACAACAAGGCAACAGATTAACAAAGGACTGCAATGCTGTGTTTCAATAAACCAGCACTAAGAAGACATTTCTCCTTCCTCCTCACAACAGAAATGCAGCAAGAAACCAAGGAACACAGAGCAGAAGCATCTTGCAGAGTTTTTTGTGCTTTTTCCACTGAGAAATTGCAAGCGCAAGATTCTTCTTTTAAAGTACTACCAGTGAAGACGCATATGTAATCACTTTCTATGATTTGAAAAGTATATCACAGAGAATATTCAGTACAGATTTTTATTACTTTTCTGACCTCATGAACCACTGAGCTCTCTAATATATATATATATATATATGCAGTCGCTTCAGTCATGGTGATTTGCCTTGGCATTTGAAGCACAGCAGCCATTTTTCTGGGCTTCACGGAGGAAAAGAGACTCACCAGAATTGATTTTCTTTTATGTTCTACGACAATGTTGCATGGTGTGCAAAACAGTTTGCCTCCACTTTCGTGTAAAACATCCGGAGATTGTTTTGCACGGTCTTTCACAGTGATGTTTGTTGGTAAATGAGACCTTTAGCTGTACTCATGTTCAAGCTTTGGCTGGATGTGCGCTGTGATGACGTCGCACGGCGCATCTTGGCGCTCCTCCGAATAGTGAGGCGTTTGCATTAATTGATTTTGCATTAATTCCTGCGATCGTAAATTGGTGAAATCCTGGAGGGACTGATCAACTAAGGAATATGGGGCACAAGGAATACCGAGCAATGAGCAAAAAGGAATACTGGGCAACAGTGCAACTAAGAATACACGGCAATGAAGCGACTAGGATTATGGGGCAACAATCAACTGTTTCAATAAACTTGCACTTGGAACATAAAACCCTCCTCGACTTTGTCCCAATAGAAATGCAGGACAAGGAGGCACCTAGAAATATGGGGCAGGAAATTTACTAAGAAATATGAGGCAACATGGCAACAAAATATACAGGGATGATTGGAAATACGGGAAAACAAATCAACCAAGGAATATGGTACAATAAAGCAAGTGTTACCGTGAGGCAACAAGGCAACTAAGAATACAGGGAATTGAGATGATTAGGAATACAGGGCTAATACACAGAAATAGCAGGAATACAGAGAAACATAGGAACTAAGAATATGGAGCCAAAAAGGCAACTAGGAATATGAAGGAACTAAGGAATACTGGATAATAGAGTGACGAGATATATGGAGAAACATAGAAACTAGGAATATAAGGCAATAAGAAATACAAACAAAAACAATAGGACCAGTAGGAATAGCACAACAAATAGGAATTCAATGCAAATAGAAATATTAGGCAACAAAAAATAGAGCTGTAGTCATGCTAGCCTTTATATATAAAAAAAGAAGAAGATCCAAAACATCCCTCAAATCTGAAAGTTTTCAGTTTCTAGTTTCGTTACCTTAGCTAACCCTAACCCTGTTTCTGAGCGATTATTATGGACACGCTGATGCTAACCACATCTACCTGTGCCTTGAGCTCTATTATGGACTACAGTTCTCCGACAAATCCTGAATAAAGACACCTTGCATTCACATCCTGTACCTCTGACTCTGCTTCAATACATTTTCGACACAGCTTGAGATTCACCATAAAATTAGGAAACGCAAAACTCTAAATCGGACCAAACACGAAAAATTCAGCAGGCAAGGATGTGAAAACAGTCCAGTGCTTTTTTTTTATTTTTTTTATTTTTCTGTACTGTATTTCCTCCTGGCTGTAGAAACAGCAAGGGCATGACTGGGACTGAACAAGCTGCACTCTCGTACAGCAAACTGGAGCATTAGAGCTTAATTACATGTTTGTTTTTTTGTCCAGACATTCACATATTGACCGTAGACACACACACACACACACACACACACACACACACACACTGCACAGCTAAGCAAACGTCAAAGCTAATAATATCACTAATTGTTATGCTGATAAACAGTGCAGTCTGATCTATATTCGTTTTTGTCACATCAGCTGCTAGCTGCTGTCTTCTAAACACTGAAAGGTTAAACAGTGGCAGAGAGACAAACCTGTATTGTGTGTGTGTGTGTGTGTGTGTGTGTGTGTTGGTTTTGTCCTGGCTGATGTTATGATAGCTGGACTCTAATTAGCTGGTGTGAATAGCGGAGCTGATAAGCAGAGCAAGGAGAAGAAAATGTTCAATTCTCAGATTTGTAAACCATTTTGTATGCATAGACACTGATATATACAATACGATACAATACAATATAATACAATACGATACGATACGATACGATTCAATACGATACAATACGATACAATACAATACGATGTTGTATACAATAGAATGCAATTACACAATACACAATAAAACACAACACAATAACAACACACACTGGATCATCTCAGTGTATTAGCCAGTTTAAATTTGGATGCAACATTTACAAGTTCATTCTCTACTAAAATAATAATAATAATAATAATAATAATAATAATAATAATAATAATAATAATAACAATGGCTTGGAAACATCTGTACACCTCTACACCCACTTAAAGAACACCGAAGTCTACGAATATTCATGAGTATGCAAATTACAAAACACCCCGCCCATTTTCCATCCAAAATATCCAGCAAAGTATCTGTTAGTAGTAGGTACATGTCACACATCCACATCTGGATTCCACACGTCCACATCTGGATTTGTGTAGTCATTTCTCAGCGATTTATAGAATAGTAACCAAACTTGTAAAAAATAAATCAATATTCATCGTAAACATTTAGAAAAAAAACAGACCAGTTTAGCACACAGGTCCTGAGGCTAGAAGTTTCCGGACAGTACGTCTTTGTTTTGAAGAACAGTGAATAGCTTTTTAAGCTGCAGGACTGGTTTTAAATTATTTGAATTTTATTTACTTATTTACCAAAAAAGTATTAAAAATGAAAAGCTGTTGAAATTGAAATTGAAGTGTGTTTCTCAGCCAAACTTCCGACTTTGTTCCCTAAACTGTGTTCCCTAAACTGTGTTCCCTAAACTGTGTTCCCTAAACTGTGTTCCCTAAACTAAAAACTATGTACTATAAAGCATGACATTATAAATAGTGAATATCAGGCGTTAGTGATTAACGGTGTTTTACGAGTTACACGTCACTGCAACGTGACAATAATCAACAAGAAACATCCCACGGTGTTGTTGAATCCTGAGGCTGTTGAATGATTCTGATTGGTCAGGAGGTGTTGATTAATTCTCTAGAACAGCAGCTCTGACAGCGGCGCAGGTTTACATTATAATACGTTACGGTTTCTATAGTAACAGCTCGTTCACAGGGACGTGTACAGCAGATGCTCCACTGATTATAAACTCATTTTAAAAATAGTTGATATGGTGTGGTAAGTTTAGTGCTTCGATCATTTATGGAAGGAGTCTCCAGTGTCGGAGGTAAAGCGGTAAGTTTTGCGACATCTTCAGCACAGAGGAGTTTACGCTTCTTTGCGGTTTCTCGGCAAAGAGAACAGGAATCTGTTTCACGAACATTAAATGTAACTATAAACGCATAAAAAGTGTGAGGTGTTGTTTCTTTAATAAATAAAGCAAATGCAATCACTGTGGTGTGAGGAATAAAACACTCAGGGACGTGCTGTTAGAGGAAAATAAACAACCTCAGGGTGGTAACAGTAACTCTGCTGAATCACTCCACCCCGTCGTTGATTATCTTCCTGTAACTGCAGCACACACAGGGGTTTATTCCTGACTTATCGCATTCGCACAATGAGACCACGACGCTCAGGTCCCTCATCATGGCTGAATTATATTGATGGTCAATGCACTGATATAAAACGAAGTTAAAAAGCCTTTAAAACATGCAGCCATTAGGGTTCAGTGCTTCTTCTCTTTACGATCGGATCGTCTGTAATAAACGCATTTCAGCCGGCGGAGTAGAGGCGCTGAGTCGATGGAGTTCCTCTCTGCGCTTTACTCAACGCTCTTAGCATCGAGCTGCTGTCAGACGCACGCGTGATGGAAATATCCAGCCCGGCCATTTGTATTTAATGCTTCTCCATGAAAACGAATAATGCATAAACGTTTCAGTCGATACGGATTATGAATCACCTGAAGCAGCTCACTTTAGCCACGCCGTTCCCCGTTAGATGTGGCTTTGTTTTTCTTTCCCCCCGTTACTTCTGACAGCGGAAATAAATCACATCCGCAGAGTGGCTTATAAACCCAGCGTTCGTCTCCCTTATAGTTTCCTGTGCTTTTTAAAAAGGCTTTTTAAACCATAAACTATAAAATCTGTAAATATCATCTTCAAAAGACGTTTATTTCTTAATGATTAATATCTGAGTTCCACTACTGAGAACTTTAAAAAGCTTATAATGATCCAAAATATCTGTTATTTAAAACTCAGGGGATAATGTTCTGATTATGGAGCTACACTTTATAATTTATTGAAACCTCCACAAATAAAACACTTCTCTGGAAACTGAGCACAGATTTGTACATATTTGTAAATAATACGTGTAATAATGATTTATAAACGATATATTTCACTGTGTGAGAAATCCTCGCATAAACATGAACACTTAATAAAGAGAGAAAGAATCTGGTGCAATTTCAAAGTTTCAACTTTCCATAGAATTTATGCTCATAATCTGAGTGATAAAATTAAATGCATTAAAAGACATTATTGTTAATTTTGCCACCAGCAGCTCCAATCTTTTGGTGCTATAAATGCTTTATATAATGACATCATTTCGTGCAAACATAAAAACCTTTTATCGTTTTTCTTTATCAGGAAAAAAGTAAGTTTTACTGAGTTTTAATAAGATTCACTCCCCATTAAAAATGTCCTGTATATCACAAACTGTGTTCAGGTTTTCTCTTCTTCGCCAACTTTTCCATCGCTGACTAATGGCGACTGATTACATGACACAAAAAACTCTTTTTTTTTTATCAAACACTGATTCATTGAATAAGACAGAAGTGATTCTCATAACCATAACTGAATGATTCACTGAGACAAGTGACTCAATCATGACTGAAAGATTCATCGACGCAAACACGGATTTGCGTAAAGAGAGGAGCGAATCTCAGTCATGACAAATGATTCACTGATTCAAACACTGAACATCAGAGCAGCGAATCTCAGTCATGACAAATGATTCACTGATTCAAACACTGAACATCAGAGCAGCGAATCTTGGTTATGACTCATGATTCACTGATTCAAACACTGAATATCAGAGGAGCGAATCTCAGTCATGACAAATGATTCACTGATTCAAACACTGAACATCAGAGCAGCGAATCTCAGTTATGACTCATGATTCACTGATTCAAACACTGAATATCAGAGCAGCGAATCTTGGTTATGACTCATGATTCACTGATTCAAACACTGAATATCAGAGCAGCGAATCTCAGTTATGACTCATGATTCACTGATTCAAACACTGAACATCAGAAGAGCGAATCTTGGTCATGACTGAATGATTCACTGATTCGCAGAATAACTTTAATAATTTACTTTCCTTTGATAGAATTTAACATAGTTTTAATATAAATACAGTATTAAAGGTGCTGTTTATTTCTTACATTGAATATTTAGCTTAGGGAATGTTAATATTTTATGAAAATTGTGATGAAATTATTATTATTATTATTATTATTATTATTATTATTACTGTGTGGATTTTGTTTATTGATAATAATACATTTTTTTTATTTATTCAGAAAGGCTTTGTGTCTTTTTCCTGAACCCTGGACCCCCAGTGTATCAAAAACCTCCTCCAGTTTGAGATCCGAAAAGTTTAATTGAATAAAAGTGAAACTTTAAGAGTTATATCATGATGCAAATGTTGTTTATAAAACGTCTTGTGCATATAAAAAAGAAAATCTCTGAATTTACAGTTTATTTACAGCATCTGTCAGTTTTTTTGGAAAATTGCATAAGATTGTGTGCGTGTGTGTGTGTTTTTTCAGGACTATAAATGGAACTCTCTCTCTCTCACACACACACATACACACACCTCACGTCTTGACACCGAGTCTGGGATGTTACTTTGAGTCGGAGACAATGGGTGACGTGTGTGTGTGTGTGTGTGTGTGTGTGTGTGCATATTTTCAGATTCACACTCTGTGAAATGTTTTGGATTAATTAGCACAGTGCAGTTAGCACCCCTTGTTAATGAAGCTATTGTGAATGAATCGTTCGTTAATAATGTACAGTAAAGAGTTATATATAAATAGTACAGTTACACACACACACACACACACACACACTCATACATATGGAGCTGGTTCTGTCCCGCGTGTCAGAGCAGTGCAGCGTGAAGCCGGAGCGAGTTCACGGCTGATGAGTCCAGCTTTCTCACTGCTGAAAAATACAAATATAAAAGTAAAGTTTTTTTAAATGCAGCGATGTGCAAAAGTTTCAAGCACCAAACGTTTTTCCTATAAATATAGACCATTTTCTTACATGTTTTAGATGTTTATGTCCTCGGCATCAGTGTGTCAGTGGGAAGAATCAAATTTTAGATTTATATTTGATTTTAAAAAAATAACAGCCATAAAAATTTTTTTTTTTAAGTTTTCTGTAAGGAGGAATGTGTTTATGTAACACTGATGGAAGGAGTCTCCAGTGTCAGCGCTTTGTAACAGTCAGAGGTGAAGCTGTAACTTTTGCGACGTCTTCAGGACAGAGGAGTTTACGCTTCTGTGTGATTTCTCAGAAACATGCGTAACAACCTGCGTTTTTTTGTCTTATTAACTTGAAGAGAGAGAATAAAGAGAGGCTGGTGAGGGAACGAGTGTTTATAGCTGCTATAACGTAAGTGACAACAGGAACTCACTACATTTGTAAATACTCCATCCGTGTGTTTGTTTCAATGGAAAATGAATCATAGTCATTACCGAATGATTCACTGATTCAAACACTAATTCACTGAATAAGAGAGGGGTGAATCTCAGGCATGTTTGAAATGATTCAAAGACTGAGTCAAATACTGATTCACTGAATAAGAGAGGAGCGAATCCCAGTAATAGCTGAATGATTCACTGATTCAAACAATGGACATCAGAGAGGCGATTCTCAGTCATGATCAAATGATTCACTGATTCAAACACTGAAAGGGAAAGGAGCAAATCTCAGTCATGATCAAATGATTCACTGATTTAAACACTGAGTCGCTGAGCAAGAGAGGAGCGAATCTCAGTCATATTCAAATGATTCACTGATTCAAACACTGAAATGGAAAGGAGTGAACCTCAATCATGTCTGAATGATTCACTGATTCAAACAATGGACATCACAGAAGCAATTCTCATTCATGATCCATTGATTCACTGAATCATTCACTGAAAGGGAAAGAAGCAAATCTCAGTCATGATCAAATGATTCACTGATTTAAACAATGGACATCACAGAATCAATTCTCATTCATGATCAAATGATTCACTGAATCATTCACTGAAGGGGAAAGGAGCAAATCTCAGTCATGACTGAATGAATCACCGATTTAAACACTGACTTGCTGAATGAGAGAGGAGTGATTCTTGGTCCTGACTGAATGATTCGCTGATTCAGACACTGAATATGAGAGGAGCGAATCTCTGTCAAGACCAAACGATTCACTGATTTAAACACTGATCCGCTGATAGAAATACGACTTGTATAATTCACAGGGGTCTAAAGAGCACAGACAGATAAACATAAACATATTTATTCACATTTCAGATTCACGGTTTGTAGTTGTGAAGGCCGTCAGCGGCAACTGATACCGATTCATTCACCTCAGTGACTCGTTCAAATCACTGAATCGTTCGCTTTCTGGTGTGAGCACAGGGAACCGCGAGTGTGAGGGAATTTTATCGATTAATTGTTGTTTTGCGTTTAAAGGGATTTTCTTTCCCCCGTGTCAGTTCTAAGTCACTCAGCGGTAAACAGTTCGGACAGCTTCGTCCATTAAACCTGATTAAATCGTCATTGTGTCTGTTTCAATCTCCACGTTAACTCTGAAATAAACGACTAATCAGCAAACTAATTACGCCGAGGAAAAGCAGCAATAAAGACGAGATGAAATCAGTGTGTGTGTGTGTGTGTGTGTGTGTGTGTGTGTGTTTAACTTTCATATTAACCCTTCGACACTGTAAACTATTTAAAAAACATATCAAGATTTTTAGATGGATATTTTACTCAGAAAAAAACCTTCATGCAAATAAAATTTGACTACAAAAATTCATGCAGAATTCTATTTAAAAAATTAATTTATAATTATTATATATACTTTAATACTTTAATATTAAAAAGTAACTGAAGTTACCGACATGAAGTAAAAGTAAAATGGGGTAAAAACATTACTGCTGAAAAAGGAGTGAAATTTATTCACTAATATTTTAGTGTTATAAAAATATTACAGAACATTTTTTTATCTTTGATGTCCAAAATGATACAAACTGTATATTTATTTATTTATTTATTTATTTATTTATTTAGCAAATATAGCAATTATGCAATTTAGCTCTTGGGTTATGTGTCTTTTATGTATTTATTTTTAATTAAATAATTCTGATTGTTACAGTCTGACATTATTTTACTGGATAAAATTTTTGATCTTTACATTTTATTTATTTTAAATTAATTACTTAATTAATTAATCATACTGTTTGTCAGTCTGACATTTTTACTTGATTATTTTTTTATCTTTACATTTTATTTATTTTAAATTAATTAGTTAATTGATTTATTAATCAATTAATTAATAATGATTGATTAATCAATAATGCTGTTTGTTACAGTTTGACTTTTTCTACTTGATTATTTTTTTATTTTTACATTTTATTTATTGTAAAAAACAGCGTTAAACTAACGGTGTACGAGCGTGAGCGCTGAACACGTGAGGGTTAAATTTAACCTGAGATCTGTTTTTATTTATTTGTAACATTTAGCAGTTTATTTAAACGCTAGTTCACGTTTTAGATGGAACTTTTCCTTCACGTTTTCTGGAAGTTCACTGAAGAAAACCATCGACATGTTTGTTAAAAGAAAAAAAAAGACTGAATAAAAGAAAAGAGAACTCGGAGGTTTCAGTTAAAATCGGCAGGAAACGATCGCCTCAGTCCCGGAGCACAAACGTTTCCTGAGAACGTTTACAAACGTTCCTACAACATTGTCACAACGTTTCCATACTGTTATTATCTTAGTGGAAATGTTGTGCGAGCGTTCTAATAACGTTGTGACGCAAACCCTTCTTACAGCAGATGCTTTTAATAACGTTTAATAACGTTATCACACGCTAACCTTCTCACGCTAACCTTGGCAAAATTATTGGCACCCATAAATACAAATAAATCAGCTCGGTGCTTTTACTCATGTCATGTCAAATACAATCTTTTTTGTTGTTATTTTGTCGTTTTTAGAAAAAGCACACTGACGTTTATCCTCAACTCATTTCAGTCACTGTTTTTATATCCTCCAAATACCATCCCACGCTAATGCTGATTTTAATCCTCACTCAGTAATCCAGCCAGAAGGTCAACACACACACACACATGCACACACACACATGCACACACACACACACACACTAACCACAGCCAGACAGCTTTAAGGAAGGCAGTCATTTGATAAAGCTAAACTGGAAGGAGGAGATAAAGGAACAGCAGGAACCCAAAATTACGCACACACACACACACACATATACACACACATACACACACACGCACACATACGAACACATGCACACAAACACACATACACAAACACACACACAAGCATACACACAAGCACACACACAGACATACACACACAAACACACACAAATATACACACATACACGCACACAAACACACACATATACACACAAACATACACACATATACACGCACACGCGCACACATACACACACACACACACACACTTTGTTGTTTCATCAGTCTTTGATTAAAGTTTTGCAGGTGTACACTCTGTGCTAGCTCACCTAGCGAGACAGAGCTAACCTAGCGAGCACAGCTAGTGTGTAACGCTATAACTAAGCAGTTGCTACAATCCTGATTCCCACCTTTGTGTTTAGTTGCTTGAGAGGCGGAGTTTCAGACAGAGCGCTGTCAATCAAGCCTGCTCATTAGAATATTAGGCCACGCCCACTCCGATCAGCGTGATCAGTGAGTTCAGGTGCTGTTTAATCAGAGATTTATCACAGTTACGTTCTGTTTTATTCAGGGAAACTTTGCAGGATGATTATCAGACACGTGTTTAATATTTTACACCGTACTCACTGAGGTTTCTATCGGTTTATCGTGATACGTCATCACGCTGATTTATCGTCCCAGCAGTAGACACTCAGAGAGTAAGGCAGTAGAGAGAGAGGGGCAGTTGTCAGCCTCATTAGCGCACCTGGAGGCAATGATTCATGGGTGCTTATTAAAAAGAGCTTACCATCTCTCATTTTAGACCTGTGTTCTCACACACACACACACACACACTCCCAGATGCAGCACTTGACCGCTTCCCCTTGGCACAATTGATTGCAGCTCTGTAAGGCCACCTACCGGGAGCCGAGGCCACTTGAATGCTAATGAAAGTGTGTGTGTGTGTGTGTGTGTGTGTTTAGGGCTCACTGATTAATCAGTAGTCTCCTCCTGTGTGAATTAAGGCTAGATTGGAGAACTGATGAAGGTGAAGTGGATTATCAATGCCGGTCGATTGTCCATCGCTCTTTTCACTTCCTGTTTAATATCTCTGCTAAAGTTTCCATGTGTAGCATACAGTACACAGCTCACAGGTATATAACACACACACGCGCACACACACACACACACACACACACACACACACACACACACACAGATCCCCAATTAGCGCTAAAGTGTCTGATAATTGGATGACATTTTAATTTCCTCAGATTTCCTCAGCTCCACAAAACACTTTCTACAGGAAGTATTACCCAGAATTCATTCGCTCAGACGTTACGGTAGACGTTTTACAGACAGATCTGTCAGCTGGAGATTGTTGTGGTGTTTGTCGGTGGAAGGCTGGTTCATATTGGTGTTTGTTAATGTTCAATTTATAAATATGTGTGTGTTGGTGTTTGATGGAGAATGTTGTTTGCTGATGAATCCTAAAGTGTGTTTGTTTTTAGAGAGTGTGTTGTGGTGTGTGCTGGTGTTTGTTGGAGAATGTTAGTGTGTGGTGGTGATTGATTGTGTGTGCTGGTGTTTGTTGGGGAATACTGTATTAGTGTTGGTGTTTGATGGTGTGTGTTGGTGTTTGATGGAGAATGTTAGTGTGTGGTGTGTGTTGGTGTTTGTTGGTGGATGGCTGATTCACACTGGAGTTTGTAATGTTCAATTTATAAATATGTGTGTTGATGTTTGATGCAGAATGTTGTTTGCTGATGAATCCTAAAGTGTGTTTGTTTTAGAGAGTGTTGGTGTTAGATGGTGTGTGTTGGTGTTTCATGGTGTTGGTGTTTCATGGTGTTGGTGTTTGTGTGTTGGTGTTTGATGGTGTTTGTGTGTGTTGGTGTTTGATAGTGTTGGTGTTTCATGGTGTTGGTGTTTCATGATGTTGGTGTTTGATTGTGTGTGTTGGTGTTGGAGCATTTTATTGAGTTTTGACATTTGATAGTGTGTGTTGGTGTTTGATGCAGAATGTTAGTGAGTGCTGGGGTTTGATGTGGATCTGGTGTTTGATGTTCTGTGCTGGTGTTTGATGGCGTTTGTTGGAAAATGATAGTGTGAGCTGGGGATTGTGTGTGCTGGTGTTTGTTGGGGAATACTGTATTAATGTTGGTGTTTGATGGAGGATGTTAATGAGTAATGGTGTTTGTTGGAGAATGTTAGTGTGTGTTGATATTTGTTGGATATTTGTTGATTGTTAGAGACTGTGTTACTGTGTGCTGGAGAATGTTAGGGCGTGCTGATTGTTGGTGTTTTTGGACACTGCTAGAGATTGTGGTGATGTTTGTTGGAGATTGTTAGAGATTGTGTTAGTGTGCATTGGTGCTTGGAGAATGTTAGTGAGTAATGGTGTTTGCTGGAGAATGTTAGTGTGCGTTGATGTTTGGAGAATGTTAGTGAGTAATGGTGTTAGTTGGAGAATGTTAGTGTGTGTTGATGTTTGTTGGTGTTTGTTGGAGATTGCTAGAGACTGTGTTGGTGTTTTTTTGTTCAGTTTTTGGTGTTTTGGTGTTTTGTTGCTGAATCTTTCCACACATCAAGAAATACCAACATCAAAACACCACCAGTTTCCATCAAATACCATTCACCATCAAACACCGTCACCCACCAACATTCATCACCAAACATTCAAATGGCAACAGGATCCACCAACATTCACAAACACCAGCCTGTCCCTCAAACACTATTATTCCTGTTGTGTTTGAGCTTTTTAATGTTCATTAAAAGACCTGATTAAACTAAATGTGCCTGTGTTTTTGAGGAAGAACGTTCTAGAAACTTCTCAGTTAACACACACGGTGTTGGTGTTTGATTGTCGGTGTAATCCATACGTTCAAACTTTTTTTTCTCCTCAGTCAGCTGCTCCATTCTCTCTCACTAATGAAGTGGAGGAATAAATTTAGTGAAACGGTGAAAGCTGTATGTTTTTATCGGTTATATGCAGCTCCATGTCCCAGGCCAATTAACTAATACGCTCATATTTTAATAGCGAGTCAGAGGTGCTGAGGATCGTGGTATTTAATGCAAACCATGCGCTTTGTGCAGATCTCTAAAGGCTTCATAAATCCCTCGCTAAACCTTCTATAAATCTAAATGCAGAATATTAATCAAGCGTTGTTGTTTTTGTTTTTGTTTCTTTTTTATTATGGCGTAACCCGAGAGTGGCACGACGGAGAGGCTCACAAATAAACCACACTTCATCATTTATCAAAAACTAATAAAACATTTTGCTCGGTTGGTGTTTGTTCTTCACAAACACGTTATATAAAATGAAGACAAATCCATTTTTATGAATCCGTTTATAAAAATGAAGCCTTTCTTAAGCTGTCGGACAAAAACGTTGGTGTTTGGGGAATGTTGGTGTGTGTTGGGAAACAGTGTTGGTATTTATCAGTGTTTGATGGAGAGAATCTTGGTTTTATGTGTAAATCAGTATTTCAGGGTTAGAAGTGGTATTTTTGGTGAACATTGTTGGAGTGTTTTGGTGTGTGTGTGTGTGTGTGTAAATTTTTAAGTGTTTTGAAGAATGTTGGTATTTGTTTGTGTTTGATGGAGAATTTTGGGAAGGTGTGTGTGTTTAAAAAATGCAGTTTTTCTTCGTCTTGACCTGTGTATCGTACGTCTGCAGTTGAGTTGATGATATTGTAGTGATGTCGTGTCTAACACTAAACCCACAGCGTCCACTACCTTGTGTTCCTGCCAGTTTCTCCACCTGTGGGTTACTTCCTATTTTGATTAATACGATTATGTGCTGAAAGATACATGAGATTTTTGCTTACTCGTGATGGTATGATGTGTACGTGGCTGTCCTTTATTCACTCATAATGTCCATGTATCTTTTTCTGGGTCACAATATTTTTGCCTTTTCCTTTATCTATTATCTACATGGTCTCAAGTGTTTCTTCTGCACGTACACATTAGTATAAAAGTCGACTGTGTCCAACGTTTATTTCGACTAAAGAGCGCCCAGGCTGTCTTCGTACGCACAATAGACCATCTCTTTCACTGCAAAAACTGACATCTTACCAAGTGAACATATCCTGAACATACTCAGATTTGTCTAGTATTTCCTATTATAAGATAAACCAAATATAAGATTATTAAACCTATTTCCAGATTTTAAGCTTTACGTTTTCTTATTCTATTGGCAGACAATTTTGCTTCTTTCTAGAATGCTTAAAATGAGCAAAATTATTTGCTAATAGAACAAGACTATTTTAATCTTGAATTTAGAAAAAAAAAATCTAGAAATAGGTTTAATAATCTTATATTTGGTTTATGGCTTATAATAGGAATTTCTCTTATAATAGGAAATACTAGTTTAATAAATCTGACTATATTCAAGATATTTTTACTTATTTTTACTGCAGTAGGTGCTGAATCGAATGCAGTAGGTACTGAATCGGATGCAGTAGGTACTGAATCGAATGCAGTAGGTTCTGAATCGGATGCAGTAGGTACTGAATCGAATGCAGTAGGTGCTGAATCGAATGCAGTAGGTGCTGAATCGAATGCAGTAGGTACTGAATCGAATGCAGTAGGTTCTGAATCGGATGCAGTAGGTGCTGAATCGAATGCAGTAGGTGCTGAATCGAATGCAGTAGGTTCTGAATCGAATGCAGTAGGTTCTGAATCGAATGCAGTAGGTACTGAATCGAATGCAGTAGGTGCTGAATCGGATGCAGTAGGTGCTGAATCGAATGCAGTAGGTGCTGAATCGAATGCAGTAGGTACTGAATCGAATGAAGTAGGTGCTGAATCGAATGCAGTAGGTACTGAATCGAATGCAGTAGGTACTGAATCGAATGCAGTAGGTTCTGTCACAGTACGCGATTTCGGACGCAGTCTTGGTCTCCTGATTCTTCAGTCATCTTACTTCTGGTGAAACTGCAGTATTTTGATGGTCATCCAGAAAGATTTACAACAAACGCTACAGTCTTCCTCTAACTGCCCCCCGAATTCCCTGCCGAGACGGAGCACAACACCAGGACGAGTGAAAACGTCCGGATGAACAGAAAGCAAGAAAGAAACAGAAAACAATCTCTGGCTTAGGGACTGTAAGCTTGTGAAAAAAGTGGAGAGCTCTTTCTCTCTTTCTCTTTCTCCTCTTAGGCTGGAGATGATTATTCTTCAGCTGAAATATGAATTGCGTGGTCTGTGCAGGCGCATCACGAGCACATACACTCGAGAGAATGGCTTACACACGCGCTAGATTCGATGAGTGCGAGATGAAAGCGCACATCTTCTGTGAAATCCCACAGATCTTCTCTGTAAATAAAAACATGCAGTGAACTCAAGGCCATGAGCATTTCACATCAAACATGGAGAACTCCAGGTCTCTACACACACTGATGAAGACACACACACACACACACACAGAAACAGCACGACTTATAGTCTGGTACCTGTCCTAAATGCCTAAGGCGCAAAAAGTGTTGCATCACACACACACACACATACACACGCACACACACACACACACGCATGTTCACTGCAGGCCAACTTTGCTTTCCATTTTTAAGGCAGCACAAGAGCACATAAATCATCAACCCAGAGCAGAGTCAGCGCTGTCTCAGTGGGTTTGGGATTGGAGTGGTGCAGTGCACACACACACACACACACACACACACAAACCTGCAAACAAAAAAAAGGAAGTCATTTTCGCATTGCACATGTTCTCATTTCTCAGCTAGAACCGCATGCAGATGGAGATTAGGAGCCGGACGCTGGGACACATGCATTAATGCTTTAGTAAAGTTGTGTGTAAATGTTTTTGGCCAAACCCAATTTTAAAAAATACCACTAGATGTATTTAGAAGTTTCTTTTTTTGTACGATAATAATCTCCAATCAACTATAAATTACAGCATATTCACGGTACAGCTGATTACATTTAGCCACGCCCACAAAGCTCACAGAGAGCTGAAAATGACAAAATGGCGACTAAACGGTGAAAGAGTTCCTCCTAAGCGCTAAGTCTTACAGTAATGCAGCTCAGCCACTGCAGCGCTAGCTATCACAGACACACACTAATTGTTCCTCCTTTTATAGGGTGCCATTACTTTTGTCCTGATCAAATGGCTAGTCTTAAATTATGGCTTTGATAAATAAACATCTTATTTATGGATTTGTTTGTTTTCATTCAGGTCATTAATTAATAGGAAAGGATATAATTTGCATTTAAAAGTGTTCATTAATTGGTGTGTAACTGAAATAAATAAGTGATTTACACTTGACAGCATAATCTGTGCATAGAATTGCAGGAACTCATCACCAGTTCTACGATTTGGTTCACGTTACTGGGTCTCGGTATTTAAAAATACAGAAATCTACACAAACTCGTGAGATAAACGTAGTGTACGCACATTTTTCCAAACAGGACTTTAATGAATACCTCATTTCTTGTATAAATACTCCTGTGCATGATGTACAAATAAATTTATTCATAGCTAGTGTGATAAATGAGACCCAGTGTGTGTGTGTGTGTGTGTGTGTGTGTGTGAGAGAGAGAGGGAGCTCAGCATGCTTTAAACACACCTCATGTTTGAAAGAAAAGTCTTTTTGTTTTGTTTTTTTAGGAAATGATGTGACTGACAGAAGTGCACAAAGAAGTACGTAACCATAGAGCCTGATGTTCTCTGAAACTTTGAAGCATGTGTTAAAAAGCGAACACTTTCCTTTGAAGTGTTTTATTAATACTTGATTTGGCCACGAGTTTCCTGCCAGCGTGCATTCGTGGGCAGCGCGAGCTCGGCGGTTAAGCTCCTGACTCTCTGAGAGCCGCGATACGGCCCTTAAGCGAGAGCAGGAATGAATGCTGACTGAGCTGCTTCGGATAAAAGCATCAGCCAGATGAATTATTAAGTTGAACAGAGTCCACATCGACACTACACCCGAACACCAGCGACAAATCTGCGCGTCGATGTGTGATGTAAATAAAACCTGATTATAAACATGTAGATGTAAATTTCCCCCAGTGTATCGCAGCAGTGTGTTAAGTATCATACAGGAAATAAACATCCATCTAACAAACACCAACATGTACATAAAATATTGTTTAACATCCACTGAAAACTGCAATATTATGAAACAAAACATCAACATCAAGCACCAATACTCTCCATAAAATACCATAAAACCCAAACATTCTCAATCACACACCAGCACACACATCATCAAATACACAAACACATCATCAAATACACAAATACACCATCAAACACATAAACACGTCATCAAACACACAAACACGTCATCAAACACACAAACACGTCATCAAGCACATAAACACGTCATCAAACACACAAACACGTCATCAAACACATAAACATGCCATCAAATACACAAACACGTCATCAAATACACAAACACGTCATCAAACACACAAACACGTCATCAAACACGTCATCAAACACACAAACACGTCATCAAACACACAAACACATCATCAAACACACAAACACGCCATCAAACACACAAACACGTCATCAAACACACAAACACATCATCAAACACACAAACGCGTCATCAAATACACAAACACGTCATCAAATACACAAACACGTCATCAAACACACAAACACGTCATCAAACACGTCATCAAACACACAAACACGTCATCAAACACACAAACAC
>CM075010.1:27587221-27604337 GCA_037576675.1 Pangasius sanitwongsei
TTTGATTGTGTGTGTTGGTGGTGTGTGTTGGGGTTTGATGAAAGATGATGTTTGATGACGCGTTTGTGTGTTTGATGATGCGTTTGTGTGTTTGATGACGTGTTTGTGTGTTTGATGGCGTGTTTGTGTGTTTGATGACGTGTTTGTGTGTTTGATGGCATGTTTGTGTGTTTGATGAGGTGTTTGTGTGTTTGATGACGTGTTTGTTTGTTTGATGACGTGTTTGTGTGTTTGATGGACCAGCATACTCCAGCACTATCCATCAAACACCAGCTTACTCTAGCACTATCCATCAAACACCAGATGCTGTTAAACACCATCAAACCCTTATAATTTCCATCTAACACCAGTGTTCACTCCAACGATCATTAATGGTTTCCAACAAACGCTAAACAGATCAAAAATCAAAAGTGTTCTCAAACACCACCATTGTAGATCCAAAAGCAACAAACACCGGCATTAAAGTCATTAACGAGTGTTGAGCTGCAGCATGTTGAAACATCAGTGTCATTTAATTAAATAATTATTAATAATTATACACTGATAATATAATATCGTTAGTAACGGAGAAGATTCTTAACGAGCTGTGTTTATTCTGTGGAGTATTTCTGTGATTTGCACGGTTACAGTTCATGAGACTGATGTGGAATTAAACACTGAATGTAAAGTGGAGTACTCTGGGAGGTATATTTTATGCTTCGTGGAAAAGTCACTGCTCGATTAGTTAATCGAATGTTAAAGGTCAGATTGGATTAAAGGAAAACATATTAACGGCGCATTTATTATGTAAACCCGTTTAAGGAGCTCAGGGATGTCTGGCTGAAGTAAGCTGCAATTAAATGGACAGTAATTTACCTCGACTTTATCAGACTAATGTACACCACTGACCTTTGACCTTTGGCTTAGAGCCACGTTTTCTGAAAGCTGCACCATCACCAGCCTGACATCGCTCACCACTGCAGCTTTAAAATTCATTACGCTCCTGAATTTTCATCCAGGCTCCGTTCCAATAAGAGAGGTTTTTTTTTACCTGCCCTTATCCACTTCCCCTTTCTACTGATCGAGTTTCCTGGGCCATCTTAGAAGCAGCTTCATTATTTTATTAGTTTAAGGGTAAGCTGAGCTATCTAGTTAGCATGCTAGCTCATGCTAACTATGCAAGCTCATGCAAGCTAATAGAACTTATTGGGGATATTCTAACTTTCCACATTAATGATACTGTGTGTATTGAGTATTATAATAAATAAACAATGAAGACATCAATCCCACACATACTCCATCAAACACTGACCTTCTCCATCAAACACAAAGCTTCTCCATCAAACACAGACCTTGTCCATCAAACACAGACCTCCTCCAACAAACATAGACCTTCTCCATCAAACACCAACCTTCCCTATCAAACACTGACCTTGTCCATCAAACACAGACTTTCTCCATCAAACACCAACCTTCCCTATCAAACACTGACCTTGTCCATCAAACACAGACTTTCTCCATCAAACACCAACCTTCCCTATCAAACACTGACCTTGTCCATCAAACATCGACCTTATCCATCAAACACTGACCTTCTCCATAAAGCACAGACCTTCTTCATTAAACCCCAACCTTCCCTATCAAAGACCAATTTTCTCCATCAAACGCCAACTTTCTCCATCAAACACTGACCTTCTCCATCAAACATCGACCTTCTCCATCAAACACAGACCTTCTCCATCAAACACAGACCTTCCCTATCAAACACTAACCTTCTCCATCAAACACTGACCTTCTCCATCAAACACCAACCTTCTCCATTACAAAAAACAACCTTTTTCATTAAACACCAAACTTCTCTATCAAACACCAACCTTCCCTATCAAAGACCAATTTTCTCCATCAAACACCAATCTTCTCCATCAAACACAGATCTCCATCAAACACCAAATTTCTCCATTAAACTCCAACCTCGTCCATTAAACACTAACCTTCCCTATCAAACACCAACCTTCTCCATCACACACCAACACACACTCAGACACAAACCTTCTTTATCAAACATGAACCTTCTCTATCCAAAATTTTTCATCAATACCAACACACCGCAACAAACACCGACCTTCTTTAACAAACACCAATTCTCTTCCAAGCACTAAAACACACTATCAAACAGCAACCTCAAATACTAAACACATGCCATCACACACCAACCTTCTCTATCAAACACCAACACTATCCATCAAACATCATCCTTCATTATCAAACACCTACACTCTCTCTTAAACAGCAACAAACTATGAAATATCCAACATTCCTATCCAATATAAACATACACCATCAAACACCAAGCTTTTTAGCAAGCATTAACATTAACATTCTCCATCAAACACCATCACTCTCTATCAAACACCAAAACACCAAACCACCAAAAGACACTATCCAACACCAACCTTCTCCATCAAACACCAACCTTTTTTTACCCAAACACCTACCTCCTTCATCAAACATCAACCTTTTTTACCCAAACACCAACCATCTTAATAAACACCAACCAATATTACCCAAACACCAACCTCCTTCATCAAACACCAACCTTTTTTACCCAAACACCAACCTTAATCAAACACCAACCTTCTCCATAAAACACCAACTTTTTTACCCAAACACCAACCTTCTTAATCAAACACCAACCTCCTTCATCAAACACCAACATTCTTGATCAAACTACACATGCCATCAGATGCTGACATTCTCCATCAAGCACCAAAACACACTATTAAAACACCAACCTTCTCTATCAAACAGCAACACTCTCCATAAAACACCAACCTTTTTTACCAAACACCAACAACACACACCATTACACACCAATACTCTCCATCAAACACTTAAGGGACAGGGTAAAGGGAGCCAATACTTTGTGCAGAGTAAAACATGGGCTACAATCAGTAAACAGTTGCCTGAGTTACAGATTCAGCATCTCAGTCTGCAAACTGGGTTTCTACCCTGTACACATCCTTGCTGAGTAAACTTAACACAATTACAGCTTATATTTATATCTTTATATATCTGGCAGTTCTTTTTCTTTAAGTTCCCTCCATTCTTTGTTGTCATGGCAACAGCCATCAATGCTAACAGAGATGTCGTTGACATGATGTTCATGGCTGTTGACGCGTTTCGCCACTGGAGATGACAAACTCTTCACTCCAGCAGTGAAAAAAAAAAGTGAAGTGAAGTCAAGAAACTGGCTTGGGCTGTCGTCATGGAGACGAAATGATGCCACCCCACTGAGGGACGTGACTGCTGGTCTCAAAGGATGCCAAAACACACACACACACACACACACACACACACACTTTCTCTCTGTGTTACAGTTATCAGCTTCATGGTTATGTATTAGGCTCACTGTGGAGGAAGCAGAGTTTCCAAAAGTAGCCGAGTCGGAGCTGATATCTTCACTGTTCCAGGAAAAAGTGCACAGAGAGATTAAGAAGAATGCTGTGTTGAGGTGATGATCTGTACTTCATATCTTCTTAACTAGCTTTGCTAACATGTTAACAGTGTAACTCCACCCACGTCCATCAGGGTTCATGGAATCTAATCTGAGCACAACATTAGTTATTAAAGATATTTCATTGCTCATTGCATGTGTTCATGCTACTCAGCTTCATCTGCCATTCTGAAACTTTCAAAGCTGGCCAAGGGGACTCAACCAAGGGGACTCAACCCAGGGGACTCAACCAAGGGGACTCAACCCAGGGGACTCAGCCAAGGGGACTCAACCAAGGGGACTCAGCCAAGGGGACTCAGCCAAGGGGACTCAACCAAGGGGATCCAACCAAGGGGACTCAGCCAAGGGGACTCAAACAGGGGGACTCAGCCAAGGGGACTCAACCAAGGGGACTCAGCCAAGGGGACTCAACCAGGGGCACTCAACCAAGGGGACTCAGCCAAGGGGACTCAACCAAGGGGACTCAGCCAAGGGGACTCAACCAAGGGGACTCAACCAGGGGGACTCAACCAAGGGGACTCAACCAAGGGGACTCAGCCAAGGGGACTCAGCCAAGGGGACTCAACCAAGGGGACATAGAGAGGGAAGTCATTAAGGGTGTGACACGAACAGCACTTTAGATTGTAACTGGCTACAAATTTGAAGTCGGATCAGTCCATCTCATGTGGTCCAATACAGGTTGCTTGACCTGTTAATTTTCCTAAATTTTTTTTGAGTGAATACGTCTATGTATTGGCATTGCAAAACCACCAGTTTTTTATTTATTTATTTATTTTACTTGGTTTAACTACGACGGCCATCTTTGTGTCATGGCACACAACACATTTTGGCTCTACGGCTGTTTATACAGCTGAAACCCCAATATCTCAGCTCAGGATGGTCTCAGCTCCTTGGAACAAAAACCGATCTCTAGAGCACATTACAAGGTAAATGTACATATATATAAACATTTTGCACATTCCTGTTCCTTAGACTTAGAACTTAAGTCCTAATGTAATGCTCAAGATTGCTCACAGTTCCACTATTAGGGTCAGTTTATGATGGGAAGGGTTTGAGTCTCAGTGTGTAAGTATAGTGTGCATGCAGAACATTTCAGGTTTGAGACTTCTCTTTTTTTTATGGGGGCGAGAAAGTGCAATTTTTTAAAATTCTCCTCACTTTCGGGTTGAATATCTCTGGTGGTGGACCAGATATGACTGGTTACAGAGCTAGGGCTAGTGGAAATCTGGGGAAAAGCCTATTTTATTCATGCACTTTGAGAAATGAACAGATGTAAAATAATAGAAATGAACAGTGTTCTACAGTAATTATGTTTATGATTGACATACAATAGACAGCTTGTGCTTGTCAATGAGGTCTACATTTGATTAGCAGCAGTGAAGCATGAGCTATCACAGGGTTTTTCACATCTGCAGAGTTTAGCTCCAACCTCCAAACTCACCTGCCTGTAATTTTCTAATAATCCTGAAGACCTTGGTTAGCTGAGACTCGAACTCTTCTCATCATAAACTGACCCTAATAGTGGAACTGTGAGCAATCTTGAGCATTACATTAGGACTTAAGTTCTAAGTCAGGAATGTGCAAAATTTTTATATATATATATATATATATATATATATATATATATATATATATATATATATATATATGTACATTTACCTTGTAATGTGCTCTAGAGATCAGTTTTTGTTCCAAGGAGCTGAGACCATCCTGAGCCGAGATACTGAGGTTTACATAAACTGCTGTATAACCAAAATTTGTTGTGTGCCATGACACAAAGTCATGGTTAAACCGATTAAAATAAAAATAAAAATAAAGAAAATATTTTTTTTTTTTTAAAACTGGTGGATTTGCAATACCAATACATAGAGATAATCACTCAAAAAAAAAATTAGAAAAATTAAAAACAGTCAAGCAAACAACTTTACAATTATTGGACCACTTGAGATGGACTGACCCGGTTACTTCATTGGGTCTTCAAATGCATAGACTCTCTGAAGTCACATGTATCGATTTCATCTATCTAGCTTTCCTTCTGTCTATCTAAAAGTTGAAGCTTCATATATAAGAATTTCAGCTTGTTCAAAACACAACAGGGTGCAAGATAAGCGATAATACAATAAGTTAAAAAATATAGGAAGGGTAAAGACAAGACAACAAACAAATACAAGGTAAAATAGAAAATGACAAAACAATAGAAAATGAAACAGATGATAGAACAACATAAAACAAGATAGGAGATAAGGTAAAAGAATAAAAGACAGGATAAGAAAAGATAAGATGAAATAAAATAAGAGAAGACAAAACAAATGAGAAGATCAACAACATAAAACAAAATAAGAGGAGATAAGAAAAGACCGGGTAAGACAAGATGAAATAAGACAAGAAAAAACACGAAATAAGACATGATGACAATAAGAACAGATGATAAGACAACAGAGCACAGAACAATATAAGCTAAGAGGAGACAAGATAAAACAAGATAATAAAAAAGACAAGCCACCACAGGAGGAAATAAGACAAGATAAAATAAGGTATGACAAGACAACAGAAAATAGAACAACATACCAGAAGAAAAGCTAAAAAAAAGAAAAGATAAAGATAAATCAGCATAGGAGGAGTCAGCACAGGGGGACAACATAAAACAAGAAGGTATAATACAAGGTGGAAGATAAGACAAGATAATAAAAAAGAAGATGAGCCAAGACGAGGAGATAAGACAAGATAAGACAAAATAACATAAAGATAAGATTACAGAAGAAAATAAAAGAGAAGATAAAACAACACAGAAGCGACAAGAAGACAACAGACTATAGAACAACATTGGACAAGATAACAGGAGATAAGATAAGACAAAATATGAGATAAACATGAAGAGTCTTAACAGGAGATCATAGAACAATATAAGACAAGATAAAAAAAGATTGAGACAAAACAAGACAAAACAAAAAAAAGATTTGAAAAAAAATAGAAGATTAGCCAACACAGGAAGAGATAATACAAGATTAGACAAAAGAACAGATAAGACGAAAACAAGACAGAAGAAAAGACAACACAACATAAGAGGAGATAAAACAAGACATAAGACAAGACAACAGAGATAAGAGAAAACAAGATGGAAGAGAAGACAACAGAACATAGAACAACACTGGACAAGATAAGGACATAAGACAAGACAAGATAAAAGAAGATAAGTCTGCAGAGAAGGAGATAAGACAAAACAGAATAAAGATGAGACAAGATAAGAAAAGGGAAAATAGAACAAGACAGCAGAGAACAGAACAATATATGACAAGATAAGAGGAGATAAGAAAAGAGAAGACAAGATAAGAGAACACAGAACCACACTGGACAAGATAGGAGGAGATAAGACAAAGCAAAAGATAAGAAAAAGAAGAAGAGTCAGACAAGATAAGACATTGTAAGTAATTATAAGGCATGGCAATCGTTATAAGACAGGCTAAGATGAGAGAAAAGATAAGACAAGATAAGATGAGATAAGACGAGTGAATAGATTTAATATCATTAAGTAAGTAAGTAAATAAATAAATAAATAAATACAGCAGTAGACTGTTTCAGTAACATTAAGGTGTAATGAAGTGTCTTTGTGTAAAGTGTATTTAGAAACACTGACAGACGGCGGAGGTGTGTGTGTGTGTGTGTGTGTGTTTGGGGGGGGGTGTTGGGGGGGGTAAAGGTATGTGGGTGGTGTTTAATGATTCAGAAATGAGTCACGGTGGCCATTTTGTCTCAGCAGCACACACAGTGTGTGACATTTCCTTTGGCCAGATAAAGAGCAGTGGTGTTAATTATGTTTATTACAGGAAGGAGAGAAACGCTCTCTGTGGAACAGTTATGAGATCCTGTCTCGCGTTATCCGTTACTATCTTTCCCTTTTCTCTGCCTCTGCTGCTTATCGTGGATCTGCTGAACACACACTGCACCGCTCACACACACTGGTGACTGTAACACACACACACACACAGAGCAATTAATGTAAATGCTGTGTGTTTCAGAGCAGGAGTGTGTAATGTGAACACTGTGTGTGGTTATATCACATCAACTGTCTGTCTCTCAGTCTGTCAGTCTGCATTTCTTTCTATATATCTGTCTGTCTGTATTTGTATTTGTGTATTTGTGGCCAGCTGGTTGTGTTTATGTCTGTCTCTCAGTTTGTCTGTTTGTGTGTTTATATCACATCAGCTGTCTGTCTGTCTTTCTCTCTTTCTGTCTTTCTCCCTGTCTGTCTGTGTGCTTATCTGTCTGTCTGCCTCTCTGACTGTCTTTCAGTCTGTCTCCCTGTCTCTCTGCGATTATATCCCATCAGCTGTCTGTCTCTCTGCTTGTGTTTATATCCCATCATCTGTCTGTCTCTCTGCCTGTGTTTATATTACATCATCTGTCTGTCTCTCTGCATTTATATCCCATCATCTGTCTGTCTCTCTGCCTGTGTTTATATTACATCAGCTGTCTGTCTCTCTGCCTGTCTCTCTATCTGTGTTTATATCCCATCATCTGTCTGTCTCTCTGCTTGTGTTTATATCCCATCATCTGTCTGTCTCTCTGCCTGTGTTTATATTACATCAGCTGTCTGTCTCTCTGCCTGTGTTTATATTACATCAGCTGTCTGTCTCTCTGCCTGTCTCTCTGCCTGTGTTTATATCCCACCATCTGTCTGTCTCTCTGCCTGTGTTTATATCCCACCATCTGTCTGTCTCTCTGCCTGTCTGTCTCTCTGTCTGTGTTTATATCACTGTGTGAATGTCTGACTTCATTTCTTTCTCTGTCTGTCACTCTGACTTTCTGTCTGTCTGTACCGCTCGCTTCGAGAATTTCTAATCTTGTGTTCAAAATTCACTCTTCCTCCAGTGAAGCACTGTGTGTGTGTGAGTGTGTGTGATTGTGTGTGATTGTGTGTGTGATTGTGTGTGTGCTGAACAGTTCCACTAGAGTGAATGAAGCTGAAGTAGCTCTGTGGGGAACAACACACTGAAACCCGGCTTTACTGACCTCCCAAATATCAAGCACTAGTGTGTGTGTGTGTGTGTGTATCAGTATATGTATATATATATGTTAGTGTATGCAGTGGAGGCTCACATGCGCACACACAAAATAAACTACTACTACTACTATTACACACACACACACACACACACACACACACAAAGGGCAGATCAGAAACATGGTGTAGAGGATATTTCTCTCTCTTGCTCTGTGTCTGCTTCCATCTGTCTCTTTCTTATCACCCTCCATCAGAACACGACCTCTCTCTCTCTCTTTCTCTCTCACTCACACACACACACTTTTCATTTAGGTGAACAGGTGATTGGATTGTGTCGTTTCTCTCAGGACTCGTCACAGGGCTACCAGCTGTAATTCAATCCCATTCCCTCTGAGGCAGCTGGAAGTGTGAACATCGTATAACACACACACACACACACACACACACACACAGAGAGTACCATGCTCAGATACATCACAATTTAATAAAAATATAAAATATAGAAAAATATACATTAACCCAACAATGCTGGACTTATGGGACACCCTGTAGAACAAACTACATTTGTTTGGTGCGAACAAAAAGAATAACTGAGTGTTTTAATAGTTTAAAACAATCAGTCCAATGCACGTCCCTACTTTCCGGCTTAGGCCACGCCCACTTCAGGTTTAAACCTGAATACAGATAGTAGTTGTGTCCCAAATGATGTACTATATACTATGCACTTTCACTAACACTATGTACTCTAGTGTATGGATTTTAGAAGTGTAGTATCGTCTCAAATGGAACACTAACGATTTTTTACTAACCAGAAGTACGAGCCGTTTCCCAGTCAATTTCAAATGACGTCAAAACGCACGTAATGCGACGCCACTAGCTTTAGCAGAATACCCAGAGTCAACGAAAACGAATTTCTTCATTTTATTGTTCGCCAGTTACCTTTTATCCCCAACACTGACCTTTTTTGACTCTGAGCAAATTTGAGCCAGTGTCAGCGCCTGGTAGCCCCGCCCCTTTTCCACTACATAAGCAAAGCTGCGACCGTTAAGTGCATGAAGTGTCCAACATTCTACACTTTGTTTTTTCAGTTGAATAAGTGCATCATCCAGGTACTTGAAGTGCACTTCTTCAGTGTGAACACACTACTCACACTATTTATACTACAAAATGGCGTAGAAGAGTTTCTAGTGTCTTTTCATTATACCCCTGATTTGTAGCCATGTTAAATAAGCCTTTGGGTGCCAATACTTTTGCAACCTTTTGTTTTTTTTAAAGAAAATGCAACTTGTGCTTCTGAATAATTGCTACTAGAGGAAAACGTATGTTCTAAAGCTAAAAAAAATTATTTAAACATAATAAGTTTTGCCCATTTTCTTTAAGGGTGCCAATAATTATGTTCTCGACAGCACTGAGCGTGTTCATCTCAGAGGGAATCATTTCAAGGCTGATATTCAACTAGCAAATGGTAAAAAAAAAAAAAAGTCTGATTTCGCGTCGCTCGACAGCTGAACTCCGTCTCTCGCTGTTACAGAGACACTGACACAGCGTTAACTCTCCCGATGCAGAACTCATTTACATCCCTGATTATTCCGTTTCACTTTCCTGCCTACACTCGTTTTATAAACAGCTCATTTCTGTCAGGAAGATGAAATTTACGCCCTGAACTCAAAACATACACTCACACTAGCAATGTGGCTAAACAGAAATGTGCTAATATGCAGAGAAATATATGTATATATACATATAGATATACAGCGATCAGCCATAACGTTAATGAATAACAGTGATTAACTCGTTACAGTGGCAGCTGTAAAGGTGAGGGATTATTAGGCAGCAAGTGAAGTCAGTTCTTGAAGTTGATGTGTTGGAAGCAGGAAAAGTGGGCAAGTGTAAGGATCTGAGTGACTTTGACAAGTGCCAGATTGTGATGTCTAGACGACTGGGTCAGAGCATCTCCAGAACAGCAGGTTTTGGGGGTGTTCCCAGTGTGCAGGGGTTAGTACCTACCAAAAGTGGTCCAAGGAAGGACGACCGGTGAACCGGCGACAGGGTCATGGGCTCCCAAGGCTCACTGATGCACGTGGGGAGCGAAGGCCCGTCTGGTCCGATCTCACAGAAGAGCTACTTATCACACCCCGAACTGCACCTCGCTCCCATCTGATCCTCTATCACTGCTCGACTGCTCCCACCATCTCTCAGGGCACCAGGAAGACCTGCATCGAGACTCTGTTCTGGCACCGAGGTGGTGGAATGAACTTCCTCTAGATGTCCGAACAGCTGAGTCACTGGCAGTCTTCAAAACAGCGTCTAAAGACTCACCTCTTCCTAAAGTACTTAAATTAGCACTTTAGCGTCTGCCAAATGCCATAAATGTAAATGTACGCTACTGTAGCACAAACTGCTGAAAAAGTTAATGATGGCTCTGATAGAAACGAGTCAGAACACACAGTGTATCACAGCTTGCTGTGTGTGGAGCTGCGTAGCTGCAGACCGGAGGGTCAGAGCACCCATGCTGACCCTGACCTCCACCGAAAGCTCCTACACTGGGCACGTGAGCATCAGAACTGGACCATGGAGCAGTGGAAGAAGGCGGCCTGGTCTGATGAATCACGTTTTCTTTTACATCATGTGGACGAGCAGGTGCGTGTACGTCGCTTACCTGGGGAAGAGATGGCACCAGGATGCACTATGGGGAGAAGGTACTTCATTAAACAATTTATTAATCATTAGCTGTGCAATGTAGCGTAAAGTTAAACTCTAAAATAATTATTAAGTAAAGTGTTAAATTAATGAGTATACACAATAATGTATACACAATAATCATTAGCGAGGTAAAATAACTAGCAATTATGCAATATCTAAAGTGAAATAACTCGCATGTACAATAATTTATCATTAGCAACATAAAATAATTAGCATATAAAGTAATGTAGGTCAAAAATGTAAATTCATTTAATTAATTTGATTTTTTTTATTCATTTAATGTTAAAAATGTAAAGAAAGTAGCTTGTAAAATGATTGTCTAACCAAAATATTTTAGCATTGCTTATACAAAAAAACTAAAGCTACTATGTAAAGCAATTTAGCGTTAGCAATGTAAAATAACTAGCATGCTAAATAATTTAGCGTTAAGAGTGTAACTACTGATTGAAATATAGAAAGATAAGTGTGTGAGTGTGTGTGTATGTGTGTGTGTGAGAGAGAGAGAGAGAGAGAGAGAGAGAGAGTTTCAGGTCACTTCTGTATTAACAGTACAGCTTCTTTAGCATGGCTGCTGTTTGCTAATTGCTAACTGCCTCCTCAGGAGAAATTAGCGGTATTTTTCCTGCTAAATTTACCACAAAGCGAATAAAGTGTGTGTGTGTGTGTGTCTGTGTCTGTGTGTCTGTGTGTGTGTGTGTGAAACAGCAGGACTCTGGAGTGAAACATCTTCACAGGAAGAACAACAGCGCCTCCTAGTGCACGCTAACAGCATTAGCATGACGTAAATCTGTAATTAAACACTTCAATCTTAATCATTAATGTGTTTGCGTTAGCATCTCTCCTACATTAGCATCTCTTCTATATTAGCATCTGATATATTAGCATGTCTCTTTAATTAGCATCTCTGATATATTAGCATCTCTCCTATATTAGCATCTCTGATATATTAGCGTGTCTCCTGTATTAGCATCTCGTGTTTTAAAATATCTCTCAAGTTAGCATGTCTCACAGTACAAAAGGAAGATATATAGATAGATAGATAGAGAGAGAGAGAGAGAGAGAGAGAGAGAGAGAGAGAGAGAGATGTGGTTATGAATCCTGCAGTGTGGAGTTTATAGCTGTAATAGTTGCGGATATCCGCTAGATGTCGCTCTGCGCCGCTTTTTTAAACGGACTGTTAGTTCATAAAGCTCCAAATCTCTTCATTACTTTCCCTCCTTCCTTTTTTTTCTTTTTTTTGTCTTGTATCTGTCTTTCACATTCTCTTTCTCTTTTTCCACCTTTAACGTGATGAAACAACCAACAAAGTTTAAGTGAAAAACAAACAGAAACATTTTAAGAAGAATAAAAAGGAAAGATAAAAAATGTACAATAACCTGGTTGCATAAGTTTGCACGCCCCTCAGCTAATCACATTCAAACTCGTGTTCAGAAGTAATTATCACACAGCTGTCATCACTGAACCCCTGGAACTTAACCCCAAATAAAGATCAGCTGCTTCTGTATGATCTTCACATCCTCCTGGTTTCATCCGACTGCTGAAGCTGAAGAGCTTACAAAGAGCATGTAGAGGATAGGGGTACAGAAGAATTTTCAGAATATTAGATGTACCATGGAACACCATGAAGACCCTCATCATCAACAAGAAGTGGAGAAAATGGAGCTCCTCAGTGATCACCAAGAACAGGACGTTCCTCCAAGAAGAAAACTTGTCTGGGAGGCTGCTGAGGGATCTACAGCAACATTAAAGGAGCTGCAGGAACATCTGGAGAAGACTGCTCACTCTGTGCATGAGATACAATAGCTCAGGTCTAGACTTTGGCGTAGGGTGGGTAGACAGGAGCACTTTCTCACACACACACACACACACACACACAAAAAAAAAATCCAAGTTAAATCAAATAAATCACCCCAAACCATGTGGCAAAGTGTGTCATGATCTGATGAGACCAAGGTAGAACTTCTTGAGAATAATTCTGGGTGTTTTCATACTTGGTCCATTTCAAGGGTCTGCGCGTGGTTCGCTGGATTTTTGGTCCATGTGTGAACCCTCACACTCCAAACGATCTCAGACTCTTAAAGCGAACCGAAGCGAGACCATCTTGGGAGGTGGTGTGAGTACGGTTCGCTAAAAACACGTGCATTGTGAACAGAAATCGCTCCGGGCTCACTAGATCTTTCCATTCTCCAGTTCTCCAGTTCTCATACAAACCTCTGTATAAATCACACTATTCAACATGGCTGCTTCTGCTGGAAGAGGGCTGATGTGGCCAGATGAGGAAACGGCTGCACTTCTCCAAACTTGGAAGGAGGACTACATTAAGAAGCAGCTATCAGCCACCCACAGAAATTCAAAAGCATTTCTTCAGTTTTCATCAAAACTGAAAGATTTAACCGCCAGAAATAAATACTCCCTTTGGTTCACTTCAAAGGGTCTGAGTTTGTTTCTTTTACCTTCTAAAAGATACGTTTGGCACAAAAATAAGACAGATTCTGACCTAAAGAGCACCAGACCCACAGTGAAGCATGATGGTGGCAGCATCATGCTATGGTTCTGCTTTTCTTCAGCTGGGACTGAAGCTCTGGTTAAGATGGAGGGAATTATGGATAGCTCCAAATACCGATGTGTTCTGGCACAAAACCTGCAGGTGTCTGTTAGAGAGCTGAAGATGAAATTTCACCTTCCAGCACGATAACGACCCAAAGCACAAATCCGAGTCAACAAACGAACGGCTTCAGAAGACGCAGATCATTGTTTTGGAATGTCGCAGTCAGAGCCCCGATCTAAATCCTATCAAAAGCCTGCGGATTGATGTGAGGGCTGTGTACACGAGACGCCCTCGCTATCTGATAGATCCGGAGCATTTTTCACGAATTACGTTAACACAGTGTTAGATAAGGGTGTGCATACTTATGCAACAAGGTCACTGTAAATTTTTTTCTTTTACCCTAAAACATTTGTATTTGTTTATGACTTGAATGTTGTAGGTTGCTATTTCACATTAAAGATGAAATTATAGGAAAAAAGATCTGACATGATTTATCTTGGTTATTTTTTTTTACATCAGAAGGGTGTGTAAACTTTTTATTTGCTCTGTGAAATGAAGTGAAGTGATGAGCGTTGAAGTGATGGAGAAGACGAGGTGATTAACTGGAGGACACGGCGGTCCGGAGTGAACAGGAAGTACACAGTCCTTCACACGGGTCACGCAGGTGATGGATCACACGCCGGAGGTGTCTCATTATAGACAGCCCCCGGGAGGCCCAGCGTATCCCACAATGCACTTCTAAAAAAAACCCAAACGAGCGAGAGAGAAGGTCGAGAGCAAAGTCACTGAGTCTCAGAGTTAAAGCCACAGCCGAGACACACGGTTCTGTAGGCTCCTCCCACTCAATCAGACATGACATCATAACGACCACGCCCCTTCAGCATGTGCTGTTTAATCAGACCACGCCCCTTCTGTACTGAATATTTAATGAGGCCACACCCCTTCAGCAAGGAATGTTTAATAAGGCCACGCCCACAAAATATGTCAACAGCCTAATGTAGCTTTTAATTACAAGATATAAAAAACGAAAATAAGAAAAAGAAAAAAAAGGTGGAAAGAACATGAAAAAAGAAAGAAAGAATGAATGAATGAAACAAGGATTAAAGAAAGAAAGAAAGAAAGAAAGAAAGAAAAACCAAAGAAAGAACAAAAATGAGAGAAAGAATAAACAAAAAAAGAATTAAAAACAAAAAAGGAAAAAGAAAGAAAAAAGAAAATAAAGCTAGAAAGAATGAAAAAAGAAAGAAAAAAGAGCAAAAGAACAACAGAAAATAATGAAAGACAACAGAAAAAAGAAAAAAGAAAGAAAGAGAAATAAGCTGAGAGAGAAAAATGAAGGGGGAAGAGAAAAAAACTAAAAAGGGAAAAAAGAGTGTGTGTGTGTGAGAGAGAGAGAGAGATAATAAAGTGAGAGAACAGATAGAAATGAAAAAGCCACGCCTGCAGATCACACACACACACACACACACTCACACACACACACACTCACACACACACACACTCACACACACACACACACTCGGAGCCGAGCCGCTCTGAGCCACAGTGAGAGGAAGGTGAAGGTGTAAGTAGTTATTAATGATATAATGATGTATATTTGTTTATTTATGTATAGACTCTGTGCATATACAGATCTGTAGATATATAAATATATAAATGTATAAATATATAAATGTATAAATGTATAAATGTGTATAATGTGAAGGAGATGGACCTGCTCAGGTGAGTCTGTAAATAAGAGATGAAATGCAGTTTATTAAATGTTTATTACAGTTGAACGGTTATTAATGCTACAGATTAAAGTCACTGAATGCTGTTAAAATTCTATTGTTGTGGATGTGGAACTGTCAGTCACTGAAAGGGGGCGGGGCCTAAATATGTAGTATATTAACCTGAAACATGGTCAGTTTCTTCTAAGTGGATGCAAAGGTTAAGGTATGGTTTAGGGGCGGAGCTTGGGGGGGTAGGGTGAGGTCAGTGGTTTTTGATTAAATTAAACTAGGTTATGGTACGGTCCAGGGGCAGGTCCAGGGGCAGGTCTAGGGGCAGGTCTAGGGGCAGGTCTAGGGGTCTAGGGGCAGGTTTAGTGGCAGGGTCTAGGGGCAGGTCTAGGGGCAGGTTTAGGGGCAGGTTTAGGGGTCTAGGGGCAGGTTTAGGGGCAGGTTTAGGGGTCCAGGGGTAGGTTTAGGGGCAGGTCTAGGGGCAGTCACGATGAGTCACTAGACAACAACACCAGCGTGTGATTAAATAACCCCGACGTGTCTCAGACGTGTCTCGTCCTGCCTCGTCCAATCAGCAGGAACCTGAAATTCCGTCTCATGTCCCAACAACACGAGGAAGCGGACGTGTAGCGGCATGTAGCTCAGCTTCAGCAGCTGGGGATCAGTATTTCAGCACGCAGCTTAGAAAAAACACCCAGACTAAAGCTGTGGATAGAAAAGGGGCGGAGCTTAAGTGTTAAACATGAACATACAGCATCATCAGCAGGCTAGCACTTAGCATAAACATCATTATTATTATTATTATTTAGCCTCATTTAAGCCCTAGCATCGCTCTCATTGTCATTCTCACACACACACACACACATACACACATACACACACACACACACATACACACACACAGACCGCAGGAACACTCAGAAGCCATTAGGGAACGAGAATCCACAGGAAGGAAGCAGAGGAAGACGAGTAATTAACACCATTCACCCTCTCTCCTTCTGTCTGTCTCTCCCTTTCTCTCTCTCTCTCTCTCTCTCTCTCTCTCTCTCTGAAGAGGGGGATGAGAAATGGAAATGGAGGCTTCCTCCCTTTCAATTATTCACTCCATCCACCCTAATGCCTCTCTTTTCATCTCAAGAGCTCTTGTTTACAAGAGTGCACTTATCCCTTGCTCTCTCTCTCTCTCTCTCTCTCTCTCACACACACACACACACACACACACTGACTTTAACCTTTCAGTCTAGTGGAGGACGATCCGTTTTACATTTTTAATCAGTGTGTTCCTGCAGAGAGACGCTCCTGTCCTCCGTGTTTAGTCTCGTTTATGAACAGAGAGAGATTCCACAGAGACAGATCGTCTAAATGACTGCGCTAATTAGCTTTATCGGCTCGTGACGATGCTCACACCACACACAAGGTCAGACTGCTCGTTATCGCGCATCGTTTACTCTCTCACTCACACACGAAGTACAGTTCAGTGCAGAAGTCTGAGGCACGTGCAAAAAAACGCTGTAGAGTAAAGATGCCTTCAAAAATAATGAAATTAAATGTTTCTACATTTTAAAATAAATCCTATAAAGAGCAGTAAACAGTAATAACTGAAACAGAGTCAGTATTTAATGTGACGATCCTTCGCTTTAAATAAATAA
>CM075010.1:27604437-27609437 GCA_037576675.1 Pangasius sanitwongsei
ATGTTTGGAATCTAAAATGTTTTTGTACTGAATCAATAATGTAGAAGTCAGAAACTAAACATCTATAACAGAGTTTGGACTAAAGAAACATAGGGTGTCTAAGATTTCTGTACAGCGCTGTAGCTGCGATTAAAACACTGTGAGCCAGGCTTTATGTCTTTGCTGGATCTGATACAATCCCACGTTCGTGAATTTCTAACAATTTCATATGAAGTTGTATGAAAGTGATATTTTCTGTCTGTTTTAATCTGAGTTTGTGTTGTTTGATGAAAGCTGGGCTGCATTTTATTCTTTTAATGCACACGATATGGGGTGCCAAAACTTTTACATTCTCAGGTGAGGAAAAACCCCATCTGTTTGAAATAAATTAACAAACCTTACTGATACATATATATAAAATAGTGTAACAATAGATTTAGGTTAGAGTTGGTGGGGGCGGGGTTAGGGGCGGGGCTTAAAGAAATCTCATCGTTATACTTTTAATACAGCTTTAATGCAAATCAGCAAATCAGCGTGAACTGGAGCTTCATAAAACCACAAACAGATGTGAAAGCATAGAAATTGAGTCTGCTAATGCTAATGGTGTGTGTGTGTGTGTGTGTGTGTGTGTGTGTGTGGAGACCATCTGCTGATCGCAGGTGCAGAGAAAAAAAGTGCAGCTGTGGGCTTTTTGTGTGGTTGCGGTAAATCCTCTACTGTAGATCAAATGTGTGTGTGTGTGTGTGTGTGTGGGTGTGTGTGTGTGTGGGTGTGTGCATGCTGTAATGGATTAGCCATGGATCAGGCAGCGGTACACACACTCATATACATACAGTATTGTGCGTAAGGTTCATGTAAATACATTCTGCAAAGAAAGAAACAGTAAAAAATAATAAAATAAAACATTCCACTGTGTAAAAATTGAAGTATAATTAAGTATCTAAGTAATAAACTAAACATAAAGTCATGAAATGTGTGATTTATGTCATCATTTATTTAAAAAAAGAAAACATTCTCAGTCAAAATATCCCAAAAATTGTTCGGTTTACATTTAGAACAAAATGGCAATGAATCATTTAGGATGTGAAAGAGTCGACTCTTTTTGGTGAGTCAAATGATCTGATTCACTGAATAAGAGCCAGAATAAGAAGCTATCGGTATTTATTTACTAAAGAAGAATGTTGATTATGAGATATATTTATTTACATCGTGCTGCTGTTGAATTCTCAGATCAGAAGGTGTTGATTAATTCTCTATAACAGCTTCTCTGCGGTTTCTCGGTAACATGACGTAACAATCTGCGATTCTTCGAAAGAAAAGAGAGAAGCTGGTGAAGGAACGATTGTTTACAGCTGGTGTGACGTAAGCAAGAACCTTTTTTAATGAAAAGGATAAAAAGTAGGATGTGTTGTTCTTTAATAAATAAAGAAGTATAATTGTTGGTAAATTGCTGTGGTGTAAGAGGAATAAAACACTTAGGAGCGTGGTGTTCTAGGAAAATAATCAACTTCAGGCTTGTAGTAGCATCACAGCACACCGCTGTGGATTGTTTTCCTGTAACAGCACACCGCGAGGTGGTTCATTCCTGACGTCTGAACGTTCTCCTGAGACCGAAAGCAGCTTTGCTTCTGCTTGAATGACATGTAGCCTATAATGGCTAATTTAAGCTCCGCCCCCCTTTTGGTTCCTATTAGCGTGTCACACCCCTGCTGTGTTCGATTCACATCAAACTGTCGTAAATTCTGAGGAAACAATGAAGCCGAGGCTGTAAAGCTCCATCACAAACTCCCAGTCCAGCTGTAACTCCGGAGTCGTTTACAGACGACGCTCCGACGACTCGGTGCGGGGTCAAGAGGACGGATATTACAACCTCCTTCGCTTATAAATCGTCATAACGTATTCATCCGACGGAAATTAAGCAGCACGTGACGGAGAGAGCGTCTGTTTAAACAGAGTGAGATTTATTTCATCACCTCAACGTATAAATCCTGCACAACAGGCGAGTCGTTTACGCTCCTCTAACCGCCATCACGCTGAGGTGTTTAATCTCTCCTTCTGATTTATTAATCCTCCACACACACACACACACACACACACACAACTAATGTTTCCTTCACAATCTGCACTTTTTATTTAACTTAAGCTGAGAGCAGAAAACCGCAAAACATCGCCTCAGTGACCGTTAGAGAAATAACTCCATCCAAATATGAGAAGAGTCCAGTAAAATACAAACAAACAAACAAACAAACAAACATCTGACAATATGCAAAAATGTCTGTGATCTATTTATTCATTGCTAAAAGACTAAAAGTGAGCTGTGCAATCGAGTATTTTTTAATAAATACCTGAATTTGTTTTATTTTTTTTATTTTAAGGGTTTTTTAAATTATTTATTTATTTCCCCATGCTGTTTTTCCATGTATGATTATTTTTTCCATATTTTTGGATATTTTAGGAGATTCAATTTTTTTACATTATAATTTTTTTTGTATGTACGTCATGTGGGTATATGTGATTATTTTTTTCCACATGATCACCACATTTTTTTCCACCTGTGAAAAACATTATTTTTACATTAGTGTTCAGTACAAACCTGTGTGTGTGTGTGTGTGTGTGTGTGTGTGTGTGTGTGTGTGTGCGCGCGTGTGTGTGTGTGTGAACTCTCGCACTCTGTGTCCCTGCTGTTCAGAGTTTTATTCTGATCTGATTATTTAACAGAAGCTCAGCTCACAGACACACTCGTCACTATCATTCATCATTGAAGGCTGCGTCTTTGTGTGTGTGAGTGTGTGTGTGTGTGTGTGTGTGTGTGTGAGTGTGTGTGTGTGTGTGTTTTCCCGAGGGGAGTCCCGAGGCCAGACGAAATGAGACGAGGCCTCACATTCATGCAAATGTGCTATTGTCCAGCACGCGCCTGCTTTTAGTCACCGAGCATCGACCCGTCCGCTCAGAGATCAATACACACACACACACACACACACACACACACACACACACACCCTGCTCTCATCCTGTCCGGTTTTAAAACTAGAAATGAAGTGAAATTCACCTCAAACACTAAACACACAGCATCAATTCAGAGATTTTCTCAGCATCTCATTTACCATGAACCTGAAATCTACACGTACATTATAACACACACACACACACACACACGTAATGAACACTGTGTGTGTCACGCTGTTCTAGTAAAATCATCAACGACAGGGTGGTGTGACGAAGCGGAGTTACTGTTGGTTATTGTCTGTTTATTGTTACGTTTAACGTTCGTGAAAAAGTTCGCATTTACGTCACAGCAGCTATAAACAGTCGTTCCCTCACCAGCCTCTCAAAAAAGCTTAAAACACACAGAAGCGTAAACTCCTCTGTCCTGAAGATGTCGGAAAACTTTTACCAAAAGTTACAGCTTTACTTCTGACTGATACAAAGCTCTGAAACTGGAGACTCCTTCCTTACATGTTACAAAAATAAATATCTCCTTAAAGAAGACTTCACCATATCAGCGATTTTTAAACTCTGTTTATTATCGGCAGAGCGTCTGCTGTACACGTCCCTGTGAATGAGCCGTTACTATGGAAACCATAACCTATCAGAACGAGCGCATTAATGTAAACCTGCGCTACTGTCAGAGCTGCTGTTATAGAAAACTAATCAACACCTGACGACCAATCAGAGTGCAGGATTCAGCAACGTGGTATCTGTGTTTCAGTAATTTACAGTAAAACGTTGCATCACATGCTAGAAAAATAAAATGTGACGGGGGGAAAATAATAAAGTGGAGTGAAGCGATAATTCGTGAGCTGAATGCAAAATATAAGTAAGTAAGTAAGTAAGTAAGTAAATAAATAAATAAATAAATAAATAAATAAGTCTCAGCAGCATCTGTCGGTGACGCTCTGCTTTTGAACTCCAGGTTTCGGGTCTCGCAGTCGCAGCGTCTAAAGAGCAAATTCAGCTCCACAGGGACGAGAACACAGAGGACACCGTCCCCGAAAATCAATCTGAAACACCACACCGACTTCCTGCAGTGTCTCACACACACACACACACTCACACACACACACACACAGTCTGAGTGCTGACGCCTGTATCCACGACCGTGACCCGTTTTTATTTCCTACCAGACTCGATCATTACAAACCAAAAGAACGACAGTTTATAACGTAAATGAGAACAGGAACTAACTTAAATGTAACTATAAATGGATAAAAACGATGACACGCCGTTCTTTAATAAATTACACACTGTAATCGTTGGGAAACTGCTGTGGTGTAAGAGGAATAAAACACTTTGAGTGACGCGTTGATGAGACGCTCAGTAAGCTGAAGTGATGGAGAGAGTTTCTTGTTGATGTTGTGAATAATTTGACGCTATTTAACATAATTTAACATAATCATTTGCATATTTAGACTCCGCCCCCTTTCAACGTGAAGGAGGTTCTAATTCACTGCTTTCTTGAGGAAAATGTTTTATTAGTGTGTAGTGCACTCTCACACACACTTCACACACATACTCCACTGTGTAAACACAACTCCTCCCCCTCACACACACACACACACACACACACCACAGAGAAAGAGGCGGGTGACAGGTTGGGGGTATTTATTAAATTCAGACACGGGGTGCAGGGCAGTTAGGAGCGCGCGCGCGTGTGTGTGTGTGTGTGTGTGTGCGTGTGTGTGTCGCGCTTTGTGAGGAGCAGTGAGTTAATCGCTTCAGTGGCACACGTCTTGTGTAAAGAGGTGTAACGTTCACTCATCCCCCTTTTCCCCAGAGAGAGAGAGAGAGAGAGAGATTGGGATCATTTACATACCGGTTATTCGGGTGCTGTTGGCTGGAGGGAAACCGAGGAAGAAAAATAAACAGAAAGAGAAAAAAGAAAAGAGAGAAACACAAGTGCGTATAAAAGAAAAATGCAGAAAACTGATGGAATGGGAGCTACAGAGGAAAAAAAGAAAAGGGAGAAAACAGTGTGTAAAAGTTGAGAGAATGAAAAAGAGTGAGAAAAAGAGTAAAATATA
>CM075010.1:27611937-27627586 GCA_037576675.1 Pangasius sanitwongsei
GATGGCGAGCACGTTGTGCCGATTAGACGTGTGTGATGTGTGCGTTAAAGCCTGAACACCAGGTGCTCGACACGGAGGAATAAAAGAAAATGTTTATTAGCTGCAAGCGCGCTGATGAGGCCGGGAGGTCAAAGGTCAACTCCCCTGTGGCTCCAGCAATCACTTTCTCCTCAATTATATCCTGAAATTTGCATCAATTCCACAGAAACAGCGGTGCAGCCGAATCTGAAAGGTCCGCATTCTTACTGAGTCGACTCCCAAACGACTCTGAGTCATTTCCTCTTTATAAGACTCGTGTCTTTTAGAAACGTTTCTGTTACAAATCTAAAATTCTGGTCTGTAACTTAAGACTTTTTGTGAACAATTCTTTCTTTTGTTCGTGTTCAGAATTTAGGCCACGCCCCCTACCTGCGTCTGACGCTGAAGGAGAAAGAAAACGTTTCTGCCTTCGAGATTTCGAGTCGAATTCATCTTTCGCCAAAAAAAAAAAAAAAAAACTTTCTTCTTCAGGATTAGTGAGAAGAATTCTCAGTCTTTTTATTGAATCAAATTATTTTGTTCGGCTCACTCATAAGAGTCGACTCTTAATGATTCGCTGAATCATTTTCGAATCATCTTCCTCAGCGTTCCTCAGACTCAGGTAGGGGGCGTGGCCTAAGGTCTGAAGGTGTAAAAGAACACGAGCGAAAGAAATTGTTCAGAAAGATTGTTCTTCCTAATGGTTCTTTAAAGGTTCTTGAGGTAATGAAGGGTTCTCGGCGTTCTACAGGGGGTTCCACTCTGCTGTAGGGCTCCAGACGCACAAACCAGAGAACTTAAGGGTTCTACATTAAAAAAAAATCAAACCCTTTAAGAGTGAAAACGTTCAGACGGATTTCAGTCTCAGGATTTATTCCGTCTCACAGATAAATCATTTATTCTTTTTTATACCTGATTAATTGTTGTCAGTGGTACAGTCAGGCTGTAATATTAAAGAAATATTTAATATTTAAATGTGAATAAAATATTTAATCATGTATTCGTTTGGTTACCATGGTGACAGGTGTGTAAGGGTGTAAATGAACGTGCTGTTTGCTGATGGTGTGATTTGAAGTGTAATAAGCTGTTCTTGGTGTGTGTATGTGTGTATATGTGTGTGTGTGTGTGTATGTGTGTGTGTGTGTGTGTGTGTGTGTGTGTGTGAGGAAGCATGCTGTAACTGTCGTTAACGATCTCACACTTATCTCTCACCGCCGGCACAAAGCCAACCGGCTCCAGCCACTTCCTGTTTTTATTTAAGGAAACAAAAACGCCGTTACAGAAAGCAAACAGCGACCCGGAGGCCTTCAGCTGAACATCTGCACAGGAGGAAAACATTAACTTGAGCAAGAAGCGCAATTAAAGAACGAGATAAAAATATATAAATATTTATCGTATGCTTCATAGACACTGGAAGACTTTTCTGCAATACGCAACCTGTTTACGCTCGTGTCGTAATAAAACAGTACAGTTACACTTATGTTTAATAAATGCGAAAATAAAAATAAAAACAGTAATAAAATAGTAGTAAAATACATTTTGTATATAATTTAATTAATTAATTATATGTAATTGAATATGAAATGCAATTTAATACATTAAATTAATTAATCAAATATACTAATTAATTAATGCTTTTAAATAATGAATTGAATGCAACAGTATAATTTATCAATAATAATTTAATTAATACATTAAAATAATTAACTGATTAATCGCTTAATCAATTACAATCAATTACATGTATTAAATTACATTTAGTATACAACTAAACTAATTAGTAATTAATTCATTAATTAACGTACACACATTAATTAATTATTAAAGTGCATTGCTTAATTAAATTAATACAATAAATAAATAAATTAAGTAATTATATGTATTAAATTACATTTAGAGTTAAATTACATTTAGTATTAATAATAGTAAAATATATTTTAGTACATTTTATGTGCAGAATTTTAAATAAGTAAAAAAAATTTTAAAATAAAAAATTATGAAAAATACTTACGATAGCCCTGATCACTAACTTGAGAAAAAATCAACGCAGCAAAAAAATAAATAAAATAAAATAAAATAAAGCAAATAAAATCTCCTGGAATTCAGTCACACTGAGCTGGAAACCCTGCGTGTGTGTGTTCTTTACACACAGTTTTAACAAGAACCGTTCAATTTTTAATTTTTCTTTTATGTTTTTTTAATAAAACGTGCATCACATGACTGCGCTGCTTAAATGAGCAGGAAGCACGAATCAGCGCAAACTTCTAAAATATTCCTAACTGCTTGTTTTTCAGGTTTTTCCTCAGAATTGAAGAGGACATGAACGTGTCCAGATCCATCACATCTGTCGAACTGTCCCGTGGGCTCCTGCTGTTTCCATAGAAACGCTGTAAGGGCTTTCAGCACATGGCTAACACGCTAGGCTAGTTAGGAGAAGTGGAAATTTAGGGAAAATATCAGCTCGATAGACAGATGAATAAAAAGCGATAGATGATTTACTGATGTTTTTTATTTATTTAAACACTTATTAGCTAAGACACTGAGCTAGCATGCTAAGTAAGCGTGTTTATTCTTGAACTAGCGACCAAACGGAATAAGTAAACGTAGCAAACACAACATGGCAAAAATATCAAATATAATCTGAATATTACTGCAAACGTACAGTATGACCTTCATGTTAGCATTAGCGTACAAGCATTAGCATTCAAGGAAGAAATTAGCGCTAAATAAGTAGAAAATGGAGTGCATATAAATAGTTTAAACAGTAAAAGTAGACGCTGGGTGTCTCTCAGACTGTAATGTGATTGTGATGTACGATGTATTGCACGTGTGTGCAGGGCATCATGGGTAGCGTCAGCAGTCTAATACCCGGCGGTAAAAACTGCAGAGGTTCGGATCACAAGCTGAAGAAAGGATTTCAGTGTAAAAGAGGCGGCCTGCTGAAACACGGCTTCGCTCACGATCACAACGCCAAAAACAACAACAGCTCCAAACTCGGCCACGGCTCTGCCGGAACCGGCAACAGCGACGACTTCTTCTACATCAAAGTGAGCCACAAACCGAGAGGAGATGAAACGCCGGACGACGCGGGCTCGAGGAAAACGCCGACGGAACTGAGCGCAAGATTAGAGCAGGTGCGCGAGTTTTTATTAAATATTAAAAATGAAAATTAGAGTCTTTCTGTAGCTGTTCCAGACAGTATATCTGGATAATTTTATAGTTTCTTACCATTTAAATGTTTTTCTGACTCATCCTGTACTAGTCTTGTGTTCGTCCAATTAAACGCTAGGACGTGTATGTATATGTCCCGCCTCCAGGGGGCGTGTCTTGCTCTACAGTAGCAGCTCATAAGCAGCAAACGCGGTTCATTCGCCAGTGTGCATCTTCCCTCACACTATTCCCTTTTCCACCCATAAGCTACGGTCAGGTTTGTTTAGATTGGACGCATCAGATCTCCAACGCTATTGGCTGTTGTGTAGATCAGTCACAACACTCTGACTTCCTGTTTCTGAAGTAAACATCTCACGACGTTTCACGGAGACTCCACAGTTTTCCTTCTAAACTTTGTCTTTGTGTCCTGCTGTCATGTCCTGTGCACTATTCAGTCGTCTTTTGTAGAACTTTTATTTAAAGATGTGCTAATCTAATCTTCATCTCCATCATCGTGTTCCAGTAATGTTTATAACACACCCTCGTGCACTTCCTGTCTCCGTTTCCTCTCAGTTAAATTCCCGTCATCGTCTTACACACCAAACTCACACATTTAACCATTTATACCTCAACCCCATGCTGTGTTCTCGCGGTTCTTTCCTTCGTCGTCTGCTTTCCGAAGTAAATGCTGAACATCTTCACCCGTTCTCCTGGGGGGAGGGGCAGCTGTGTGAATTTTTCTTGCTAGCTGGATCACTAGCTAATACAAACGCTAAACATTTATACTGTTTCTGTGATCAAATTGTTATTATAATAAGAGCATGAGTTACTCCATCGACTCATTCCTCATGTGAGGGAAAATTAAATTAAAAACACTAAACATCACGACTGCACTAAGTGTTGCTCATTTTCCCTCTTTTTTTCCCACCAGAGTGCAGAAAATTCCTTCATGCCGCAGTTCCCTCGGAGCAGCAGCTCTTCCGTGGAAACCCACAACAGTTTGAGCACCATTCTGGGAACTAACCTCAGCCATATCGATCGTCCCAAAAACCAGACCCCAGAACCGAAACATGACATGAGCTCGGGATCGCCGTGTGATTCCGGGATTTCCGGCTCGAGCTGGACCAACGACGGCGCTAACAGCAGGACTAAATGGACTGGTGGTGTTAATGGAGATGGCGAGACGTCAAACTCCAGCACGAGATCCACGAGCGTGCTGAGCGACTGTATATCCGGTCCCGCTAGCTTGAAGACAGACACAGCGGCTAAAAATGCGGAAATGAACCGAACGAGCCCTTTTTCAGATCGGAATTTTCCAAGTCCCATGGAGTCTGAAGTGTCTGAGGAAAGACAGCTCTACAGCTCTGAGGTAAAGGTCACTGATTTTTGATTCTGATGTACATTCACTCAGAAGAGAACAGGTTTCTCGAGGTTTTTCCTCACCACTGTTCACTCTAAACCTACATCTATTTATTTCTGTAAAGCCGTTTTGTGCCGATGTTTAGGTCCAGCGCGTGATGTCCAACATCACCAACTTCATCTTTGTGTTTAGTTTCAACTAAATATTATTCAAACACGGAGGTAGAAATATTAACTTTCACCTCTTGGGGTTTTTCTTACAGAAGTAAATAATGATGTGTATAACTGTTTACAGTTTGGCTGCTAACATTTATTACTGTAACCATGGTAACTGCACAATTGGCCTGAATACTCACTCGAGTCCACACTCGGGTTTGTTTGGGGCAGGGCTCATAATTGCAGATTTGCTTTCACACTGAACCACGGATCGATTGCACAATTCCATACGCAGGTTTGCAGAGTGGTAGACAGTTGGGTTCATCCGTTTGCCAGGTCTGTTTGTTCCTTTGTTCCCAACACTCTGAGCTAATTACAGAGTTTTATACGTCAGTCTCCGCCTCCACTGCCGACTGTAACAACCCTTTCCCCACACAACCAGCCGTGAAACAGGAAGCAGCGTGACAAGATGAACCAATCACGTTACTCGGTGTGCGCGTACTCGATGTGGACAGCATCAGGATAAAGCGAGCCCCAGATAACCATTTTCAAGTGGACCAGGGATCGAGTCTCTGGACTCTCACACTTCACCAAACATATCGATGTGTGAAAATGACCTAAAAACTTGGACAGGCCACGCCCACAATATACAACGTCAGATATTCGTCCAATCCAAGCTGAGGGTTGAGTGTCTCGGGTTCGAAATCACAGTCACTAGCTCAGGATTTAAAGCGCTAGGTGTCCACTGTCCACGTAATCAGTACACATAAACGTTTCCACAACATTGTTCGCTACAGCCAAACAACCTTTTGATAAAGTACGTCACTACACTACAAGCTACGAAAACATACAACTCTCAATCTATTTTGCAAACCTGAGGAAAATCAGGGTACATGCTTTGTACAGAGTAGACCATAACAAACACATTTAGTTCTTTTACTTACTAAAAAGCAGTTAACATAACTGTAAAACAACAATCATCAAAAAACCCAACACTACTCACACTTGGTTCAGTTGGTTTCTGCAGCTAGCTAGCTAGTTTTGTTGTGATACACCACTACATGGTGAAAAAAAAACGTACTGAAAAAGCTACATTATTTTAACGTATATTATCGTAGCTCAGCTCCAGTAATGCTACTAAAAACACTGTAGCTAAGCTAGTAGCATCTCTACTTGTAGCTAGTTACTCCCTAATCTTCCCGAGATAGAAACTGTCCCATTTGAAGGAGCTCTTTAGGGACTGAACGATGTGATCCAGTAATAAGGGCTAGGGGAGTATCACTAGCTCCCCCTTGTGGAGAATCTTCAGCTTGTTAAACGTTGAGCAACAAATACGTTTCTTCATTTCTAAAAATGGCCCATTCTGAAGTGAAAGATGTAAAGTGATTGGTCCTGTGTTTAGCCCCACCCCCGTTTTTAGAGTCATAGCACTTCTCATTGGAGCGTAACTCCTAACGAGCGTATGTATGTTCTTCTGCAGGTATCCCAGCATGCTTTGCGGGCTCAGCAGCTCCTCCAGCTGCAGGTTCTTCAGCTCCAGCAGGATAAAGATCGGCTCCAGGAGGAAGTGGATCAGCTGATCAAGGACAGAGACGCAGCCGAGAGTCAACTCATCTACAAACACCAACACACACCGTTAACACCCACCCTGGAGGAGACGCAGTGGGAGGTATAGAGTAATAATAATAATAATAACTATAATAATAATAATAATAATAACAGCACGTCCAGTGGCCAGTAGTTGCCAGATTGTGTAGAATTGTGTAGAAAGAGACCACAGGTGAACAAACTTCATGTTCACCCCCGACTTTCTCACATGTCCTCAGCGTCTTGTTCAGGTTTCATGTGAATCCATCGAACTAATCATCAGTTACGGCTGTTTGAGAAAACTAAGCTCCGCCCCAGTAGGACTGATGTGGCGGCCATTTTGTTTCCACATATCGACGTTTTTGATGATAAGCCTTAGACAGAATTATAAACGAGAGCTCCTAATGGACTGTAATGAAGTATTTTCCTGTGTAGGTGTGTCAGAAAGTGGGCGAGATCTCTCTGTTGAAGCAGCAGCTGAAGGACTCGCAGGCTGACGTGACCAGTAAGCTGAGCGAGATCGTCTCTCTGAGGGCCGCACTGAGAGAAACCAGGAGTAAAATGGAGGAGCTGGAGGAGAAACACCAGGAGTGTGAGGAGACGCTGCGCTTACGGAGCACTGAGATGGAGGTGTGTGTTTTACACAACGTTTAAAACTCTCTGTCACCTTTCTGATCCTTATTGTGTCCCACATTCCTTAAATGGTCATAGCTTCCTGTCTTCCTTTCTGTTTTTTTTTATGACCCCTTATGTTCTTCAGCGAGAAAGGTAAAAGATAAACTGTGTTTGCAAGGAAAACACTGACCAGCCTCTCCGCCCCCTGTTGCTTCCCATAATTTGTGTTTCCCACTCCTTATTTGGTCATGGCTTCCTCGTCCTTCATGGAGAACGTCACAAATTTCTCACTGCTCCTTTCACCATCAATTTTCTTACCTTCTTGTAGAAGGAAACAACAAGGGATTGTAAAGAGGTTATGTTTTTTATATGGTACTAATACAGGAAGCTATTACCAAATAAGGAAACAAAAAAAAAATTATGGTCATTACCAGAGACGGAGAAGCTGATAGGATGGAGTGTTTAGCCAATTACTTATAAACATGGTGGGGCAGTAGCATTGCTAGCGAGGCTGTTAGCTAGCTGTTAGCGAGACTACACTGTTTGCAAGCAATTGTACATTTTATAATTAGCAGAATGGATGCAGTTTCAATGTAGTTAATCCAATTCTGATAGAGTATGTAGCTTCCTGTGTGGATAGCTAGCTTTAGCTAACTATGCTCTTACAGTAGTTTGTCCACTAGGAGTTTTTTCAGTCAAATAAGAATATTATTATTTTTAATATTTTCCATCTCTTTAACTTTTCTATAAGCACTATTAGGCATTTTATAACTTTATAACTAAGGCCTCGTTTCAGCTAATATGTCTTTGTTTTCCTGAAGGTCTGTGAGAACGAGCTGCAGAGGAAGAAGAACGAGGCCGAGCTGCTCCGAGAGAAAGCAGGAAAGCTGGAGAAGGATGTCAAAACTCTGAAGCAAGACCTTCTGGTGGCCAAAGAGGAACATTTAGAGCTCCTGAGCCTGAAGGTCCAGCTGCAGGAGCAACAACATCTACTGCAGGTCTGCCAATCCAAGATGGCCGACCAGGAAACTTCAGGACAAGTCGACGTCCTTCAGAAGGAGGTGGAGAGACTGCGTGAGCAGCTGGAGGACGAGAAACACAAGAAGGAGAAGATCCTGAGCAGCTTCCATCGCGAGAAGCAGACGTGGAACAAAGAGAAGGACAAAGTGATACGCTACCAGAAGCAGCTGCAGTTTAACTACGTGCAGATGCACAGAAAGAACCAGGAGCTGGAGAAAAAACTGAAGGAACGAAACGGCAAAGTGGATAACAGGACAGAAAAGGACGGGGACCAGACGCAGGAGGACACGGACGTCCGCAAGACAGAAGTGCGCTACGATGAAATGGTGGCCACTGAGATATGAAGCAGTGCGCTGTTCCAATCCGATCTTCAGTCCGCACTTGGTCGAGTCATCAGCCATCTTAAGGCTTAATGTACACTCTTAGGGAAAAAAAGGCTCCTCAAGAGTTCTTCAGATGGTTCCGTTTTTTAATCTTAGCTTAAGAACCCTCCTTGAATTGGAAGCCATTGTTTGTAGAGTTATATTTAGAGCCTTCCCTCAGACAGACAGACCAAAGAACCCTTTGCTAGATAAAGTGTACACTTCCCAGAATGCACTGCTACAGTGTCAGGTTTAAATGTTTCAAATCTGTATCGTTCAAATTATTGTCCCTCTCATGGATATTAGCCAACCTTACTCTGCTAGCTAGCAAGTATGCTAGCTAATTAGCACTTCAGCTTAGCAAAGGAGCTGCGATTTAGTCAGAAATTCCATCAAAGTCATTTCCGCTACGTTGCTCTTGTTGCCAAGGTTAAGTCCTGCTGAAAAATATCCATTCCTAGCTCCGCCCCGTCCACTTGCGCTAGAATGTGACGATTGCAACAGGAAATGGGTCTAAACATAACGAGACCTAAATGTAGCGCCCTCTAGTGACACTACATCGTAAGTGTAACTGAAGATTAAAAGTTTGTCTAAATTTTATGAATTTTTTGATGATTGGAATTTATTTACCAGTGAAGATAGTCACTGCAGCAGTTTTTTTTTACATTGTTTTATTAGCTAAATAAACTCTCACTGCAGTTACTGATTATTACATCATAACATATAACAGCCAATCAGGTTCCAGTATGCAAATGCAGACCACGTAGCAGCGACAGTGGAGGGTCGAGGGACGTTTCCAGTTTGCGTAAAAGTGTAGTAGCTTCCGTGGAAACTCCAGATCAAACAAAATATTATTCGATATATATAAAAGATGAGTTTTGTGCTCAGTCTCTGACTTTCTTACGTTAAAATGAGGTACTGAGAGGAAATAAAAATCTACCAAAGCAGATCACACTTTAAACAAACTCGAATAAGCTTTATTTCAACCCTGAACATTTACAATTTCCTCCAAAAATAATGAATCTTTTCTCTGTATTTAAAGCAGAGCAGTGCTTTATTTCAGCCAAACGTCTACACAGACACTAAAACTCCAAACTCTCTAAACTCTCAAGCCACCGACTCGCCGAGGCGCTTCAGGCTCACAGCTCACTACACACACTGAATGATGTACAGAATGTATTGTATATTGCTTATTTATTCTGATAATATAATAAATGGGACTTTTTTTTTTTATAATAACCAGAGTCTTTTGTAGAGAATAAATCGACGCACTCAAACGCGAGCTGTATCTGACTGGACATGTGCTGCTATTCCAGTTTCCACATCAGGGGAATTGCTTAACCTGTCTTCACACTTTCATGTTCACACTCGTCCCACATTTATGGGACTGTTTACCGAGAACGACACACAATACACCTTTTTTATTCTTTATGGAGCTGACTTTGTCTCAGGACTCCAAAAATGTAAAAATGGATCACAGAGAAGTCAGTATTAATAATATTTTGCATCCTGTTCTATACTATAACTAGTGATGTGTCATTTGTGAATGAGTCGACTCTTTGATTTGGCTCTTTTAAGTGAACATTAAGAGTCAACTTTTTTTGTTCTTTCATTTGTTACTCGTTTATTCATTCATTTATTTTCAATCAGAGCTTAAATGTTTCCATAGAAACCATTTTTCACCACCTGAGCTGTTGAATCGTGTTGAATCATTGAATCACAAACACAACAGGTCATAATCAAAATGGTAATTTAGACGAAATTATTTAAATGTATTTTATAAAGTTCAATACAAAGTAAATGTTGTTTTTTTGTTAAACAATTTCAGTCATAGTTGCAGAAAGAACAACAATCACTTTGTGTCCAGTTTAGAAAAAAAATTTAATTCGGGGTCAAAAGAGTCGACTCTTATTGGTGAGCCGAGTCAAATGAACTGACTCACTGAAAAGAATCAGAATTCACATCGTTAGTGAATAAATGTTAATAAAAATCAGCTTTATAGTGTGGATATAAAACTCAAGCATTAATAATGACATCATTTAATAAACATACATAACAGGTCAGAGAGAGAGAGAGAGAGAGAGAGAGGGGCAGAAACAGAGAGACAGGCAGAAACAGTAAACAAAGAGAGAGAGACAGAGAGGCAGAAACAGAAAACAGAGAGAGAGAGAGAGAGGCAGAAACAGAGAGACAGAGGCAGAAACAGAAAACAGAGAGAGAGAGAGGCAGAAACAGAGAGAGAGAGGCAGAAACAGAGAGAGAGAGGCAGAAACAGAGAGAGGCAGAAACAGAAAACAGAGAGAGAGAGAGGCAGAAACAGAGAGAAGCATAAACAGAAAACAGAGAGAGGCAGAAACAGAGAGAGAGGCAGAAACAGAAAACAGAGAGAGAGAGAAACAGAGGGGGGGCAACAGAGAACAGAGAAAGAGAAAGGAAGAAATGGAGAGAGAGAGAGAGTGAAAGGCAGAAACAGAGAGAGAGAATCAGCTCAGTGTTTGAAGGACAGCTATAATGCCAGTAGGTGGTACTGGAGCGCTCTCTAGTGGCCGACAGAGTGCAGCACCACAGTCCACTCGCAGTGACGTGAGGATCTTCTCAGCTCACAGCCCAAAGTGTTGAGGTACACGTTCATCTCATTCTTACCTTCCTGCTTCTCTTCCCGCCGCTCCGTGTCCCGGAGAACCACTCGGGTGAAAGCGGACACGCGCTCAGGAGCCGGAGAGTCCTGCGTAACAATTACTGGCCAAAAATACAACTATTATCAAACCTGTTTCAGCAACCCCTAATCAATCAGATTCTCTTTAATTAAGTTTTTAAATTACTTAATTGATTAATTAGTTAATTGATTAATTAGTTAGCTGTAATATTTGGGTAAAAGAGATATAACACGCTTTCAATCATACGTTTAATCTGTCTTTCTATCTGCTATTAATTAATTCATGATTAATTAACAATTTAACGTTGTTTAATCAGTCCATCAAATACTCAATCAATCAAGTAACTGATTAATTAAAGTCTAATTATGTTTATATTTAGAATTTTAAATAAACATTTTATATGTGATATACACTCAATGTACAGTGTGAAAGAACAATTTTTTTTCTGTTCATGTAAAACAATAAAATAAAATAAAAATCCTAAACTGGCAGAATAAATGTGATCAATAATCTCGATAATTAAATTTCGTGCAGCACTTCGATGTTTAACGAGTTACAGATTCAACACTTTTTCCTTTTTATTGATTAAAACAGCACAGTGGTGAGGGATCCTGGTGAATCTGGCAACCCTGAGCCCGTTGATGGTGATAGTGGTTTTAACATTTTAATATAAAAAATAGAAACAGTGTTTATTTTTATAACATTTCCAGAGTTTTTACTCTTCCAGCAGAATGCAGTATGAAGAGAAGATCAGATGTTTTATGAAATATATAATATTTATAACTTAAAAAAAAAGAGTTATAAAGTTCTGTAGAAAGTTCTGCGCAGCTCATAGAGCAGACGAGTTCTGCGTGTTCCTCTGTTCGTTTAGATGTTTCATCTGAGCTTTGTGCACCAGCTCGTGGATCCTGAACTTGACCTCTGACCTCTCGCCCTCAGGTAACCTCTTCATGATGATGGACATGGACTTGAGGAAGGGCTCGAGGTCGTCCTGATCGTCCGTGATGGGCGTGGCCAGCTTGGCGGCGCCGGCGCCGCTCCTGGTCTTCCTGGAGCCGCAGCAGGTGGAGCAGGTTCTCCTGCACGTCTCGCTCCTGCTGTCCCCCGCGCCGTCCTCGTCGTCTCGCTCCATGTGTCTCTGCAGCACGGCGCACACGTCGTCCTGCGCCCTCATGCGGCTCCGCGACGAGTCCAGACTCCGGAGACAGGAGGTGACGTACACGGAAAAACCGTCCCAGCGCTCGTCCTTCTTCTCCTCCATGGTGCTGCACACGATCCTCCTCAGACTCGCCGAATCCGACTCTTCGTCCTCGTCGTCCTCGTCGCACTGTCGCTTGGAGACGCTTTTGGGGAACATCTGCGGGCTCGGTTTGTCCGAGCAGGGTTTCTTGGCTCCGCAGGAACGCGCCGAGTCCGAGTCGTCGTCCTGGAACGCCCGTTTGCAGAGCTGCTTGGAGAGTTTGGATGCGTCCAGGTTCATCTCCAGCTTGTTCAGGCTGTCCGCCTCGATCTCCACGTCCACCTGGGCGGGGCTCGAATCCTCACAGCCGTTCTCAACCACCGTCACCTGGGCAACAAACAAACAAACAAACAAACAAACAAACTGCTTAAAGGCATGTGTTCAGCTCCATCAGAAACTCTTGCAGGTTTTTTACTTCCTGTTACAGATCCGGAACCTTTGTGGGAGGAGCTTGTGGAAAACAATGCGACTGATTGGTCCGAATGTACTTCCTGCTTTGGTCCGAATGTACTTCCTGCTTTGGACTTTTACTGAAGACGCTTCTACTACTCAACATCCCTGATTGAAACAATACCTGCGTTCAAGATGGCATTTTTGTGGGAGGAGCTTTGGAACTCATCGTTGATTGGTCAGATTTCACTTCCAACCTCAAAGTCATACGTTTGTGGGAGGAGCCTAATCCCTGACAAGCAATAAACAAAATCGTACACAGAATTTCCTGCTTTAGAGTCGGCACTTTTGTAGGAGGAGCTTGTGGAACTCGTCAGTGATTGGTCTGATTTTCTTGCTCCAGATTTGTTGTTTTTTTTTGTGTGTGGGAGGAGCTTGTGGTTGTTTAGTTAATGAACCAGTGCTGAAGTGTTTTCTAATAATGTGACACTGTTTTTTTTGTTTTTGTTTTTTGGCGAAATGTCAATAACACTTAATACTGTAATTATGCATAATGATAAAATTATAGATATTATGATATAATAACCACGATACAATTTCCTAAGCATCATCTACATCATCACCTGTCAGTATTTTTTATCAGTTTTTTGTTACTTGCTGCAAAAAAAGGATTTTTCTATCTACTGTTTCAACTTCGGCGTAATTCTGTATCATATGGTGATGCGATATTTCTGTCGTATCGTCACCTCGTAGTCGAGGTCGGTGCAGTAGTTGCTCCTGCGCTTGATGTGAGGATCGAGGAATTTGAGGCGCTGCATGATCCACTGCTGTCTCGGGGTGAAGAAGCGTCCGTCTGAGCCGTACATCATCTTAGTGTATCTGCTGTACTGAGTCCTGAGAGAGTCCCATTTCTTACGCAGCTCCTTCTCTAAATAAATACACAAATAAATAAATTTAAAAAATTACGGGACTGAAATTATAGAGTTAATGAAGGTGTATCACGATTTTATATATATTTTTTTTTTTTGAGTTTACACAGAATGGTGCGAAAAGCAAGAAACATCTGTGAGTGGAGGATCTGCAGGCTGAAACACCTTGTTGATCAGAGAGATCAGAGGAGAAAGATCAGACTGGTCTGAGCTGACAGGAAGTCTATAGTAACTCAAATAATCACTCTTTACAACCGTGGTGAGCAGAAAAGCATCTCAGCACTCACAACACATCAAACCCTGCAGTGGATGAGCTACAAGAGCAGAAGACCACATCAGGTTCCTCTCCTGTCAGACAAGAGCAGGAATCTGAGGCTCTCATGGGCACAGACTCACCCACACTGGACAGCTGAAGATCAGAAAACCAGTCATCTCGACTTTTTCTAGTCTTCCAGTCCGTGCCCATGATAGCCTCAGATTCCTGTTCCTGATGGAACCTGATGTGTTCTTCTGCTGTTGTAGCTCATGTGTTGTGCGCTCTGTGATGCTTTTCTGCTCACCACGGTTGTAAAGAGTGATTATTTGAGTTACTATAGACTTCCTGTCAGCTCAGACCAGTCTCAGTCTGCTCTTTCCCCTCTGATCTCTCATCAACAACATGTTTCAGGTTGCAGATCCTCCGCTCACAAGATGTTTTTTGTTTTTCGCACCATCCTGTGTAAACTCTAGAGACTGTTGTGCATGAAAATTCCAGGAGATCAGCAGTTTCTGAAAAACCTAAACCAGCCCATCCATCGCCAACCACCAGGCAATATCAAGAATATTGTCTCAATCTGAATCGGATTGCATGACTCAGTACTAATTTGAATATTGCAAATTTACGATTAATATCAGAATATTGATGCGCATGTAAACATAGGCAACATGCAGGTGTACAGGTGTTCCTAATAAAGTGGACAGTGAGTGTATAGGTTGATAATCTATTACCAGCAATACAGGAGTGTTTTTTTTTTTTTTTTTTTTAAACTATAAATTAAAAAGTTTTATTTCTGCAATGTCTACAAATATAAATTACACCGACAAATTAAACCGATATAAAAAAATAAATACAATAATAAAAAATAATAATACATTTTTTTAAGGTTCAGTATTGCTTCCGATCACGTTTTGTAAATGATATATATCTTAAAAAATATTTTTTCCCAAAAAAAAATTTTTAAAAAGGCATCTTCATATCAGCGATATGGTTTGAAAGTGTATCGTGATCTGATTTATCGCGATATTGATCTCACGCCGTGACGTCACTCCGCCATTTTGAAACTCCGCCATGTTAACGGTGAAGCGGTGTTCGGTGAGCGCGCCGCTCCTGTGTGTGTGTTTACAGGTGTGTGAATAAAGAGCAGGGAGGCGTTTCACCGCTGATCTGGAAGTGTTTAGCCAGCTCCAGCCAGGCGTTCATCTTCGCCGTCTTGTTGGTGAAATTCATCTCCGTGTTGTCGAATAACTCCGGCTTTCCCTCCATCATGGCCACGAACTCCTCCTCTTTATCGTTAGTCCACGGAGCCGCCATTTTATAACATTTTAGCATCTCACAGCAGAACCGTTACCGCAAAAACTGCCATCCAAATCCCACAACCGGAAGTGCTATCCCTGCTAGCACATGAACTTCCGGTCTGTACGGCTGAATCCCAAACACACCCTGACTTCCCTTTCAAAGTGCACTACGTAGTTAGTGACAGTGAAACTTATACACCCTACCTAGGGCACTAGTTTATCCAAAACACACATATTTAGAATTCAGCCTCCGAAAGGGTTTTTAAATTTGACTTTTCCGCCAATTGCTGAGTGAAAAGTCTTTTTGTTTGTTTGTTTGTTTGTTTGTTTTGATATTTTCATTTTAATAAAGCATTCCTCATGCTACAAGAAAACTGTTAAAACATGGGGTCTGTTCTAAATTTTGTATAAAATAAAATAAATTTTAAAATAAAATAAATGATAAATTTGGTAAAAAATTTTTTGCATTTTTTATTATATTATCAGCTTCAAATTTATTTATTTATTTGATTTTTTTAAAATGTATATATTTGATTCTTCTTCTTCTTCTTCTTCTTCTTCTTCTTCTTTCGGCTTTTCCCTTCAGGGGTCTCCACAGCGAATCATCACTCT
>CM075010.1:27635715-27651810 GCA_037576675.1 Pangasius sanitwongsei
GCTCCAACATCTAGTGGAAAGCTTCCCAGAAGAGTGGAGCTCATTATAACAGCACACACAGGGGAATAAATCTGGAACGAGACGTTCAACAAGCATATGGGTGTGATGGTCAGGGGTGCACATACTTTTGGCTGTATCGTGTATTTAATATAATGAATCTAATAAGTTGTTAAACATATTGGAATATTATTATCGACCATCAACATGCATTCTACTATTACATCAACAACAACAACATTAATTATTATAATACAGTAAACTAGTCAAATAAAATATTTATAATATTTACAGTATAATAACATGCAAATAAATACATTGCAATGATATTATTTTAAATAAATAGAACAACAATAGCTATATAATAAATACATATTTATGTAAAATCATTAACATAATAACAGTATTAATTGTCAAGAAGTTTTACTATGTATTTTTCAATTTCTTTTGATTGATTTTTATTTTTCCATTAATTCTTCCCATGTGGTGTTTTTTATTTATTTATGTATTATTATTTGTTGTTGTTGTTTGTTTGTTTGCTTAATTGTTGTTGTTGTTGTGTTAATTGCTGTGTTTTTCGCTGCCTTCTTGGCCGGGTCACTGTTGTAAAAGAGATTTTATCTCAATGAGTTTTTATCCTGGTTAAATAAAGGTTCCTTACTAAAGAAGTATTAAAATAATGGAGGTGTATAGATGTTAAATCTTTACATAGTGTGCACAGTGTTAAATCTGTATTTAAATCCAAACCCAAGCCGCTTGTTTCTCCATATGCCATATGTCTGTACTGTAACCCCGCCCCCTCAACGTCAACATCAACATCACCCCATCACACACCCCCACCTACCACCACCACCACCACCTCCACCACCACCTTGTCCCGTCCGACCCCCTCGGGTGCACTGAAGCGTCGCGCGCTGTTCCGCGCCCTTACCGGTGCACATGGAGGAGGAGGAGGAGAAGGAGGAGGTGGTATAGCGGTGGTAGTGGATGAGGATGTGGGCGTGGCCTGATCGCGCGTTCCCGTGCTGTTCCCCGCCCCTGTCTTGTGTGTGTGTGTGTGTGTGTGTGTGTTCTGCTCTCCGGTGTGAGTCTCCCTCCATGCCAGTCCCTCTCTGCTCTCTCTCTCTGCTCTCTCTCCCTCTCTCTCTGTATCTCTCTATCACTCTCTCGGCTCGGACCGGACGCACGCCATGGACTCGGACGGCACTCAGAGCGGCTCGGATTCCCCGCACGACCCCTGGTACCGACATTTTATTTTGTTCATTCTCATTTCATTCCCCCGGGTTTAACTTTGTAACCTTCATCCCGGAGAGAAATAATAACAATCATAATGACGAATGAAGGCAAACAAAGGAGCCGAAACGTGCAGCTCACCTCTCTGTCTCAGGGGCTGTGTCTCAATCTGCGGCTGCTCAGTGCGCCGAGGGAGCGAGGGAGCGAGCCAGACACACTCCTGTGCAAAACTAAAACTCAGTCAGATGCTGTGCAGAAACAATTTAAGTAATTGAAAAGTGCACTTGTTGATACTGTGTGTGTGTGTGTTTGTGTTTGTGTGTGTGTGTGTGTTTCTTTCTTATGTTCCGGCAGCAAAATGTTCATCGGAGGTTTGAGCTGGCAGACTACTCAAGGTGAGCAAAAAGTTTTTGGGGGGTTAAAAAAAAAAAAAAAAAAAAAAGAGGAAACTTTATTTCTCTACAATATGCTAATTATAAAGCTGATTAATGATTGGCGGATTGGACCAGAGCGCGCTTACACGCGCGTGCGTTTCTGTAAAAAGAAAACAAATGTTTACAAGACAATAAATAAGTAAATAATAAAAGTAAACTAATCAGTGTGTGTGTGTGTGTGTGTGTGTGAAATGAGTTTATGATCATGTTTTTTTAAATTTTCGCTAATTTACTAAGTTAGTTTTTTTTCTACTGAAAGATGTGTGTGTGTGTGTGTGTAACCTGAGGGTTGTGATGCTGTGTGTGTGTGTGATACACAATCGCGTTTAGCTCTTTGTTGAAGTGAAAAAGCACTAAATCCTTCCTGTCATTTGAACTCCTGTGAGTGTGTGAAGATTTATTTGGGAGAAACACACACACACACACACACACTTCCTCCAGGATGTTTTTGATCAGTAGATAATTAGATAGTGATTAAAATCACGTGGTGATTTATTTGATGTCACAGCTTTTGAGTTTTTGTTAGAATAAAATTTGTTTAGCATCATCAGTTGTGTAAGAACACACACACTAATATTCAACTTACTTTATTAACTATACACACACACACACACACACACACATATAGTAGATGTAGCAAAAATTAAACGTAGTGAAGAAAAAAAATGTCCATCATCATCTGGACGAAGTTTCTCTGGAAACTTTGTCTAAAGCGCTTTATTTTTACTACGTCTCCTATTATTCCTCAAACACACGACAGTTACGTCCTCGACTTTAAAATGTGTTATTAATTATTTAATTATTACATATAATTCGTTCAAAATTCAAAACGTTAATTAAAAACATCAGTCTTGTTTTTTTAAATTTGTTATTATTTATTCTTTATTTTCCATAAGAACCAGAAAAAAAATTGTTGTACAAGATGCTTGTGCATATAATAATAATGTTTTTGAAATTTTTTTAAAATTATGATGTATAAAATAATACTATAAACACTTTTACACAGCTCATAGAGCAAAATATCCTAAACAAGCAGAACAACCTGAACTGACGTTCGACAACTGAAGTGACGTTAAAGTGTAATGTACTGTGTATAATGTAAACAATTATAACAAATAAATTAAATATGAATTATACATATATATATATATATATTTGGTTTTGTGTTCACGCAGAGGGACTGAAGGATTATTTCTGCAAATTCGGTGAGGTGAAGGAGAGCATGGTGATGCGAGATCCGGTTACGAAGCGCTCCAGGTGAGGCATCAACGCTGCATCTGTTAAAAAACTCCTCAAAATGTTTTCACTTGTTTTTCATTTCTTTCTCAAATCTTTTATTTCTCTCCACAGGGGATTCGGGTTTGTCACGTTTGCCGACCAGGCCGGTGTGGATAAAGTTCTGGCTCAAACCCGACACGAGCTCGACTCCAAAACGGTGAGAGTTCACTTGCACACTTTGCTGATTTTTTTTCCGCTATTAGGGATTTGTGATACGACAAAAATATCACTTCGCAAATCCCTGAAGATGTTTTCTTGCTTTATGATGCACAATAAGTTAATATTTTGGTGAACAGAATACCAGAAAGCAGCTTTTTAAACACATTTCATAAGATGAATTTAACTGAGCATCTAGAATTTTTTTTTGTCAAATGTCTTTTTGTGCTCCTGTTACGAGAATCTTTTAAGATTACAAGTTGTGATGCAATGTTGACGTTTCTCAGTATAGCGGAACTCATTGAAGTTGTTGTAGTGATCGATTAAAGGTGTTACTAAAGTGTAATTTTAGTCAAAATGAGTCGACAGTTGATTTTTTACAAAATTTACCAACATATCTGAGGTAAACACTGGAATTCTTGATTGTTTTATTATGCTAGTGGTGATGCTAGGTGTAATTACAGTGTCATTTTAGTCATATTGTCTTTTTTTTTTTAGTAATTTACAAACATATCTGAGGTAAATTTTGGTGTTCTTGATTGTTTTGTTATGCTAGTGATGATGCTAGGTGTAATTACAGTGTCATTTTACTCGTATTGTCTGTTTTTAGTAATTTACCAACAAATCTGAGGTAAATGTTGGTGGTTTTTGATTGTTTTGTTACGCTAATGTTGATGCTAAGCATAATTACAGTGTCATTTTTGTCATATTGTCTGTTTTTAGTAATTTACTAACAAATCTGAGATAAATGTTGGTGTTCTTGATTGTTTTGTTATGCTAATGGTGATGCTAAGTGTAATTACAGTGTCATTTTAGTCATATTGTCTGTTTTTAGTAATTTACAAACAAATCTGAGGTAAATGTTGTTGTTGATTGTTTTATCATGCTAGCGATGATGCTATGTGTAATTAAAGTGTCAGTTCTGTTCTACTGTGTATTTCTTAGTAATGTACAAACAAATAGAAGGTAATTGTTGGCGTTGTTGATTGTTTTGTTATGCTAGTGGTGATAATAAGTGCAATTACAGTGTAATTTCAGTCAAATTTGACCTTTTTTAGTAATTTACCAAAAGATCTGAGGTAAATGTTGGTGTTCTTGATTGTTTGGTCTCATTTCCACAGTCACTGTCTTTACAGATATGTCTAAAATACCGACCAGCTACATCCCAGCTATCTACTTTTTTTAGCCTAAGTGTCACAGTTGTTAGCTAGCTTGTTGTCTGTGTTTCCCAGTTTCCTAGCAGCCATGTTCTCACAACTTTAACCACTTGAATGCGAGTTTTGAACAGTAGAGCTGTTCAGAAAAGCGTACTGTGACGTTGTTTATTGTGATATCGATATCATATTGTTGTTTCGCCCAGCACTTCAGATCTCTGCTATTCTTTTGCCTGTTTTGATGTTACAGATTGTTCGATTATGTCACGTTATTTCGACTGTGTGGCCTCGGGTTGTGTTGCCAGGCCGTTAACTCGATGTGAACACTCACTAGAGATGCGTTTTTTTTTTTGTTTTTTTTTTCCACAAGCACCTGCAGGAAGATTGAGAGATTTTGAGGGTTTGAAGTAAAAGGACACACACAATAAGACTATTTTCTCTCTCTCTCTCTCTCTCTCTCTCTCTCTTTCTCTCTGGGCGAGAGATAATAGTCGAGACCTTTGGATAATCTGATATTGCGAATATTCTAGAAAGGACGAGCACGTTTTAAGAAGTGTGTGTGTGTGTGTGTGTGTGAGAGAGAGAGAGCTCTTAGTGCTATTCGAAGTCAAAATCAATTAGGCCCAGATTTGGCCTGGCATGGAGAGAGCGGGCGAGCGAGAGAAAGAGAGAGAAAGAGAGAGAGAGAGAAAGGCAGCATTCCCCTCCCTCTGTGAAGTTGTCAGGGAAGAGTTGTGATCGCTATGGTAACCCCAAACCCCGCACGGGATATTTGTCCACTTTCAGCGCGATTGATTCGATGATGTTTCCCGAAGCAGGATGTGATTCTCGGTTCTGTCGCAAAACCGAGGTGTTCAGACAGTTAAAAGTTTTGAAACTGTGAATGTAAAGCGTTTGTGAGTGTGTGTGTGTAAGTCTGTGTGTGTGTGTGTGTGTGTAAGTCAATGTGTGTGTGTGAGTCTAAGTCTGTGTGTGTGTGTGTGTGTGTAAGTGGGTGTGTGTGTGCAGGAGCTTTTGTCAGCCTGGGACAATGGCGCCCGTTGGTTGCCACGGTGACCATGGAGTCGCTCCCCCAGGGGGTCGAATAGAGGGAGGGAGAAAGGGAGGGAGCGGGGGATGAGAGGGAGAAAAACTTTCTCATCTCTTCCTGTAAACATCTGAGCAAGTGTGTGTGTGTGTGTGTGTGTGAGTGTGTGTGGTTAAGGTGTTCTGTTTGTCAGAAAGAATACAGGTGTATACACTTTTCCCATGTACACTTCCCTTCAGACACACACACAGATTTTTGTGAGTGTGTGTGTGTGTGAATGTGTGTGTATGTGTGAATGTGAGTGTGTGTGTGAATGTGAGTGTGTCCTGCTGACCTATTTGAACCGCTCTCCGGGATCACATTCCTGAAAACACTCAGATAATCTTTCTGTGTAAGAACACGAATGGAGAGACTAGTGAACGAGGGAACATGGAGGAGAGAGGGAACATGGAGGAGAGAGGGAACATGGAGGAGAGAGGGAACGAATGTTGAGGAGAGTGAAGTTGGAAAACCGAGGGAACGAGGAAACATGGAGGAATTAAGGACCATGGAGAATTGAGAGAACATGGAGGAGAGATTAACTTAACCTGCAATTGAAGAGAGAGAGAGAGAGAGAGTCATACAGAAAGAGAAACAGGAAAAAAAAAGAAAACAATGAACAACTGAAAGAGTGAGACAGGAGAAAAGATATATAGAGAGAGATTGTAAAGAGGGACTGCTTAAACGGAGGAGTAGAGTCTGAAAACAAGTGATGAGAAAGTGAGGCAGAGGAGAAGAAATAAAAAAAATATAAAGAGAAATAAAAAGCGAGAGGAGACTGGAAAAAAGGTAGACACTGGAAACTAGAGCGAGAAAGTAAATAGAGTGAGACTGAAAAATAAAGAGTGACTGGAAAAAATAGGGAGGGACACACTGGGAGAAAAGAGAGACTAGAAAAATGGAGAGACTAGGAAAAGGGTGGAAAGAGAGAAATTAAAAAAGAGAGAGACTGGAAAATGAATAGTGAGACTGGTGATTTGAAAGAGAGGCTGCAGAGAAGAGGTATGGAAAGAAACAGTAAGGCTGGAAAAAAATAAAGATAAGATAGAGAGAGAGACAGAGAGTGTGAGAGAGAGATAGCGAGTGAGAGAGAGACACTGTCAGAGAGAGAGACAGAAAGAGTGAGAGACAGACAGAAAGAGTGAGAGAGAGACAGTGGTTCAGAGAGAGAGACAGAAAGAGAGAGAGAGACAGAAAGAGTGAGAGAGAGAGACAGTGATTCAGAGAGAGACAGAAAGAGAGAGAGAGAGAGACAGTGATTCAGAGAGAGACAGAAAGAGAGAGAGAGACAGCGAGTGAGAGAGAGACAGAAAGAGAGAGAGAGAGAGACAGTGATTCAGAGAGAGAGACAGAAAGAGTGAGAGAGAGACAGTGAGAAATTATCGTGAGAGCTAATCTGATTTGTGTAAACAGGATTGACACAACCGGACACAAGTGTCCTCGTCCAACTGTAATTGTGTGTGTGTGCATGTGCGTGTGTGTGTGTGTGTGTGTGTGTGTGCGTGTGTGTGTGTATGCATGTGCGTGCGTGTGTGTGTGTGCGTGTGTCTGTGTGTGTTTGTGTGTGCGTGTGTCTGTGTGTGTGTGCGTGTGTGTGTGTGTATGCATGTGCGTGCGTGTGCGTGTTTGTGTGCGTGTGTCTGTGTGTGTGCGTGTGTGTGTGTGTGTATGCATGTGCGTGCGTGTGTGTGTTTGTGTGCGTGTGTCTGTGTGTGTGCGTGTGTGTGTGTATGCATGTGCGTGCGTGTGTGTGTGTGTGTATGCATGTGCGTGCGTGTGTGTGTGTGTTTTGTGCTACTGAGCCGCATCCGCTGAAGCTGTTTTGAATTTTGGAGTGTTTTAAGGCTTTTCATCATCCAGCGCCGTAAACTTTAAACACACACACACACACACTCACACACACACACACACACTCACACACACACACACACGATGTGTTTTCACTAACAGGGGTGTGGTGTAGGTGTGTGTGTGTGTGTGTGTGTTTTGCTCAAATCACAGAGGATTCTTATTCACGGTGTGAAGGGAAACACAGCTCGCTTCACACCGCCACAGCCTCTTACACACATTACACACACACACACACATACACACACTACACACCCATACACACACACACACACTACACACACACACACTACACACACAGAGTGTGTATAATCTCCATTCGTTTATACAGAGGTAAAGTCAACAGTCGTGTGACTGCACTGATTTTGGCTGCATGCCAACGAACCACGACATGGATTTTCCTAAAATATAACACTGACTTCTTTTTTTCATCCATCCATCCACCTCTTCATCCATCCATCCACCTCTTCATCCATCCATCCATCCACCTCTTCATCCATCCATCTATTTACTTCTAATCGCCCTTCATAACCAGTGTGACACATCTTCCTGGGTTATCATGGGGGGAAATATTTATTTTATTTATTTATTCTACATTAAAAATATAAATAAATTATTTATTCATTTATTTTTTTTAAGTAATATTCATTCATGTATATATTTTGTATTTATTTTATTTTATTTTTTGGTTCATATTTAGTTGCTTTTAAATATATTTTAATGTATATATATATATTTTTTTACATTTATTATTTTCTTTTTTTTTTTTTTTTTTTTACAATATTTTTAAAACAAGAAACTCACCATTCTGGAAAATAAATAAATAAATAAATAAATAAATATTCCATTAACTGGAAAAATATATATTTTTTTTTCTTTTTTTTTTCTTTTTTTAAATTTAATGTGACTATGGTAAAAAAAAAGAAAAGAAATAATTTAAATATTTTTTGTTAATTTGTTTATCTATTTAAATTCATTTATATTTGTGTTAAACTTCCCTTTTTTTAAAAAAACAAACGAATGACCCTTGACCTTTTGCGTGTTGATTGTTGTTTATCCGTGTGTGTGTGTGTGTGTGTGTGTGTGTGTGTGTCTCTGACCGTGCACAGGAGTGTTGGGACTCCAGGCGTGACTCGAGGTGATTATGTCCAGCCTAGACTAGAGACTTTAGTCCTAAAACCGTAGCGTCCGATTTGCTGTGTGCGGACTTAGCCTAGCGTCTTCGCTGTGGTTTGGGACGGAGCCGTCGTGGCTGTAGTGTCGGGAGGTGCTAGCTCTTTTAGCGTAGCTTCGCTCTGAAGACTGAGACTAATCTACTAGCGCTGTGCTGCCTTCACCGTCTTCTCGCCCTTTAACCTCAGTACAGCATGACGTAGAGTAGACCTGGGTACCTAGCGCTCAACTAGAGAAGTTTCTAGACTAATATTACACAAGTCCAGACAGGACGCGCGTTCACGCTACTCTTCATATTTTCTGTTCTGTTATCTCAAGTTCTTGGATTATTTTTTGAGTCTAGATATCAAATGCTAATAAAAAATACCTCAGAGTTATCAAAAAACTGTACAAAATTACCTTAGAATGGATTTAAAATCGATTTATAACAAATTAGCTGCTACGGAAATAACTAGCGTACGTTCTACCTTAATTTAGCGCTTCTCAAACGAGTATGTATAGAATTAGCATTTGAGTATTTGACCAAATTACTTCCTCAAAGCTAATCACATCATCGTTGTTATCTTATTAAATAAATTCTTACGCGTCAGGCTGAATGAGTATGTACAAACTAGGTAGCTATAACTACGTAGCTAGCATAAAATTTAGACGCCTTCTTTCAACCGAATTGTTTCTACATTGCTAATCTTTAAGAAGAACTTTCCGCATGAAGCTAAATGAGTATGCATAGGATTAGCTACTTAGCTAGCGCAAAATGAGACTAGCTAATTTGTGTCTTTAGACCCAATTATTTCTACAAAGCTGATTATTTTTCTTTGTTTTTAAGAATTGTGCGAAGCTAAATGAGTAGGTAAAGAATTAGCTTTAGCTGCCTAGCTAGCTAGCGTTTTCTCATTCATGAGAAGAATCGAGTTTCCATCTTGAGATAACGGAACTGAAAATAATAATAATAGTAATAATGGTGATGATGATGATGATGATGTAATGCCTGACTTTTCTGGACTTCTGTATTAATTTTAGAATATTTGAAATATTTAGCATGTGTGCACCTAGCATAGCATCTTGGTCTTGATTGACTGGTTTGATTTTCCTGCACATGGTGTGTGTCTGCACTCTGACAGTGTGCTGAAATCAGCATGGTGTGATGGGCGGAGCTTAAGTTAAAATCGATCAGCCAATCACAAAACTGATCGTGTGACATCACCACTAGTCCTGCGTCTCACTTCTTTAGCTTGAGACACTGCTAGAATTATAAAATAAAATAAATTAGCCATATTAGCTAGGCTAGCAAGCTACCCGAAAACAGCCCCGCTAATTAGTTAGCTTAGCTAGCATTCTCTCTTAAGCAGTTAATATGTAATATAACATAGCTAGCCAGAGTTTGCTAGCATGCTAGGAAACGTTAGGTAAACTATTGTGATGATGTAATATGATCAAATTTACGATTTAACTTAAGCTCCGCCCCTTTCTGAAGCATTAAAAATCTGTTGGAAGCCATTTTGGAAAACAAAAATTGAAGGCAGCATCGAAAATGTAGTTTCAAGAATTTGTTTATTTCTTTTTTCTTTTTCTTTTTTTTTTTTTTTTTTACAAACACAACATCATGATTACATCATAAACTGTGATCGTAAATGGAATTGACACAAAAAATGTTTTATTACTGACTTTCTGTTAGTGTGTGTGTGTTAGAGTGTGTGTTAGAGTGTGTATATGTGTTTTAGAGTGTGTGTGTATGTGTGTGTTAGAGTGTATGTGTGTGTGTGTTAGAGTGTGTGTGTGTGTGTTAGCGTGTGTGTGTGTTAGAGCGTGTGTGTTTTAGAGTGTGTGTGTGTGTGTGTGTGTGTGTTATAGAGAGAGAGAGAGTGTGTGTGTGTGTTTTAGAGTGTGTGTTAGCCGGTGTATGTTAGAGTTTGTGTCAGAGTGTGTGTGTGTGTTTTAGAGTGTGTGTCTGTGTGTGTGTTAGAGTGTGTATGTGAGTGTGTGTGTGTTTTAGAGATAGTGTGTGTGTGTGTGTGTTAGCCGGTGTGTGTTAGAGTTTGTGTTAGAGTGTGTGTGTGTTTTAGAGTGTGTGTGTGTGTGTTAGAGTGCGTGTGTGTGAGAGTGTGTGTGTGTCTGTGTGTTAATATGTGTCTCCTCTTCCCTCTTTTCTTGTCTTTCTCTTTTTCTTCTTCATGTAACGTTATTATACGTGGTGTGTGTGTGTGTCCGAGCGTGTGTGTGTGTGTGCAAGTCCAAGCACGTGTGTGTGTGTGCATGTGTGTGTGAGAGTGTGTGTGTGAGAGTGTGTGCGTGTGTGATAGAGCGTGTTTGTGTGTGTGTGCGTGTGAGTGTGTTAGAGCATGTGTGTGTGTTAGAGTGTGCGTGTTAGTGTGTGTGTGTGCTAGAGCGTGTGTGTGTGTGTGTGTTAGAACGTGTGTGCGTGTGTTAGAGCGTGTGTGTGTGTGCTTGTGTTAGAGTTTGCGTGCGTGTGTGTTAGTTAGAGTGTGTGTTAGAGTGTGTGTGTTATAGTGTGTGTGTGTTAGAACGTGTGTGTGTGTTAGTTAGAGTGTGTGTGTGTGTGTGTTAGAGCGTGTGTGTGTGCTTGTGTTAGAGTTTGCGTGTGTGTGTGTGAGTGTTAGTTAGAGTGTGTGTTAGAGTGTGTGTGTGTGTGTTATAGTGTGTGTGTGTGTGTGTGTTAGAGTGTGTGTGTGTGTGTTAGAGCATGTGTGTGTGTGTGTGTGTTAGAGTGTGTGTGTATGTGTGTGTGGGTGTATATGTGTGTGTGTGTGTGTGTGTGTGTTAGTTAGTGTGTGTGTGTGTTAGTGTGTGTGTGTTAGTTAGTGTGTGTGTGTGTTAGAGCGTGTGTGTGTGTGTTAGAGCGTGTGTGTGTGTTAGAGTGTGTGTGTTAGAGCGTGTGTGTGTGTGTGTGTGTGTTAGAGTGTGTGTGTGTGTGTATGTGTGTGTGGGTGTATATGTGTGTGCGTGTGTGTGCTTGTGTTAGAGCTTGTGTGTGTGTTAGTTAGTGTGTGTGTGTGTTAGAGCGTGTGTGTGTGTGTGTGTTAGAGTGTGTGTGTGTGTGTGTTAGAGTGTGTGTGTGTGTGTGTGTTAGAGCGCGTGTGTGTGTGTGTTAGAGCGTGTGTGTGTGTGTGTGTTAGAGCGTGTGTGTGTGTGTTAGAGTGTGTGTGTGTGTTAGAGTGTGTGTGTGTTAGAGTGTGTGTGTGTGTGTGACCCCTCTCCTCCACTCAGTGACAGATGGGACTGGCAGCCCCCAGAGTCCCACCGCTCTCTCGCTCTTTTTTCTTTCTCCTCGTCTTTTCTTCTCTCCTGGTAACCAGAGAACTTTTTCTACTCCCTCGTCCTCTTTGTCCTCCTTCTGTTCACACAGAAACTCTCCCTTTCTCCCTCGCTCTCTCTCCCTCGCTCTCTCTCCCTCGCTCTCTCTCTCCCTCGCTCTCTCTCTTTCACTCTTTCGCTTTCTCTCGTGTTCTCTCCCTCGTCTTTCACCCCTCTCTCTCTTTCTCTTTCATTTATAAACTCTCTGTTTTCTGTCTTTTCTTCCTCTCTCCATTAGTTACCACCTCTCTCTCTCTCTCTCTCTCTCTGTCTCCGTCTCCACCTCATTCTCTTTTTTCTTTCCTGCCGTATCTATTTGTTCTCCTTTTATTTCTCATTCACCTGTTTTTTTATCCCTTTCTCTTTTTTCTTTTACTCTCTCTCTCTCTCCTACTTGCCATCTTTGTATCTCCCTCAACTTTTCAATCTGTCTTTCTTTCTTTCAATCTTTTTTCCTCTTACTATCTCTTTCTTTCTTTTTTCATTTTTTCTATCTTTCTTTCTTTTGTTCTTTTTCCTCTGATACTATCTCTTTCCTTCTTTGTTCTTCTTTCACTTTTTCTCCTTTTTCATACTTTCTTTTTTTCTTGTATACTGTCTCTCTCTTTCTTTCTTTCTTTCTTTCTTTCTTTTTCTTTTTCTCTCTCTTTATTTTTCCTCTAATACTCTCTTCTTTTTTCCTTTCTTTCCTTCTTTCTTACTTTTTTCATACACCCCTCTTCGTGACTTTCTTTTTTCTTTCAATCTTTATTTCTTGCTCTCTCTCTTTCACTGTCTGATCTCTTCTCTTCTCATTCTGTTCTTCACTCGATTTCTTTTTTCTCGCTCAATGACGTAATAAATCAGTGTTCGTACTTTTTTTTATTTTTTTTTATTTATTCATAAACACTAAGAAAGTGTGTGTTCTGAAGGTGATGATGTCATCAAAATAACAGCCAATCACACGCCGTGTCTGGTTACGTATTAATACAGAGCTATACGCTATTTAGCAAAAGATGGTAGCTAGCTAGCTTAGCTCTTTGCTAAACTATTTAGTATTGCAGGTCCATATTATTAAGAACACTAGCATGTGTTAGCATGCTAGCCAGTGTTTAGTGTTTAGCATTTTAGCAACTAGCATGTTAAAATAGTTAAAGTTAGTGTACAGGTTAGCGTAGCCGTTCTGTCTGCTAAATCTTATCCACACTAAACATTTCATTAGCGATAATTAGCCACGTGTTTTTTAATAAGTTAAAGTTTTTGCGTAAAAGTTGAAAAATATGACGCAGCAACGTTGTGATGTCGAGTTAAAGAGCGAACAGGAATGTCGTCCATGTTACTGTTTCGCTAATTGTTTCTTTTTTCTTTTCCGCTCTTTTTTTTAGATCGATCCGAAAGTGGCGTTTCCTCGTCGAGCTCAGCCGAAGGTGAGTCAATAAAGGGGCCTTGCTAAGTAGTGCGCACTACACTGAGTGTTTGTTGCGGGATTCATCAGATATGCACCGACATTCCGACTTCCCACCTGTGATGCCGGAATTCCGGCTAGCGTTCCCTCATCCTTTCATCGTCTGTTTTCTTTTTTTAGCTTGTGACGAGGACGAAGAAGATCTTCGTGGGCGGATTATCGGTGAACACAACGATCGACGACGTGAAGCAGTACTTCGACCAGTTCGGGAAGGTGAGTGACGGAGCGAGGGATGGAGAGAGAGAGAGAGAGAGAGGGATGGAGAGAGAGAGAGGGAGAGAGAGGGATGAAGAGAGAGAGAGAGAGATGGAGGAGCCACAGTACCTCGACTCCGCCCACCACCAGCAAAACGAAATCAAACACAGATGTTAGTGTTGCTATAGCGATGAGATACTTCACCAAAAAGAGAAAACAAACAAACAAACAAACAAACAAATAAATAAATACAATAGATCATGGCAGTTATATTGACATTTACGCAATTTAAAAAATAATAAATATATTTTTATACATTTAAATATTAAATGAATGAACAAATTTGTCTGTGATTTTGGTTTCACTTTTTTAAATATTGTTTTAAAAAAAAAAAATTTCAGATTAAGAAAATAATAATAATAATAATAATAATAATAATAAAAAGTATGTTTAAAGTTTTAACTAACTTTGTACAAAGGAATATTTATTTTATTATTTTATAAAAATGTTTATTAATTTTTTTGTGATTTTGTTTTAAATATTTTTAAATGTTGTTATTTTATTGTTTTAAAATTGATAGTTTGATATAATGAAGTTTTTAAAATATATACATTTATATTTTTATTTCTTTTTTTTTTCTTTTTTTTAATCAAAGAAAGAAAAGAAAAATAAAGAAAGTGCGACGTGATTAGAGCAGAAACACACATTTATCATCTAATCTTAAACTTTTTAGTGTTTAGATAGAGACGTGTGTGTGTGTGGAGGTGTGTGTGTGTGTGTGGAGAGGTGTGTGTGTGTGTGTGTGTGTGTGTGGAGGTGTGTGTGGAGAGGTGTGTGTGTGGAGGTGTGTGTGTGAGTGTGTGTGTGTGTGTGGAGGTGTGTTTGGAGCGAAGGGGCTGAAAGAGGGGAAGACAACGAGAAAGAAATAGCGAGGAAAAAGAAACAGAACCGAAACTCTTCTTACAAATCATCGCCACAGAAACCTCCCTCTCTCTCTCTCTCCCTCTGTCTCTCTCTCTCTCCCTCTGTCTCTCTCTCTCTTTCTCCCTCTCTGTCTCTTTCTCTGTTTCTCTCTCTCTCCCTCTCTGTCTCTCTCTTTCTCTCTCTCTCTCTGTCTCTCTCTATCTCCCTCTCTGTCTGTTTCTCTCTCTCTTTCTCCCTCCCTCTCGTCACGTCTTGCTGTCGCTCTTTCTCCTGTAGTTAATGAATTCTTCCTCTTTGTTACCCTCACACACACACACTCACACACACACACACACTCACACACACACACACACTCACACACACAGCACTCACTAACTTTATTCCCACAATGCAAAGTTTAGGGAAAGTGTGTGGAAGAGAGGCAGAGAGAGAGAGACTGGGGGAGGGGAAAAATAAAATAAAGTGTAATTAAAAAAAGAAAAAAAAAGAAAAACAAGAGGAAGAAAAAAAGAGTGAGAGAAGGAAAGAAAAAAATGGTAACAATTTGAGAAAGTGAGATCAGGAGTTTGTTCTGATTAGTGGGACTTTAAAGAAAGAAGAAAGAGAAACAGACAGAAAAAGATAGACAGTAAGAGAGACAGAAAAAAGAGAGAAAGGAAGAAAAAAGGGTGAATGAAAGAGAAAGAATTTAGATTTTGGAACAGACAGAGAGTGAGACGGGTGATGCAGAGAGTGAGACAGAGTGAGACGGTGTGAGATGCGTGATACAGAGAGTGAGACAGGTGAGACAGAGTGAGATGGGTGAGACAGAGAGTTAGATAGAGTGTGAGACGAGTGATACAGAGAGTGAGACAGAGAGTGAGACAGGTGATGCAGAGAGTGAGACGGAGAGTTAGACAGGGTGTGAGATGCGTGATACAGAGAGTGAGACGAGTGAGACAGAGAGTGAGACAGGTGAGACAGAGAGTGAGACAGGTAAGTTGTCAGGGTGAGTTTGAGATGATATTTGTGTGAAATGGAGAAGAATGATAGAAAGTGGGAGAAAGAAAAGATGGAGAGAGTGAGATGAAGTGTGTGAGCTAAAGTTTGTGTGTGTGTGTGTAGGGGGGGTGGTTGGGGGGTAAAAGGGAGGGTCTGCAGCTCTTGAATGTGAATTAATCTGATGGAGCAGCTGCTGTTGCCCCCCTTGCACCCCCCTACTGCCCCGTTACCACGGCGACCAGCCCTCCTATTGTCCCTGAGTCATTCAGCGGCCGAGAGGTTTTGTTATGTGTGTGTGTGTGTGTGTGTGTGTGTGTGTGCGCACACTCATTAGGCATCCAACAAAGCCGGTGTCTCTTCAAAACAGGCGAAATCCAGAGCTTTCACTCGTTCACTAAAGTTTATTCTGTCATTCTTCAGCTTCAGATGGAATGCAGGGAGCAAGAGAGAGAGAGAGAGAAAGAAAGAGAGAGAGAGAGAAAGAGAGAGAGAGATGAAGGCCAGATTAGTTTGCCCCACTGGACACTTTGTGCACTTCAACTGCTTTAGACTGGGGAACAGAAAGAGAGAGAGAGAGAGAGAGAAACAGATTGTGAGACAGTCAGAGACAGACAGAGAAGGAGACAGATTGTGAAAAATTGAGACAGAAGGAGAGACAGATACAGGCAGAGAGAGAGAGGATGGGAGAGAGAGACAGATACAGGCAGGGAGAGAGAGAGACAGAGAGAGAGAGATACAGGCAGAGAGAGAGAGAGATACAGGCAGAGAGAGAGACAGATACAGGCAGAGAGAGAGAGAGAGAGATACAGGCAGAGAGAGAGATACAGATACAGGCAGAGAGAGAGACAGATACAGGCAAAGAGAGAGAGAGAGAGAGATACAGGCAGAGAGAGAGAGAGA
>CM075010.1:27658154-27665654 GCA_037576675.1 Pangasius sanitwongsei
CTGTAGTTCAGTGTTTGTCCCGTTAGTGTCGCTGTAGTTCGGTGTTCGTCCCGTTAATGTCGCTGTAGTTCGGTGTTCGTCCCGTTAGTGTCGCTGTAGTTAGGTGTTCATCCCGTTAATGTCGCTGTAGTTCGGTGTTCGTCCCGTTAGTGTCGCTGTAGTTAGGTGTTCATCCCGTTAGTGTCGCTGTAGTTCAGTGTTTGTCCCGTTAGTGTCGCTGTAGTTCGGTGTTCGTCCCGTTAATGTCGCTGTAGTTCGGTGTTTGTCCACTGAACACTGAATAATAATGTGTACTATTGTATGTACTGTATAGATATGTTTTTGATGGTGTGTATGTGTGTGATTGCGTGTGTGTGCGTGATTGCGTGCGTGTGTGATTGCGTGTGTGTGCGTGATTGCGTGTGTGTGTGTGATTGCGTGTGTGTGTGATTGCGTGTGTGTGCGTGTGTGTTTAGCTATCCCTCTGACGGCGTATAACCCGATGGCAGCGGCGGCGGCTGCGGCGGCTGTGGTTAGAGGTGAGAGCAACTTTTCCGTTTTTACACTTCAAAGAGAAAATAAATACGTTATACAGTATTAATCATGACAGGATCGCGTCATACCTAAATACATAAACAAACATCTACCGTAAATGATGTCACCAGGCTCCGCCCCCTCTCGCTCTGCTGGCTTTCTGAGCACCAGCAGTCCTGGACCAATGGCAGAGCTTTATGGAACGGCCAGTCAGGAATCCACGGTGAGCAGTTACATCAGCGCTGCAAGCCCCGCCCCCAGCACCGGCTTCAGCCACAGCCTCGGGGTGAGACGTCGTCTCTGGTTTATTTTATTTTATTTATTTTACAAATACGTTATACTGTATAAACTTTTTGTGAAATATATGATTAAGCCTCATAATAATAACACATAGTTATTCTGTACGAACTACAGCATTGTTCATGACAACTACATTATACTATATAAATACTCTAAATTATAAAATTAAAATAATTAAATAATTTAATTCAGACCATATTATACTGCGTTAATAAGCATAATTTAATAATAAAAATGTCAATTATTATGTGTATTATAATCACATCTTAAGAATAATTTAGAAACTTACAGCTTATAATTTTATAAACCTCAATAACAAATATACTATACGAATAAATATTAACATAATTATGACTATATTATACGATATAAATAAGGGTAATGTATGTAATATTATATTAAGCTACGTGAAGCTATATTATTATATCTAAATTATAGCTACGATACTTTGTGAAAATTATAATTATACATTTAACTTAACAATTTAAATAAAATAATGATAGTATACTACAATATAAACAAGAATTTGTGTCAAATACGCGTATTATTTATTATATTATTACGCATTAATACACTAAATAATAACTTAATTATAGCTATATTGTACTATATATATATATAAATTGTACTTAAATCACTTAAATGCTTTACGTCAAATTTATAAACGATGCTATAATAATAATTTTATTATTATATGACGTATTACGGATTAACGCTAATAATGTGTTCAAATATAAACGAACTATCAGGAAGATCAAACAAATTCTCTACGTTATATAGTTATTTTTTTCTTTTTTAAAGTTTTCTGTCGTTCACTCGCTCTTTCTCTCTTTTCAGGGTCCCCTGATCGCTACAGCATTCACTAACGGCTACCACTGAGACCGTGAGTATTAACAGTAAAGCGTAAATTATGTTGCGTTTTGCGTTAACGTCGTAGCTTCTGCACTTAGAACACAGTCGGCTACGTTAGCTAACGTCAGGTAGCGCTAATCTGAATTACTGAAGAATTTTATTTAATATAACTGAGTTGTTTGTTTGTTTGTTTGTTTTTTAGGCAGAGGAATGGATGAGCCAATCACGCGCTTCCATGGAGAAAAACTACACTAGTGTTTCCTGTGTTTCTCTTACATCACTTCCTGTACTAACACTGTCTCTGTCTCACTCCTAACAGAAGGACATGTAAATATTTTATTTCTGGTACGAAGGAAAAGCTTTCTTGTTTTTTAAAACGACGCTTTTATCTTTTAAATATTTGCATTCTTCCTGTTGATTTTTTTCCCTTCTTGTCCGACATGTTGTTTACTTTTGTTCCGTGTTTTTTTTTTTTTTTCGAGACACTGTAGGTTTACAATCGTAGCCTCATGTTTTAAGATGTCAAAACATTGACGGGAGCAATAATGCGTGTCCTGAGCAGGCATGTGCCGATGTTTATCGTTTACATCACGATAATTCCCGGGTGAGAAAACACACCTACGACCTAAATTCATCTCAGTCAAGACCTGTCAGGTTAGCTCATGTTAGCCAGCTAGCTAGCGCTAACACTGAACATTCCAAACATTTATAAAGCTCACCTAAAATACTCAAATTCTGTCATGCTAGCTACCGTTATCAGTGATTTCTAGCTAGCTAGCTAATGCTAACAGAATATTATGAACATTCAGTACTATGAGTACAAAATTCCTCCCAGAAATCCAGTCAGGCTAACTCGCTAGCTAGCATTAGCAGTGAAGATTCTAAACATTCATGGATATGACTTATCTCTGAAATTGTCATCTTTTGTTAGCTGTAAGCTAACTAGCATTAGCAGTGTTTACTAGCTAGCTGACATTAGCAGTGAATATCATGAACGTTTACTACGATGAATTAAAATTCCTCTCAGTCAGATTAGCTTACGTTAACTAACTAGCTAGCATTAGCAGTGACTTTTGCAGTGACTTTAGCTGATGTTATGTTCGATAGCTGGCTAGCATCTGTTAGCAGTGAAGATTAAGAATACTGATTAGCATAACTTTAATTTTCCCCTCAGAAATCCTGTCAGGAAAGCTCATGTTAGCTAGCTAGCAGTAAAGATTCTGAACATATATGAGTTTATCTTAAAAACAAAATTCAAATTCAAAAATTCATTTTTGGTAGCTAGTTAGCTAGCAAGCACTAGTAGTAAAAATTAGGAATGTGATCCTGTGACAAAATTCCACTCAGAACTCCTGTCAGATTAGCTGATGTCATGTTAGCTAGCTACTGTTAGCAATGAAGATATAAATGTTTATATGTAAGATTTTAAGAAATCCTGTCAGGTTAGCTGACCTTAACCAGCTAGCATTAGCAATTAAGAATATGGACATTTATACATATGACTTCAAAATTCCTCTCAGAAATCCTGTCAGGTTAGCTGACGTTATGTTAGTTAGCTAGCTAGCCAGTGTTAGCTGTGAGGATTAGAAACATTTATACGTATGATTTTAAGAAATCCTGTCAGGTTAGCTGAAGTTAACTACCTAGCTAGCATCAGGAGTAAAAATTATAAAGAACTAAGCTTAAAATTTCCTCTTAAAATGTGTCAAGTTTTCATTTTGGTAGCTAGTAGGCTAGCTAGCATCATCTGTAAATACTCTGAGAAATCCTGTCAGGTTAGCGTATGTTAGCTAGCTGGCTAACAAAGCCTGTAAAACTAAACGTGATGACCGGCACATGCCTCGTCCTGAACACTGTTCGATTTCGTTTTTTTTTTTTTAAAAGGATACGATGCATTTTTTTCAGATGCTAATTTTTCTACGGAAAATAAATATTCGGAAGGAATGTCAAAAAAAAATGTATATTTTTGGTAGTTTTGCAACTGGATTTTATGATATTTGATTGCGATCAGATGAACCGAGGACATATTTTTCATGGAATTTGATCTTTTTTTGTCTTGTAAAGGATTTTAAAACGCTGTCTTTTGGATCTTGTTGAGATCAAAATCGATTCACTGTGGAAAACATCTGTGATGTGTGAGTGTGTGTGTGTGTGTGAGTGTGTGTGTGTGTGTGTGTGTGTGTGTGTGTGTAACATGCGATAAAAACATCGTACACTTAACACACACTCTGTTTTCTTTAAATTTAATATGTTGTACTTTTTTTTAAACTTGTAATGTTTGTCGTGTGTGTCGAGTGTGACAGGCTACTAATAATGCTGGAAGTGTGTGTGTGTGTGTGTGTGTGATGTGATTTATAATGTGAATGTAACGACTCTCACCGTAACACTAAACCTTGTCATTAACGTCTCTGTGTTGTGTTCAAGATGGCCGACTGTTCAAATCCGCTCCCTCTAAACACCATTAATATGAAGTAACGTTGTGTTTTGGGGGATTTTTTTGTTTTGTTTTGGGTTTTTTTTTGAAGACCGATTTCGGTGACATTAACTTCAGATCTCTTCCATCACGTCTCCTGTCAAACTTCACTGTCAAAAAACAACATTTCAAAAATTCCTAATAAATTATTTCAATATAATAACTGATTGTGTGTGTTTACTGCGTTGTGATCAATCAGTCCGTTACGGTATATTAGCATGTTTACTATAACGCTAGTTTTTGGTTAGTCTGTTTAATGCTAGTTTGTGTTTTTGTGTTTATTATAATGCAAGTTCTTAACTAAACTTAATTAACTAAACCTGTTAACTATAACACTGGTTTTTGTGTAGCTGGATGGTGATGGTGATGTAGCAGTATGGTGATGGTGATGTAGCAGGATGGTGATGGTGATGGTGATGTAGCTGGATGGTGATGATGATGGTGATGTAGCTGGATGATGATGGTGATGTAGCTGGATGATGATGGTGGTGTAGCTGGATGATGATGGTGGTGTAGCTGGATGGTGATGATGGTGATGGTGGTGTAGCTGGATGGTGATGATGATGGTGATGTAGCTGGATGGTGGTGTAGCTGGATGGTGGTGTAGCTGGATGGTGATGATGATGGTGATGTAGCTGGATGGTGATGATGGTGATGGTGGTGTATCTGGATGGTGATGTAGCTGGATGGTGATGATGATGGTGATGTAGCTGGATGATGATGGTGATGTAGCTGGATGGTGATGATGATGGTGATGTAGCTGGATGGTGGTGTAGCTGGATGGTGATGATGATGGTGATGTAGCTGGATGGTGGTGTAGCTGGATGGTGATGATGATGGTGGTGTAGCTGGATGGTGGACACTGTCATGACTAACAGCACTAATCACTCTACATTTGTAAGTTTATTGATAAGAAACAAAAACATTCACATGTCTTAATATTTTTGCGAAACGATTTAAATCACATTTTTGTGCAAACACTAAACAGAAAAGTGAAAAAAAATCAGATACGATGAAAATGTAGAAGAGAAATAAACAACACGTTTAAGCCTTTTATCATAAATCTATAAGCTTTATAAAACTCGTAGTTAATAGATGTGTATATTAAACTGAATTAAACATTTACGGTGTGGTTTTATGTACAACCTCGGTGACTGTTGCGCTTTCTGCGTTCAGCTCCTGTAAACAAACAAACAAACAAACAAACAAAGAATATAGATTGTGCAGATAATAATCTAAACCTTTCAAAATTTATATTGTTTGTTTACAGATTCGTTTACAGGAACTGATTTTTGTTGTAAACAAACAAACAAACAAACAATATTGATTTTGAAGGATTTGCATTAATACATCAGACTCTGCACAATCAATTTTTTAATGTTTAATTTTTTATTATTGATCATTTATTTTTTTATTTTTTTTATTTTACTGCAGCATTTATGATAAGAATTTAATTACACGAGCAGGTTCTACATACAACAGTAAAGTATCTGAATCTTAAATACACTACAAAAGTAACTAAATGTTCACATTATTCAACTACAGCTATTACTTACCTGTGTGTGTCTGTGTGTGTGTGTGTGTTTTTGTGTGTGTGTCTGTGTGTGTGTGTGTGTGTCTTTGTGTGTCTGTGTGTCTGTGTGTTTGTGTGTGTGTGTGTGTGTGTCTGTGTGTGTGTTTGTGTGTGTGTGTGTCTAAGGCAAATAAAAACATTTATTTATTAATATAAATAAACACTGATACTAAACAACACGAGGAAGGAAGAAAGTTTATACAGATATTACCATAAAATAAACATTTACATGCAAGATGGATAAATAGATAAACAGATAGATAGATAGATAGATAGATAGATAGATAGATAGATAGATAGATAGATAGATAGAAAGGTAGATAGATAGATAGATACAAAGGTAGATAGATAGATAGATAGATAGATAGATAGACAGACAGACAGACAGACAGATAGATAGATAGATAGATAGACAGACAGACAGATAGACAGATAGATAGATAGATAGATAGATAGATAGATAGATAGACAGATAGATAGATAGATGGATGTTTATTACCTGGTATTCCCTCTTTAGTTGTGGCTCCACACAGCGAGCTGTAAACGTTTTTATGAAGCTGTAATCAGACACTGTGATGTAAAATATAGTAATGTAATTATTAGTAGTATAAATACATATTTAAAACCTTCATCACCAGGTGAGATATTTATATTTATATTTATATTTATGTTCTATAATTAAATCATATATAATCTATTACACTGCTGTAGTTCACTCACCTCTGTATAAACAGCACGTGACGGTCGTAACGCAGCCAATAATCAGCGCTAAAGCTAACGGCGCCGCCCACATTACTGACGTTACTGACGTTACTGACGTTACAGCAGTCGTGTGAGGGCTGATGGTGATGGAGTCTGTAAACATGAGAATTAAATTATTATTAAATGTATCAATGACTTTATTAAATTATTGTATATTTTCTAATACATACGAGTCTACGCTTCTTTGCGGTTTCTCGGTAACTAACAACGTCAAGCTGCGTTTTTTTTTTTATCTTATTAACTTCAAAAGAGAGAGAATAAAGAGGGAACTGGTGTTTATAGCTGCTATAACGTAAGCGAGAACACGAACTAACGCGTTTCACAGAACGTTAAATGTAACTTTAAATGGATAAAAGTACATCATGTCATTCACACACACACTCACACACACTCACTCACACACACTCACACACTCATACACACACATAAAAAAAAACATGTTCAAAGCGAACTATAAGACAAATTGTGATAAAAGGTGTAATATCACAGCAGTTTACTCACACACGGTTTACTCACACACGGTTTACTCACACACGGTTTACTCACACACGGTTAGCTGTGTTCCTGTGCTGTCAGTGCCTGACCTGAGCAGCGGAACCTACTGCCACACTGTACAGTAATAAATCCCACTGTGACTCTCATCCACTGAAGGAAGCGTCAGCGTGTGAGATTTATTCACAGCAGTTAATGTAAAATATGAAATATAGATTCCATGTAGATATACTGAGTTGTTGTTTTTCCTCCACTCTACTTTATATCGTTCTCCCTGTGATGCGTTGCTGAGTGTGAAGTGGCAGCTGATGTCCACTCGCTCTCCCGACTCTGCAGTTACGCTTCGTGGCGTTTGCCACACGCTCAGCTTTAATCCACACACACATCCTACAGAGACACAGATCAAAGCTCGAAAGTTTGCAGTTCTGAGAAAAGTTTGAATGAAGTGAACGTCGTGTTCATTGGTTATTTGAAACTTAACAGAGACGAGTTCCAGTAGTTGTGTATTTTTAAAAAAAAATTTTGCTGTTTAATT
>CM075010.1:27668911-27673911 GCA_037576675.1 Pangasius sanitwongsei
GTGTGTGTGTGTGTGTGTGTGTGTGTGTGTGTGAGTGTGTGTGTGTGTGTGTGTGAGTGTGTGTGTGTGTGTGTGTGAGTGAGTGTGTGTGTGTGTCTGTGTGTGTCTGTGTACGTGTGTGTGTGTGTGTGAGTGAGTGTGTGTGTGTGTCTGTGTGTGTGAGTGTGTGTGTGAGTGTGTGAGTGTGTGTGTGTGTGTGTGTGTATATAATCTCTGTGTGATTTTTTTATTATTAATGAATTTTTTTGAACCACTTCCTGTCGATTTATCCAACATTCACTTAAATATTAGATTTTTGATTTAAATATAATAATAATATTAATAAAGTACTAATGAAGTGTGTGTACTGAGACTCACATTAATGTGTGTTAATAAATATATCACTACAAAACGTACAGTTATAGAACTACACTTCATTTCATCTTCTTTCGATTATTAAATCGTCTTTTTGTTAAAGTAATAAACTGAAAATAAAATATTTACAGACAAAATAACAAATTCCATAAATCATATTCGTATTCAAATTTATTATAAACTAAATAAACCAATAAAATAAAGTTCACATGAATGAGTGCAGCGACGAAAAGCCAAGAAAAAAACATTTCTATGACATTTTCTAGTCAAAATATAGTTTTATCTCTAATTAATTAATTAATAATTAACAATAATTCAACAGTTTATGATGATTTAGGTCTAAGCTTTATTTATCATTTATTATTTTATATACAGCTTTATTTTATTACACTTTTATACATTATAAAACAATATTTAGATATAACGCTATATAAACATTATATTTCTAAAATCAGCACAAAACGTTTTTATGATTTTATGCGAATGTCTGAGTATAAAACCTCTGCGTTTGCGGCACATCCTGCATCCGGCGCGTCACTGGCCTGTAAACAAACAAACAAACAAATAAACAAATAAATAAACAAAGAGGTTTTTTTATCCTGATAAAAGTACCGCAGAAAGACGGGACGCTCTAAACGCACGACATGTGCACAATCACACAACTCCACTGCAGGGAGCTTTACACAAAACAGAATTATAATTAAAATACGATTAAATTATGATTAAATTATGATTATTATTATATTAATACTCTTACCTCCTGCGTGTTTTTCTTCTCGTGAGGTTTGTGGACATTCACCGATGCGTAAACGACACCTGCATCATCCTTCTGCGCCGACTGCAACACACAACGTCTCACTTATCATCATTTCATTTATAATTTCATACATTTTACTTTTATTTCAATAAACACTACATACATTCTAGATCCAATATAATATAATATAATATAATATAATATAATATAATATAATATAATATAATATAATATAATAACAAACTTTATTATAATTTTTTGTCCTGATAATAAAACATTATTGAATATTTATTATTATAACATTGATTTATAATTGATTTAAACCTCATTTAAACATTATATTATATTATATTATATTATATTATATTATATTATATTATATTATATTATATTATAAACTGAATCCTGTTTAACAGATAAGTAATATAACATTATTAGAATTTAATAATAAAAAGTAATATTATGTAAATATACATTTTGTGAAACACTGATAATACTCTGTATACAGTATACTGATTTCAGCTGAATATATCACACACTCACACTCACACACACTCACACACACACTCACACACACACACACACTCATACACACACTCACATACACACACACACTCATACACACACACACACACACACACTCACATATCTGAGAGGAAATAGGGATGAAAAGTAAATAATAAATAAACACTGAGTGTTTCTGTTTCTTTATGGAGTGAGACTGCAGTCCGGCCATCGCACATTCCACAAACTGCTCACGTCGTCGCCATAGCAACGAGAGATGCAGGGAATTAAAACTGCTGAACGACTAATAAATTATGAAAAATTATATGAACCTCAGCCACAGAAAAAGTGTCTAAAAATAACATCGTCAAATTAAACTGTTTGAATTTTGCATTTGAAGGCACAACTACAGTATCTACTAAATCTACAGACAGACAGACAGACAGACAGACAGACAGATAGATAGATAGATAGATAGATAGATAGATAGATAGATAGATGTTTATTACCTGGCTTTCCTTCTTTCTTCTCATGCAGCGAGCTGTAAAAAGTTTTTATGAAGCTGTAATCAGATACTGTGATGTAAAACAAAGCTTCTTCATCACCAGGTGAGATATTTATATTTATATTTATATTTATATTTATATTTATATTTATATTTATGTTCTATAATTAAATCATATATAATCTATTACACTGCTGTAGTTCACTCACCTCTGTATAAACAGCACGTGACGGTCGTAACGCAGCCAATAATCAGCGCTAAAGCTAACGGCGCCGCCCACGTTACTGACGTTACTGACGTTACTGACGTTACAGCAGTCGTGTGAGGGCTGATGGTGGTGAAGTTTCTCACAGTGGAGTCTGTAAACATTTAGAATTAAATTATTATTAAATGTATTAATGACTTTATTAAATTACTGCATATTTTCTAATATGGTTTCTATAGTAACAGCTCATTCACAGGGACGTGTACAGCGTAACGCTCCACTGATAATAAACAGATTAAACAACACTGATGCAGAAAAGTTTACTGTAAGGAGAAATGTGTTTATGTAACACTGATGGAAGGAGTCTCCAGTGTCAGCGCTTTGTAACAGTCAGACATCTTCAGGACAGAGGAGTTTACGCTTCTTTGCGGTTTCTCGCTAACAAACAACGTCAAGCTGTGTTTTTTTTTATCATATTAACTTCAAAAGAGAGATAATAAAGAGGGAACGAGTGTTTATAGCTGCTATAACGTAAGCGAGAACACGAACTAACTCGTTTCACAGCCGTTCTAAAACAATAAATGTAACAATAAATTGGTTAAAAAGTATGAAGTGTATTTAATAGACAAAAAAACTGTAATTGTTGACTATTTTCTGTGGAGTAAGAGGAATAAAACACTTGGAGCTTGTTTCAGAAAGATCTCGCCCTCGAGGTTTGACGCCAGCTGTGTACATTTTTACCCACGATGTACTGTGCTTCTAGCTTCATGGAAAAGCAGCATTTACAATATCACATTAATATTATAAATCTTAATAAAAAGCAATTACTATGATAATGTGAAAATTTACTATCATGCCACATTTACTTATTATTAATAAATCTCGCTGTGCTTCACACTCGCTGAAGGAAGCGTCAGTGTGTGAGATTTACTCACGTCAGTTCAAACGTTAGGTTTTATATCTGACATATTATAATAAAGTTCATTTAGAAATTCTGTGTCGTTATTTTTCCTTCACTTTGTTCTCCATCATCCTTGATCTTGATCCTAATTGGTTAATCCAGTTTCTCACCACAGCAGCTGGTACCTTCTTTTTCCTAGAAACGTCCTATTCTGATTTCAGAGCCTCGGCTACTCACAGAAGCGCTGATGCGGCCCAGGCTTAGCTTTATATGGCCACAAATTATTTCATTAATTAATCAGTCAATTAAAAAAGTTTTCCAACATCTTCAGGACAGAGGAGTTTACGCTTCTTTGTGGTTTCTTGGTAACAAGCAAAAATGATTGGCCAAAAATTATTTCATTAATTAATTAGTCAATTGATTGATTGATTGATTGGTTGGTTAATTTATTTGATTGATTGGTTGATTAATTACTTAATTAATTACATTTATACGTATACAGGATTGTATTGAGCTACAGGAACACTATCCCACTGTACTCGTAGATGGCTGTGCAGAAATGAAAAATAAAATAATATTTAAACAAAAGATAAAAGCAGGGAGCCTGCGGTTCTTCGTTATCATACTAATGTTACATTGCACTGGCAAACAGGATTGTAAAAGACGTCCGCTGGACATTTTTATGGCCCCCAATCAAGACAGACTGATGGACAAACTCAGTATTCACAATATCGCATTTATATCATAAACCTTAATAAAGGCAATTTCTGTGATGTGAACATTTGAGAACATAGTTAACAGTTTACTCACACACGGTCAGCTCTGTTCCTCCACCGTCAGTTTTTGTTCCGAGCTCCGGAACCTCCTGCCACACTGTACAGTAATAAATCCCACTGTGACTCTCATCCACTGAAGGAAGCGTCAGTGTGTGAGATTTATTCACAGCAGTTAAAACGTTAGGTTTTATATCTGATATATTATAAATTTCATTTGGAAATACTGAGTCGTTGTTTTTCTTCCACTCTACTTTATATCGTCCTCCCTGTGATGCGTTGCTGAGTGTGAAGTGGCAGCTGATGTCCACTCGCCCTCCCGACTCTGCAGTTACGCTTCGTGGCGTTTGCCAAACGCTCAGCTTTAATCCACACACACATCCTACAGAGACACAGACATATTTTTTTAAATGATGAGGTACATCTCTGATCCTAATGTGAATTCAAAACTCCAGTAATAACTTTAGAGGATAATAATAAATATAATAATAATAATTATTATTAACTAATCATGCTCCTGAATGATTTAGTAATTAAATTACTAAAATTGTAATTCAAAATATATATTTTTTTAAAGATAAACAATTTTAATTATTCTGAAATACATGCAGTAAATTATTACATAACTATATAACGTAATGAAAAAATGTATACTATAAAAAGAATGAATAAACAAATAAAATAAAAAATATTGTGTGTTGAATTATTATTATTATTATTATTATTATTATTATTATATTAAAATTACAGGTTGCTCTACAGAACAAGCAGACAACCAAGAAACATGTAAAAAAAAATGTTTTAAATTGTAAAAAATAAATGTAAAATAAATTTAAAAAAAAAAAGACAAAAATACCTAACAAAATCAAGGTATTTGAATAATTTAATTTATTTATTATTTTACTATTAAATAAAATATTTGTATTTCTATCTTTCATCTATGTAGCTGAATCTGTTTTTATTGTTCTGTAAGCATTAATTTCTTATAAATATATTTTAAA
>CM075010.1:27678911-27686411 GCA_037576675.1 Pangasius sanitwongsei
TAATACTTTGCAATATAATAAATAGAAGAATTACACAATTACACATATTTATGTTTTATTTGGAATGTCAGTACCATATGAAGAAACATATCTCTTATATCTTATATATATCTTATATCTCTTATAAAGATATCTCTTATATGGACATTATACACACACACACACACACACACATATATATATATATATATATATATATACGATAGCCTGTTTATTAATCCAGTAACGTCTCAAATCAAACCTTACAACATTACACAGAAACCAGCGTGATCGAGCTCACAAAACAGTGTGTGTGTGTGTGTGTGATCACAAGTGAAACTCCATTTTGTTCTGTGTGAATAAACACAATATTTAAGGATAAAACTAAACATTCATGTCACCTAAATGAGCATTAATTATTCAAAATTATTCATTCAAAATGTTTTTTGTTGCTGTTCCAAATTTTTTTGTCCTAACTCGTCTCTCTAACAGAGTTTTATCTGGATTGGATTCTGAGACTTATTTTACTACCATGAGGATTTCTGTCCTTTCTGTAATTTCTGTCTTTTATAGAGCTTGGAAACTGACAAAACTATTTAAATATGAATTCTGTATATTTGAATTATACACGCGTAAATACACATAAAGCTTTACAAGTAAAATCCTTTTTCTTCCCTGTGGTGTATTTAATGCAGTTACATATTTGCCAAAGTTTTGAACTTTCTAGGTGTAAGATTAGTCTTTAAAAACATAATTCAGAATTCAAGTTAAGTTTTGAAATGTAAAAATCAGAACTGTAAATTTAAAATAAAAAAAACTAAAGAAAACAGATTTTTTAATGTAAATTAGGACAATAAGGTGAAACACCCGGGATTCCCAGGTACAAGTTCAGGGTGTCCCAAAAGTCTGCTAGTGAAAATTAACACTTTTTATCAAAATATAACTTTATTTACAAAACTTCCTCTACATGTTTCTCAGAAAACACACACAGAGGCGTCTCTCGCACTCATGGTAATCTTGCGTTCACACGTCTGCTGTTATGTAAAGCAATCGCATCTCCACGGCAACCTTACGACTGCTTCCTGATCCAGCCATGAGGAACCTTCTTCATTTGTCAGAGGCGTTCTTAAAGCCTGTCTGAAAAATTTATATATAATATAAACTAAGTATGAAAAATTCTGGAAGACATTTTGCTAAAAAGTGTTAATTTCCTCCTCTTTCCTCGACTTTCGGGACGCCCTGTAGATGCTTTTTCATGTTCTACAGAAACATCTCGGTGTGGAGAAGAGTGCAGTGGAATCCAAACTGAAGAAATAAACCATAATAATAATTACTCCATAATAGTTACACTTGGCATGTGGTGTTTAACATCTCTGTGGAAAACTCACTACTGGTGTAGAATATACAAACTTTTTTATTTAACTGATCATCCTGAAAGCGTCTAATTTTTATTTTATTTTGTTTAACGTGATAAATATATAATTCAAATATACTAAACATTTCCTTTTATCAGCTTCCAAGCTATATTTTAATTCCAAGCTATACAGTAAATTGAGATATTCTGTATTATGTATTATCCATTTCTGACTACCTAGAGTATGTCAATATATAAAAGATAAAATTGATATATAGACCAATAACTAAGGAGGGATACAATCCCAAGAAATCAGAATAAACATGTAAACGTATAAACACAGAGCAGTATACAGAGATAAATCTAGAATGATACTGTGTAGGACTGCACTGCGTGTGTGTGGGCTGGAGATGTGAAGAGCTTCACTCTGTAATACAGACTAACAGCAGTAAATGCATTAAACATGTAAATGTGTGCAACAGCAGAATAAAACCCCGTACCTGAGCGTAAGTAGCGGCGTCTGTGCGCTTCTCGTCCCGTCGTGTGTCAGAAACGAAATGTTTTACTGTTCCTCAGTCTCATGAGAGAGTTTTGAAAAAGCGGTTTGAACTTTCACACCTTAACCTCAACATCTTGCACGTTTGCTGAGAAGCAGCACATTGAAAGACTCTGTTCTGAAATGCACACAATATCTAAAGTTAATCTACGTGTTACACACATCTTCAAAATAAACATTAAATTATTAACATCCGGAGGAAACGAGAGCTTTCTCTCTCTCTTATTTAAGAAATTACTGAAATACCGACAGTATCGAGACTGCAAGACAATTAAGCTTATAAATATCAGAGAGAAAAAGCCAGGGCTGGAACTTTAGAGGAACTTATCCTCTAAAATAAAATGTTTTTAAATCTTTCACTAGTTAAAAGATGCACAGGGTCTTAATTCAGCCTGAGAAACTCAGACACGTGCTATAATTTAATAAATGTCCCTTGTATTGTTCTAATACAAAATATTTATCATTTTTAACCTTAAAAACAATGCAGCGTCAGCAGACCAGCTGAGGTACAGCATTAGCGGTGTTTTAGTTTAATTAGAGACTTTATTTATATCTGCTGAGTATTTTAATGACCGCATGCTCTAAGGACAGATTTCTAATTCTGATATAAATCATAAATAAATTCAAGGTGTCTAAAGATAAAACTAAATAAGATATATCATGTTTTTGTTTATTTTCTTGTAGGAGGAAAGAGTTAAATAATTTGACAATGAGACAATGAATTGTTTGTTTGTTTGTTTGTTTGTTAAAGGAACAGTGTGAGTAAATGATGAAATGTCCACAGTGTTCATCTTAATCTCAGATATACAGTTCAGCTAAAATTAGTGATTATGTTCACTTTTTATCATCATGCAATTATCAAATTATTTTTAAATTTAAAACTGAAATTATTTTAGTTCAGAATTTAGATTCATTTTATAAATATAAAATATGTATAAAGACTCAGATGAAGCTGAATCAGCCATCTCGCTCGTTATTTTCTTCTAATCAGAAACACTTCCATTTTTGGAAACTAAGAACTTTTAAATATCCAAAGAACCCATTGTTTTTTTCTAACAGTGTGTGTGTGTGTGTGTATGTGTATGGAACTGGGTTCCATGTAGAACCATTTTTTTGGAAGCTAGAACCCTTAAAGAACTAAGAGTGTATCCAGAGTGTACCAAGTCCTGACAAGAAGAAAATAATTAGCAATAATTAGGAGTCTGTATCACACACTTACCCAGTTCATACACACACTCTTAGAACAAAGGGTTCTTTAATTAAGGGTTCTTTAAGGTTGCACTGGAAAAATTAAGGGTTCTTCACTTCCAAGAAAAGGAATAACTTGGAAACATTTCTGATAGGAAAGCTATCTATCTATTCTGAAGTCTATCTGTCTATCTCTCACTATATTTAATTTAAATCAATGTAGCATCAAGTCATTTAAAAAAACCCTCTCCATCATACTCCCCCGCCCGTCTGGTAAATGGTTCGCTCCGTTCTGAATTTCACCGCACGCCTGCTTCAGTTTGGTTAAACTCAGATTTGAGTGTGTGTGTGTGTGTGTGTGTATACGTGTGTGTGTGTGTGTGTGTGTATACGTGTGTGTGTGTGTGTGTGTATATACGTGTGCGAGGTTTCAGGTTGACTGTGCTGTCGTCCTGAATCGTAACACACTCTCAAATCACGCCATCTGCCATCTGACTCACATACACACACTCACACACACACACACACACATACACCTCAATCACACTACTTTAAAGAACAGATTGAAAAACGAAAAGTTGTGGGTGTTTTACTGAAGGAGATGAAAAAGTCCACCGCTGTTTTGTTAGTGTCACGTCACTCCTACTGTAGTTCGCACTACTTAGTAATGTTCTATCCACTTCTTTAATGGGTTCTTCTTTCCAGTGTTCTGTCTTGTTTTCTTTCCAATGTTCTATACACAGTTCTATCTAGTGTTCTGTGCAATGTTCTGTCCAACGTAATATCCAATGTTCTGTCAAATGTTCTGTGCAATGTTCTGTCCAATGTTCTTTCCAATGTTCTGTACACAGTTCTATCTAGTGTTCTGTGCAATGTTCTGTCAAATGTAATGTCCAATGTTCTGTCCAGTATTCTGTTTAGTTTACTGTCCATTGTTTTGTCCAATGTTCTGTTCAATGTTCTGTCCAATGTTCTGCCCAGTCTTCTGTCCAGTATTCCATCTAGTGTTCTGTCCAATGTCCTGTCCAATGTTCTGCCCAGTCTTCTGTCCAGTATTCCATCTAGTGTTCTGTCCAATGTTCTGTCCAGTATTCTGTTTAGTTTACTGTCCATTGTTCTGTCAAATGTTCTGTGCAATGTTCTTTCCAATGTTCTGTACACAGTTCTATCTAGTGTTCTGTGCAATGTTCTGTCAAATGTAATGTCCAATGTCCTGTCCAATGTTCTGCCCAGTCTTCTGTCTAGTTTACTGTCCATTGTTTTGTCCAATGTTCTGTCCAATGTCCTGTCCAATGTTCTGTCCAATGTTCTGTCCAATGTCCTGTCCAAAGTTCTGTGCAATGTTGTGAAATCAAATGCTGCGATTTGAGAGTGTAAATATATAACAGACCCAGAAGGTTCTTCTTTTAACATTGAAGGAAGATGTGGCTGAAAAACAGGGCCTCATAAACACAGGATTGAGGGAAAATGAGGCCCAGGGTCCTACATAGGGCTTTTGGAACACCAGGTACTAATAAGATAGGACTTTGGAAACATGATAACAATCTAGGAACATAGAGAGCTGGGACACTGGTAAGATAAGCACCCAGGGGGAAAAAAGGATCCAGAAACATAGGAACCCGGAACGTATGGCCTTGGAGACAAAGTACCTGTGAAAATAAGATATTGGAAAAATAAGATCGTTGGAACATAACACACACTAACAAAACAAAGCCGGAATTTGGGAACATAGGACTATGGAAAAATAGGGCATTAGGAACACAGACCCTTGGAAAATAGAACCGTGACACTATAAAGCCCTTGTAACACATGGCTTTGGGAATTACAGGACTCACAGGTCCTTGTGTACAAAGCACCATCGAAATTTGGGAATCTAGGGCCTTGGAAACATAGAATACTAGAAATAGAGGGTCCTGTGAATATTAGGAATATTAGGAACTTACATATAAAATATTAGGAATATAGGACCCTGGGAACTTGGGGCATTAGAAACATCAAAATCTGGGAAACCTTGAAACATGGAACTCTGGGAACACCAGGCTCTAGAAACATAGGTACTTGTTGGGATGGAGAGCTTTGGAAATATAGGGCACTGCCCACATAGGAAGTTAGGAATATGGAAACATATGGCCTTGAGAAGTTAGGACTCTGACAGGATAGGGTTCTTTTCAGCCCTGGGAACATCAACACACTCCTCAGTGCACAGGTGGAAGTGTAACTAAGAGAGGGAGAAGTTTTATTAGACCACCACAGTTTCAGTGAAGGCCTGAGCTGAGTGCATGCAGGTGTAAAGATTGTGTATAGTGTTGTGCATGTGCAATATGAACTGAAGACTTAGCAGCATGAAGCTCAGAGAAACTTTACAGCGTCTGTAGTGTGTTTATTCCATGTGGCTGAACCTGACCTGCTGAGCTAAAAGCAGAGTGGCATCTGCACTATGTCCCTCAAGTGTGTGTGTGTGTGTGTGTGTGTGTGTGTGTTTTATGAGCTCCATCTGATCTGTTCATCTCTGAGAGGGACTCAACACCGCAAATGCGTATATGGCTTACATGCTAATGTGCAACACATGCTAGATGCTAAATATGCTAGGACATACTGCCAGGCATGTTGGAAAATTGCCTAGCAAGCTTCACATTTTTGTAGGTAGTACAGCGTGTTCTGATTGGCTGAGAGCAGTAGTGTGTTTAGATTGGCTGAGAGCAGTACTGTGTTTAGATTGGCTGAGAGCAGTACTGTGTTCTGATTGGCTGAGAGCAGTACTGTGTTCTGATTGGCTGAGAGCAGTACTATGTGTTTTGAATGGCTGAGCGTAATACTGTGTGTTTTGAATGGCTGAGCGTAATACTGTGTTCTGATTGGCTGAGAGCAGTACAGTGTAAGAGACCACAGTGTGCACTGTGTGTACTGTAATGTATAATGCTGTATGTTTGTGTTTTGTCTCTGTCAGTCTCAGAGCAGCTACGATAACAGGGACTATGATGGAGCTCACCGTTTGGGGAGAAAGGCTCTTCACATGGGCATCGCTTCTTTCATCATCGGCATATTCATAATTATGACCTTCTGCATCGTACACTTCACTACGGTATGAACACAAATACACAACCTTAAAATGTGACGCTCTTCCTGTCAGCATGTGAACACAGCTTAATGTGCAGTGACATATTTCCCTCTGCTTTCATATGATCATGCAAATTATCTCATTTCTTTAAATGCCGTCAGGTTGCAGGCGAAACACTGAACTCTGTGCTACTCCTATTAGCATCTGTTTACATTCGTTATATCTCATTTGTACTGCTTAGCTTATCTTTGTTTACCTGCTTCTACTGCCTTTTGTATTTACTTTACCAGTGTATTTGCTTTACGGTACTAAAGTCCTTCAGGGCTCTACAAGGATCAGTGTCACAAAAGGGTGACTTCACCTAAATATGGAACTAATCAGCAACAGCAACTACAACTCATCCAACAACAAAAAACTCAACCCCATTGTGACCAACTTCATTCACAAGCGTCAAGCTACCTATTAGTTGCTGCAGTTTCCTAATAGCAGAATCTGAGAAGTATGACAATGATCCTGTGTGCTGTATTCCAGGGTTTACTACATATTTCTCCAACACTTCCTATGGATGCAACTAAGATTTCCTTGGAATGGTGAAACTGAAGCACAAACAGAGAGACCATTTTCAGTTGCCAATGTCATAGTTTTCTCAATAGCAATGACTTATGAGCAAAGGCAACCAGGTAGAGCTCAGCAGGCTCTTCTTGCCACTGAGACACCATGGCCTTGACCACCTATCCTCAGAGCAGTGTGGGTTTAACAAGTCCCCATAAACTTCTGTCTGGAGGACACTCCTTTAGAAACTGGAGATGACCAGAAGGATCCTTACTGTGAACGCAGTTCTGTCCACCATGGAGACGGGGGATTAACTTCCAGTTTGAATGTTGTTGAGTCTTGAAGTTGAGTCTCAAATCTTGCTTATAGTCAAATCTCAGAAATGCCCCACCACCATATAGGAAAGGTTTAGATGAGACAGTGCTGTTAAACATTCACAAATCTTTTCCAGGTAGTGTTTAACCACCACAAGGGTGGGAGTCAAGCAAGCAACTCATTTGGTTTACCCAGGGAATGGATTGAGCATCGTAATACACCTTCTATTTGAAGTGGCAGTCAAGGCCATGCTGTCACAGTGTCAAGAAGAACCTGGTGAGCTTCACCTAGTTGAGCTTCACCAGAAATAGTCTGGGATCAAAGAACACTGCTGCCTTTTCACATACCCACAATCCTGAGCTTAATTGATTGCATTCTATGGGACATCAACCAAGAAATAACCAAAGCATCCAGTGATGACCCTAGACCATGTGACAGAAGACACACCTCACCAGTTACTGGACACCCTGAAGTCACACACAGACACAACAGCTCTTA
>CM075010.1:27692285-27702508 GCA_037576675.1 Pangasius sanitwongsei
CACTGTTTATTTATTTAAAGCGAAGGATCGTCACATTAAATACTGACTTTGTTTCATTTATTACTGTTTACTGCTCTGTATAGTGTTTTATTTAATGTAGAAACATTTAATTTCATTAGTTTTGAAGGCGTCTTTGCTCTACAGCGTTTCTTTACACGTGCCTCAGACTTTTACACAGAACTGTGTGTCTGCATTATTCTGTAAAAACACCCAGTGATCTGGTGATGTGGTTTTCAGTCTGTGTCCCTACGCTGTAGGTGTTTACCGCGTGGCGTGTGTGCAGGAGCATCATGGGAAACGCCAGCAGTGAGAGAAGTGCGCAAGGCGAGAAGAGTCAGAGGAGCCGCGGCGGGAAGGACGCAAAAATCCTCCTGACTGACGATTCGGACCTTTTCCAGGACGACGCGAAGGTGAAACACAGACAGATGAAATGATATTTGAGGTGTTTTAAAAGATATGCTTATAAATACACATCTATTTATACACAGAGAAATATTTATCTCTCTCTCTTTCTCTCTCTCTCTCTCTTTCTTTCTTTCTCTCTCTTTCTTTCTTTCTCTCTCTTTCTCTCTCTCTCTCTCACTTTCTCTCTCTCTCTCTGTCTGTTTCTTTCTTGCTCTCTCTCTCTTTCTTTCTCTTTCTCTCTCGCTTTCTCTCTCTCACTCTCTCTCACTTTCTCTCACTCTGTCACTCGCTCTCTCTCGCTTTCTCTCTCTCTCCTCTTGCTCTCTCTCTCTGTCTCACTCTCTCTGTCTCACTCTCTCTCTGTCTGTCTGTCTCTCCTCTCTCACTCTCTCTCTCTCCTCTTGCACTCTCTCTCTGTCTCTCTCTCTCATGCTTTCTCTCTCTCTCTCTCTCTCTCTCTCTCTCTCTCTGCGCTGTGTTCAGGAGTTCTTGGCGTGGCAGAAGGATGTTCAGTCGGGGAATAAGTGTTCAGTTGAACACCCCACCGTGTTTGAGTGGTCCGGTCCAGCGAGAGACGTCTATCTCTCCGGCTCCTTTAATAACTGGACCACAAAAATCCCTCTGACCAAGAGGTAAGACACGTCGACTCGACTCCCCTCCCTGTGAACGAGCTGTTGCTATAGAAACGAAACCAGCTAGCTGGCTACCAAAGCACGTAATTATCACACTATAAAAATACTTTAATTATATGTCTGTAAATTAGTTTTACTGCACGTATTACAGGACAGCTAGTGTTACTGGCTAATCAGCATGCTAGCTAGGTATCAAAATATTTAGCATGCTAGCTAGGTATCAAAATATTTAGCATGCTAGCTAGGTATCAAAATATTTAGCATGCTAGCTAGGTATCAAAATATTTAGCATGCTAGCTCGGTAGCACAATAGCTACTGAGTAAAAAATCTGAATAACGAGTTATTGGTAGTGAATTTAAACGATTTGGCCACTAGGGGTCAGCGTGAACGTTGAATATTTAATTTAGACACTTTTAAATGATTAATTCCACAAATTTTATATTTAAAATCAAATTTAAACCCGTTATTAAAAGGGGGGGAGGGGAGGGGGTTATTCCCTGGCTGCTGATTGGCTGAAATGAGAACAAGTGAATTTGAATTTTTCTTGAACAGGATTGTTTTAAATTTAATATATTTTATTTGTAATATTTAAATCATTTTAATATATTTTATTATAATCTACATTAATATTATATCATTAAAATCAATAATTCAAATTTTTTAATAATTATAAAATTATAATTAATTATATACTTGTATGTTAAAATCCAGGTTTAAAGACTTACATAAAATTAAAATAAACGACTATAGTTTGATTTCATTCAACCTCAAAAACAAGTACAATTTTTTTTTTAAACGTAAAATTTGAATCCGAATCGTAGAGTTACGACTTGCGCTGTCTAACGTTATCTGACGTTACGTTAAGATCATTTTTCACTGATTTTCTCTCTGTTTCTCTCCAAGTCACAATAATTTCACGGGAATCATCAACCTTCCTGAAGGAGAGCATCAGTACAAGTTTTATGTCGATGGACACTGGACTCTAGACCCTAAGAAGGTGAAAACGATGCACAGCGTCCATCAGACAAAACACTCATCAGACAAAACACTCATCAGACAAAACACTCATCAGACAAAACACTCATCAGACAAAACATCCATCAGACAAAACACTCATCAGACAAAACATCCATCAGACGAAACACTCATCAGACAAAACACCCATCAGACGAAACACCCATCAGACGAAACACCCATCAGACGAAACACTCATCAGACGAAACACCCATCAGACAAAACACTCATCAGACGAAACATCCATCAGACAAAACATCCATCAGACGAAACACCCATCAGACAAAACACCCATCAGACAAAACACTCATCAGACAAAACATCCATCAGACGAAACTCTCATCAGACAAAACATCCATCAGACGAAACACCCATCAGACGAAACACTCATCAGACGAAACACTCATCAGACGAAACACCCATCAGACGAAACACCCATCAGACGAAACACCCATCAGACGAAACACCCATCAGACAAAACACTCATCAGACGAAACATCCATCAGACGAAACTCTCATCAGACAAAACACTCATCAGACAAAACACTCATCAGACAAAACACTCATCAGACAAAACACTCATCAGACGAAACACTCATCAGACGAAACACTCATCAGACAAAACATCCATCAGACGAAACTCTCATCAGACAAAACATCCATCAGACGAAACTCTCATCAGACGAAACTCTCATCAGACGAAACACCCATCAGACGAAACACCCATCAGACGAAACACCCATCAGACGAAACACTCATCAGACAAAACATCCGTCACACGATCACACGAGTCGACATCGCTAACTTTGTCATAACATTACACATCAACATATCCATCTTTACATTTTAGCGTTACATTTTAACATAGCTAACTTTACATTAGTATTGAGAGTTGTTTTTTTTTTTTTTTACATTAAATCTGAATAATTTCTGTGTATCTTTTATATTTATTATAATTTTGTCCTCAGCCCGTCGTCACCACTAAATCCGGCATCGTCAACAACGTGGTTCTGATTCGCGAGACGGACTTCGAGGTTTTCGACGCCCTGAAAAGCGACTCTGAGATATGCGCCGACGTCTCAGGTGCGCTCTTTTTTTTTTTTTAAGAAGAATTTTGAATACGTTTTTGTCAGAAGGTCAGGGCTTCGTTTTTATCGTAGCGTTTACGTTTATTAGACTCGTTTAAAGTCGTTAACTAAAAGTCCGCGTGTTCGTTGTTCAGACGTCTCGGGGTCTCCTCCCGGACCGTACCATCAGGACCCGTACTCGTTTAGAGCGGAGGAGCGATTGCGCTCTCCTCCCATCCTTCCTCCTCACCTGCTGCAGGTGCTGCTCAATAAAGACACCAGCGTCTCGGTGAGTCGCAAACACACGCCGTGAAAACACGACGTACCGCCATTTTACCACGTTACATCTGTGTGTGTGTGTGTGTGTGTGTGTGTGTGTGTGTGTGTATATATATACATATGTGTGTGTGTATCCCAGTGTGATCCCGCTCTGCTTCCTGAACCCAACCACGTGATGCTCAACCACCTGTACGCTCTCTCCATCAAGGTACGCTAATGCTAATCACAACCAGCTGTGTTTACGCTTACTTCACACTGAACACACAGACTAGCATGCTAATAAGCCAGCATGCTAATAAGCTAACATGCTAATAAGCGAATAAATTTAACACAGAGCACAGATTAGCATGCTAATAAGCTAATAAGTTTGACATGAAGCACAGATTAGCATGTGTTTTTAGTTTAACACACAGATTAGCATGCTAACTATCTATGCTTTAATTCACTTTCTTTTCACTGTGACTTTAGTTAGATTAGCATACAGTAGATTAGCATGCAGTATGTTTTAGGTTTAATTTACTGTATTTTTATTCGCTGTGACTTTAGACAAGTTAGCGTATGTTTAACCTTAACATGCAGACTAGCATGCTAATTAGCTGTTTTAGCTCACTGTGCAGTATTTAAAAAAATTAACATGCAGGTTAAGTTAGCACAAGCACACAGACTAGCGTGTTAATTGTCTGTGTTTTAATTTACTTTCAGTTCCATATGTTTCTGTTTGACGCACGGACTAGCGTGCTAAAATGCTAACTTGGCTCACGCATACTTAGCTCTGGTTTGAGAATGTCATCGCTAATTTTAGCAGCTAATTACCAGTTAGGATTTGAGGTTAGCACGGTTACGTTGGTCAGTGTTGAAACTAACTTCCTGATGTTCGTTTCCTCAGGATGGCGTGATGGTCCTCAGCGCTACTCATCGCTACAAGAAGAAATACGTCACTACGCTGCTCTACAAACCGATATGAGCTTCATCACGCTAACGTTTCGCGCGGCTACGTCTAAAAACTGCGTCACCATCAACGCTAGGAAGCAGCATCGTGAGCGTTTATTTGGAAAAATACGAAGCTGCTGTATTTACCAAAATCCGTGACTGTATTTGTTGTTAATGCTACATTCCTGTAAACGATTAGCCTGATTAACATTTCTGTCTGAATGTTCGTGTTTAAGATTCCGAGATTTTTCCAGCACTGATTTATTTACTTTACTGAATTTAAAGTCTTATGAAATATTTTTATAACGTTCGTTAGCATACAGTCCGGGCTACAAGTGAAATTTTGTACTGAACAAGTGATACTTCCCGTTTAGTAAATAAATAAACTGTTGGAGAAAACTTCGTAACTGCATTCGGTAGTCATTTAAACAGGACACACCCACTGTGGGCGTGTCCCAAACCAGTTATATATATATATATATTCACTATACAGGCCACATAAACACCATGATGAAAGGGCGTGTCCCAAACCACACCATCATCAACACAAACAAACACAGCCATCAGAAGTGTGGCTTTATTTTTTATTCTTTCCGTGCACTTCCTGTTTATTTGATAGAGACAGAGTCTATGTGGTGTTTAATTGACTGAGATGGAGTCTGTGTGGTGTTTAGTGGGTTGAGATGGAGTCAGTGTGGTGTTTAGTGGATTGAGATGGAGTCAATGTGGTGTTTAGTGGATTGAGATGGAGACAGTGTGGTGTTTAGCGGGTGGAGATGGAGACAGTGTGGTGTTTAGCGGGTTGAGATGGAGACAGTGTGGTGTTTAGTGGAGTGAGATGGAGACAGTATGGTGTTTAGTGGAGTGAGATGGAGACAGTATGGTGTTTAGTGGATTGAGATGGAGATGGTGTGGTGTTTAGTGGATTGAGATGGAGTGTCTGTGGTGTTTAATGGATTGAGATGGAGACAGTGTGGTGTTTAGTGGAGTGAGATGGAGACAGTGGTGTTTAGTGGAGTGAGATGGAGACAGTGTGGTGTTTAGCGGGTTGAGATGGAGTCAGTGTGGTGTTCAGTGGGTTGAGATGGAGTCTGTGTGGTGTTTAGCGGATTGACATGGAGTCTGTGTGGTGTTTAGCGGATTGAGATGGAGTCTGTGTGGTGTTTAGCGGATTGAGATGGAGTCTGTGTGGTGTTTAGCGGATTGAGATGGAGTCTGTGTGGTGTTTAGTGGGTTGAGATGGAGACAGTGTGGTGTTTAGCGGATTGAGATGGAGATGGTGTGGTGTTTGTTGGATTGAGATGGAGATGGTGTGGTGTTTAGTGTCGATGTGGTGTTTAGTCTCTGCGTCTGGCGTCTCTCAGTTCATGCACTCTTCTTTCGGGAGGTTTTTGTTCTTGGGGTTGTAGGTGTGATGATGCTGAGCGAAGCAGTTTGCAGCGACTCGGTCACACTCACACACTACGGCCTGGCATTTATCATTGGAGGCTTCGGAGACACAAACACGCACACACACAAACACGCATACACACACACACAAACACGCATACACACACACGCATACACACAATTGAATCCAAAAATCTGAATGCACTAGCAAGAGAAATTTGTGTGTGTGTGTGTGTGTGTGTGTGTGTGTGTAATTGAGACATGTTTACCTGAACAGGTGATGGTTTTAGCAGAGCAGCTGAATTTGTACACTTTGACATATGGCAGGTCGGATATACTTGGACATTCTGGAAGTTTCCGAGCGTTCTCATAACACTTATCGTGCACCAAACAGCATCTAAACAAACAACACAATACAAAACAAAAACGAAACTCAACTAGCCAGTTAGCTAACTGCTAAACTAGCAGTCTTCACCTACACCTGTCACATTGCCATGACAACCACCACCATTTTGTTTGTCTCCGACATTAGCTAGCTAGCCGAGCTCTGTGCTTAAAAGTTTATTGGTTCCTCAATTTCAACCTCTAATAATTTGCATATCAAGCTCTGATTGGTTCTAAGATGTTGAACCTGTTTAGTGACATCACAAACTGAGCTCTATGTAACTCCGCCCCATGAATTGGTTTTATAGCTACACTAAACTTGTGATTTTTTTCACTGTGGTAACCAATTTGACCCAAAAGCCTAATAATCAGACTCAGCCACGTGAGAGGAGTTAAAGAACCTAGCTAGCTAGCTGACATAGCTGCTGCTAGCAATCAATAAAATGGTGGTTGTTAAATTGGTTGTTATGGTAACAGTGGGGATGTTTAATACGTACTGATCGATTTGGTCTTTAGGCGAGCCAGATCCAGAAAACCCGCAGTAACAGCCGTAGTTGTTATAAATGAACGGATTCACATTCGGCTGCAAGCAAGTGATCATTTGGCCAAACTGCCACAGAGCGCGAGGTGGAGACTCACCACACGCCACACACACTGCGGGGGAGGGAAACATCACAACATCAATGTAACATCGTGTAACATCAACGTAACGTCACATCACGCAACATCAGTGTAACGTCACATCAGTGTAACATCACAGCAAGTGACATCAATGTAACATCACAGTAACATCAATGTAACATCACATCAGTGGAACTTCACAGTAACATCAGTGTAACATCACATCAATGTAACATCACAGCAAGTGACATCAATGGAACATCACGTAACATCAATGTAACATCACAGTAACATCAGTGTGACATCATAACATCACGTAACATCAATGTAACATCACATCAGTGTAACTTCACAGTAACATCAGTGTAACATCACATCATGTAACATCACATCAGTGTAACATCACAGCAAGTGACATCAATGTAACATCACATAACATCAATGTAACATCACATCAGTGTAACATCAATGTAACATCAATGTAACATCATAGTAACATCAGTGTAACATCACATCAGTGTAACATCACAGTAACATCAGTGTAACATCACATCAGTGTAACATCACATAACATCAGTGTAACATCACAGCAAGTGACATCAATGTAACATCACGTAACATCATATCACGTAATATCATTAATGTAACATCAATTTACCATCAAGCAACGTCAATGTAACATCAACGCTTACAACGCTTATAACAGTCTTCATTAACACTGTAACAGTGTGATGTGATGAAGCGGAGTCACTGTTACCACCCTAAAGGTTATTTACCAATAACAGCACGTTCTGAAATGCTTTATTCTTCTTATAGCACAGAAGCTCTTCCCAACTATTACAATGTTATTTATTAACGAACGGCACTTTTTATCCTTTTATAGTTACCATTAATTAGTTTGCATTTATTCAGCATCACCTTGGTGTAATAAGGATGTAATAAAGAGAAACAGTCACGGACTCACCTGTGGTCAACAGCAGAATCCAGGACAGACGCATGATTCAGCAAGAGTGAGAAAAATTCTGCTAATGAAAAGCCTTGAAAAGAGCGAGGGATGAGGAGGAGGAGTGAGAAAAGGCCAGATGAAATGACGGAAAATGTTGATATGGCAAAAAAAAAAAACTCGCCCAAGGACTGGGCAATAAAAAGAAACAGCACCTTTTTTTTATCACCTGGTTAATCTCTGTATCATAAATATATTTTTTAAAATACATTTTTCTAATTTTTTAGAGAAATTAAATGGAAGAGATCCTAAATTCACTACTTTGTTTCCTCGGGTAGTTTTTACCTTTTTATTTCACATTGTTACTCTCAATATAACTCCTAATAAATATGATTCTTATGCATATTACAGCACCTTGATTTCAATAAAACATTTCTTTTACCCCAATAATCAGAACATAAGAACTTTATTAGGTCACATTTTCTTCACCATTCCTTACTTTATTTCTTACAAACACAACATAAACCAGATGACGTAACTTTAAATGTTTTATTTAGTATTTCACGAATTTTGTAAAGTGATTAAATGATAAAATTCCTGCAATTATCTCTCTACTGCAATTTCTCCTTAGAGGATCATCCATAATTTTTAATCACTGCTTTCCAAATATAATTCAGTCTTTATTTTATTTTATTTTTTAAAAACTCACGTAACAGATCTAGGCCATGGTCCTGGAGAGAAAACTTCTCCGATAGTGTAATGTAGGATTCAGGAGGAACAATGTGAGGAACAGTGGACCAGCTCTATTTGGAGTTGGTGTCAGACTTTGTCAAAGGTGTGTAGTGTTCAGAATTCGCTTTCTGGTTACAGGTTGTCATTCCAGTGCTCAGATTTTGACTATTTAAATGCAAAATTCATACGCATGTCACCAAAGATTAAACATGTATTCGCACTAGAAAAAAAAAACCCATCAAGGCCAATTCCACTAAAATGAAACAAATGAAACAAATGTAATTTCACTATGATCATTTCTCTGATAAAGAGTAAGCATTACAGGGTCTTTAAAAAAAACATCACGAGGATTTGCATCTTTTTCATTGATTTAATGGGTTTATTCTTTCACACACAGCATTAAACATATTAGCAAAAAATGTACAAAGTAAGATAATGACACTAGCTTTAGAAAACAGTGCAGAGGCTTTTATCCATTGCTGAATCTCAGGAGATTTCTGTGCGCTGATTGTACTAAATGATTGTCACCATAGAAAAAAGCAACTGCTTCTGATTGGCTTTGAATGTGAAATTTCGAACCGCAGGTGTAAAGGGTGAGACGAGAAGTGATTAGCCTCAAAGTATTTCAGTTTATTATGATTTATTGCTAACATTGCTAAGCCACACAACAGAATACTGTTAGAATTAAGTAGCGATAATAAGTAAGGTTGTATTTTTGTTTTTTGTCGCAGAATGTGCGCTCATTTTTGAGAGCAATAAACTCAGTTTTTAATTTGTGTATGTATGTGTGTGTGTGTGTGTGTGTGTGTGTGCTATGCAGGTCTCTCACATATAAATTTATAACTTAATGTACAGTCAGCATCGTTCCACAGCCTGTGTGTTACTATGTCAGAAGGCCTGTGTTTTGTGTGAATCTGCCCACAGTCTTCTCCATTCACACGGAGATCCCAATCATCCGGCTGTCCTTCATCCCAGAAACTACACAAATACACACACACACACACACAAACAAACAAACATACAAACACATAAACACACATAGACAGACAAACATCTATCAATGTTTATGTTTAAGTGTGAGATTTGAGATCATGGTTAAGAAGGCAGGATTTGAGGGCATGTTTAAAGGGTCAGGATTTGAGGGCTACAGAAAAGGCATCAGGATTTGAAGTTATGGTTAAGGGGTCAGGGGTCAGGATTTGAGGTAATGGTTAAGGGGTCAAGTTTTGGGTCAGATAAAATGGTCAGGATTCGGGGTCATATAAAGGGGACAAGATTTGGGGTCAATGTTAAGGGTTAAGGATTTGAGGTTGTGGTTATAGATTCAGGATTTGAGGTTATAGATAAGGGGTCAGGATTTGAGGTTAAAGTTATAGGATCAGGATTTGAGGTTATGGATAAGGGCTCAGGATTTGAGGTTATGGTTATAGGTTCAGGAATTGAGGTTATGGATAAGGGCTCAGGATTTGAGGTTATGGATAAGGGCTCAGGATTTGAGGTTATGGTTATAGATTCAGGATTTGAGGTTATAGATAAGGGGTCAGGATTTGAGGTTAAAGTTATAGGATCAGGATTTGAGGTTATGGTTATAGGTTCAGGATTTGAGGTTATGGATAAGGGCTCAGGATTTGAGGTTATGGTTATAGATTCAGGATTTGAGGTTATAGATAAGGGGTCAGGATTTGAGGTTAAAGTTATAGGATCAGGATTTGAGGTTATGGTTATAGGTTCAGGATTTGAGGTTATGGATAAGGGCTCAGGATTTGAGGTTATGGTTATAGATTCAGGATTTGAGGTTATAGATAAGGGGTCAGGATTTGAGGTTA
>CM075010.1:27710609-27713109 GCA_037576675.1 Pangasius sanitwongsei
TTTGTCTTGTGCTATAAATAATGTGTGTGTGTGTGTGTTTGTGTGTGTGAGAGATATAGATATATATAAGGTATGTTTATGTGATGTATTTTATATTATTGATTATTTAATATTATGATCATTGCCGTGTTGAGAGCAGTAGAGTGAGAGGTGTGAAGGTGACGTGGGTCACACTGACGCGCTCTCTGATCTTCTCCTAATGTCTCCAGCGAAGACCTGGAAGCTGCTGAGCTTCCTGGTGGCTCTGCCGGGAGTGGGAGTGTGTATGCTGAACACGTTCCTGAAGGCTCAGCACCACAGCCACGACCAGCCCGAGTTCATCCCCTACACACACCTCCGCATCCGCAGCAAGGTGATTAAAGAAACAGAAAGAAAGAAAAGTCACACGATACACACACACACTCTCTCTCTCTCTCTCTCCAAAAATAGTACGAAAAGCCACCTGGCTCCGGCGTCATCTCCGTTTACGCCACGGTGCTGCTGAGTTCTGGACTATGAAGGTGTTGATTAGTTTTCTGTAACAGCAGCTCTGACAGTAGCGCAGGTTTATATTAATGCACTTGGTTAATGTTTTAACACGATTTTCAAAATGTTTTAATCGAGATTGTACACGTTTTTTATATATATACATATTTACATTTTTTAAATTAAAACAGACATAAGTTCTATTTAAATGTTTAGAGAGAGAAATGCCGAGATAAACAGGCACTACTTCGCGAGGACTGATCTCGAAGCAAAGAAACGTTCAAATATCACTTCAGAGATGTGGAACTGTCACAGGTTTGAAAAGTCAGATGAAGAAGTTCATATACAATAAAAGTTTATAACGCTGCGTTACATCCTACGCAGTCGGAATTACGTCGTTTTCGATCTCGACAGGCGAAGCGGGAAAACTGCGACGCTCCCGTGTTCGTATTCCGTTAGTAAGAAGCTGAGCAGCTCAGGGGGATGAGTGAAGTTTAATTTCTTTCTCAAACAGTGAACTGTAGAGTGTCAGATTTAATAAACACATTTATCTGTATGTTGATTCCTCTAAAGCTGATACTTGTATATACAGAGTGTGTGTGTGTGTGTGTAAAAGAGTGCAAGAGTTTTAGTTCGTCATCTATAGCAAATAGTGCAAACAATTTTTTTTCTTTAATATATTTTCTTTAAATAGTCTTTATTTTAAAGAACTAGTGTATGTGCTGTAGACGGAGCTGTTACTATTTTTGCACATCTACGTTTTCCCAAAAAAAAACAACGAACTTTGAAAAATTATGCAATTTATTTTAAATTTCATTGTGTAAAAACAAGAAGAAATTGAAATCGTAATCAAGAAATGTTCCATAAAGTTGAGAAAAATCTTTAGACGTTTATACTTTTTTTTGCGCATTTATGGAAGGAGTCTCCAGTGTCAGTGCTTCCAACCAATCAGGAGCCTCAGCTGAAAGCGACTGAAGGCAGAGATGAGCTTGAAATGATGGCGATTAGTAAAATGAGCCGATGAGCGCTGAAGAAGAAGCGAATAAAGCCAGGAATGATGCCAGATGACGGAAAGATCGTGTCACGGTATTTTCAGGACGTTTCTACGAGACACGATGTGCGTCGCGATGTTTTCTAACAAACTGGCCGCAGAGCAGAGCAGTCGTGTTGCACGTTAAACGTGAAACGTTAATTCTGTGATAAATTTACACCAAGAAGGAGGTTTTTTTTTTTAACAGTATTAAGATACAAAAGAGTCAGCTCCTAAAGATGTCCTAAAGAAACTCTAAAAAGATGTCATCGTATCTCTGAAAAGTGCTCTGTGACATAATTAATCACGATATCGATATTATACATCGCCATGTCCCCCGTCACTAGTCACTACACAAGCATACAGCAGTATAGCTGAAGGTTAAATGTTTTATTTTACGAGACGTAACGTTCGCTTTGGGCTTCACGCTTCCAGTTTAGGTGACTTTCCCGGAGGATGTGTTAGTATAGAGTGTTTTCTGTCTCGTTCTCGTTCATCGATCTCCTCAGTAATGAGATTATTTCTGATTTTCCTCCTCCGCAGCGTTTCCCATGGGGCGACGGGAACAAGACGCTCTTCCACAACTCCCACGTCAACGCTCTTCCTGACGGATACGAGAGTCACGAGTGAAGGACGTGTGATCTCTCTTCAAACCGGACCAGAGGGTTTAACTCCTCGCTTAACTCCTGGACCATGCTCCATTACGTCAGTTTACGTACCTACACGTTTAAACCGTCTCTCACCTCTCGCTCATGAACACAGTTACTCAGTCCTGGACCCCTGTGTGAGCGTGTATTAAATAAATAAATAAATAAATAAATAACCCTTAAATTATAATGATTATGTGTCTTTTGTTTCCTCCTTTATATTTATATAAAGTTGTTTAGTAAGCAAAGAATGCACACATTTCACGTTTGTGTATTGTATGTATAGAAATGAATTTATACAACGAGATTCCCTGGACGAGTTTGTCCCTCTGTGCGCGCCGTAGTTCCAGCTTTTCGC
>CM075010.1:27718109-27725390 GCA_037576675.1 Pangasius sanitwongsei
AGTGTGTGTGTGTGTGTGTGTGTGCAGAATGGTGACCACACAGATGTCTCCAGAGCTGACGATGAAGGTGATGGTGCATGAAACAGAGACGTACAGCCTACAGGTAAACTCCACCTCTGCTAAAACCCATTTCATTTGTTTTTTGTTCACTTCCCCTTGTTCACTTCCCCTTGATTGATTGTCTGTGGGTTTTATACATCTGTACATAACTAATTAACATAATTGTAATACCAGGTTAAACTACTGTTCAATAAGCCCCGCCCCCCTATTTCAGGAACGGAAGTCATCCAGTGGGAGGAGCTCATTTATGGCCACGCCCCATTCCAGCACAACAACGACGTCAGTGTTTCTGACGCCTTCTGAGCTGCACACACTGCGCCGCCCCCTAGTGGACAACTCCGCGTCCTGCAGGTACGAACACGCTACAATCACGTTCAGTTTTATTCATTATTAAATATTTAAAGATAATAAATATAATTATTTAACCTCAGATCTGAATCTCCTGAGCGACCGGCAAAGCCCCGCCTCCTTTCTCGCACTCTCTCTGACACTCCAATCAACGACCCATCGTCCAGTCAGATGCTGACATCCTCCCCTGACTCCTCCCTCTCTGATGATGCAAGCTTCAGCTTGTGTCCCTCGTTAGCGAGCACGTCGTTTCGCTCCAGCGTGGCGAGCCAGCCAGGAGAAGGAGATGACGCTGCCGAGTCACGTGACCACGCCATGGCCAGTGAGGTGCTTCCATTTGAGGGTTCAGCACCAGGTAAAGGTGAGGACGAGGAGCAGGAGCAGGAGCAGGTTGATGATGTCAGCGCCGGGTATCAGAACCACAGCAGCAGCGAGGATGAGAATCTCCGAGATGACGAAGAGAAGGAGGAGGAAGGGGCGGAGAAGGAGAATGACATCAGAGCGAGGAGGAGCGACGGAGAGGAGGAGTGTGTGAGGGTGTGTGAGGAGCGTGACGTGGTTCTCGAGCCCATGCTGCTGTATGAGCACCGGGTCAGAGGGCTCGTACTCGTACTGCTGGTGGAACCCGGCTTCGACACACACCCTAACGCCAAACAGGAAGTGGTGAGCAGCGACTAATAATACCACCACACTATATAATACACCACCTGAGGCATCCAGAGCAAAGGTTTCCCAGTTACCATGACAACCAGACACATGCTACCAGCAGTGTACTCCATAGTGTGGATACTCTTTAATTCAGCAGTATGCGGTTTGGTGCACAGCCCGTGAGTCTGTGTGGTCAGCTGACGCTCTTGGTGTGTGTGCGTGTGTGTGTGTGTGCGCGTGTGTGTGCGCAGTACCACAGCAGTCTGGCGTCTCTGAACGGACTCGAAGCTCACCTGAGGACGAGCCCACCTGCGTCTGAGATCCCTGCGGCGCCGTACACCTTCACCCACTACGACTGCATCCAGAACACACTCACCAGTGAGTCACACACACACACACACACGAGTTGAATGAAACAGCCAATAGGAGCTAGTCCGGTTTTGAGGATGATGAAGGAGAAACTAAATTTTATCATGTATGCTTGTGTGTGTGTGTGTGTGTGTTCTAGCGAACATGTGTGGCCGTTCTACAGGACTTCAGGATCGCCTGTTTGTGAAAGCTACAGCTCTGCTGCACTCGCACTTCTCACACGAGGACATGCTGCAGGAAGCCATTATCAGGTGTGTGTGTGTGTGTGTTAGCTGTGCTGTAAGCTGAAGTGTGTGTGTTTGCTGTGCTGTAAGCTGAAGTGTGTGTGTTTGCTGTGCTGTAAGCTGAAGTGTGTGTGTGTGTGTGTTTCAGGAGCGCCAGCTGTGCTCTCTACGCCACTCGCACTCCGGCTCAGGAGACCTTCTTCGTCCAGCAGGGGGCGCCCGCAAGGAATTCTGGGATACCGAACGGCCAGGACAGCGCCTTCTCTCTGCCGAGTAAAGCTCGCCATCGCTTACTCAAACATGGAGTCAACCTGCTCTGAGCTACGGACACACACTCTCTCTCTCTCTCACACACACACACACACACACACACACAGATGCCTCTGATTACTAATGACCTTTACACAGAGGTTCAGTGTATTAGCTGTGTAGTAACGAATAAACTAGCACCAGTGTGTGTGCACTACGTAGGGCATGAAGTAAAGTCCCCTATGCACTACGTAGTGTCGAAATTCACTCCCTACTGTATATTGAGTGCGACGATATTCGCTAAATACCTCAACGACTAGCTAACATTCCCACATTCTTATGATTATTTGATATACTTTTTTGTATTTTTCTTAGTTTGTGTCGTGTGTGTGTGTGTGTGTGTGCATTTCTTACTAAAACATATACACTTTCTGGGGGAAGAAAAGGGTACTAAGCCGTACCTTTCGTTGTCGCTGGAGTGGTACCCTCAAACATACACCTTTAGTACCTTTAGTACCTTTACAACTGTGCATGTAGTTTAAATATTTAAAGGTCCACATTTATAGGCACTAAAGGTACTAAAAATAAGGGAAATAAGGATTAAGGCAATAAGGAAAAGTACAGTTTGGTGCCCTTATTTTCCAGAGAGTGTAAAGCATATTGATGTTTTAAAGCTTATTTGTAATAAATGATAAATAAAGGTAATATTTGTAGTATAAAACGTAGTGTTATTGATGCATTCGTGTTCTCTCGGTTACTAAAGTGCTGGAGCTATTTATTTCGTTTTTTTTTTTTTTTTTTTTTTGGAGTTGTTTCCCTTTTCCACCAACTTTTTAAAGAAGCGTCTTGCTTTAAGACGAGTTTAAGGGTCATGGGAGTTTAAAAAATAACAATAGAAATAATAAAATAAAATTACTTTTCATTATCGCTTTATTCTGAGATGTGGCACATTGTAGCTCCGGCTCGTGTTTTCCTCGTTATTTTATGCTGCTGAGTTTATTAGTGGTCATATAAATGACCTTTTTGTTGTCATGGTGACCAAATAACCCCAGCCCCTCCCGTCCCTTCCCTTCCCCTCGGCCTCTCTTAAGCTTCATTTCAAGATTTTCGAACCAGAATTCCCTCTCAAGCGGAAAAGCAGGAAACTTCCAGGTCAGACCCCGGAGTCAGCAACCTGTCAGATTCCTGCTAATGTGTGTAAATGATTTTGACTTGGACATGTAATAAAAATAGATAAGAGTAAAGACTCACTGACATCCAGTAACATTCAATACAATCGTGCTGATGGATTTAAAATACAGTTTGTCTACGTTATAATGATAATAATATATCGTTTATTAGTAGTACTTGTGATTTAGAAACAGATGAACTCACTAACAAGCTGAAAATTTTGTTTCTTTTGAAGGATATTACCAATAAAGGACTCCTAAATGACTCACTTAAATTTTTTTCCCCTCAAACCAGACAAAGATAGTGACACTGACCTTTTTCGCTAACTACGTCTAAAGTTGTTTAATGAGATTTTACTCTACCTTTTGATTGACACCATTACATTACTATACCTTTGCCTGTAAGAACACACACTTGAGAGTCAAACACACAGGTCACGATTCACACAAAAGGTTTGCATGGAAGCATTTAAGTGGTTACTGAAGATGAATGATTAATAACATCTAAAATAAATAAAGAAAATTGGGTCATTTATATGTGAATCAGCTCTCAGTGTTCATCTACAAGACATGACTCCATGAGATGATTCTTTCTGAACGACACTAACTAATGGAGATGTGATTTGGTGCGCTGAAATGCAACACATTTCCTACACAGTGTGTGTGTGTGTGTGTGTGTGTGTGTTTTATCGAGTGGAGGTAAAATGATCCTGAAGGGACCGCTCTCGCCTCGGGGCCCTCAGACCCACGGGCCCGCTCGACCTGCTATTGATTGTGCTCAGGGTCAGAAAAAGAAAGTTTTATCCTCTCTCAGCTGGTGTCATTTCGTTTGCAAATGAGTGTTGTGTTGGTGATGGTGCACATGCAGTGTAATTAGGGCTCATTAGGGGGTTGTAAATAGGAATAGTCCGCATTAAGCTGTTCGCTGAAGGGCCTCATTATGCAGGAGCATTTAAAACCTCCACAGGGGTGTAAATGGGCGCCTAAGAGCCACAAAAAAACCTGCACAGGCTGGGGGAAGAACTCAGATTACACTCAGTACATACTCTTTTTTGTCATTGTGCTGGATTTTTTTAGTTTTTAAACCCTTTGAGCAGTGAATAAGCTCACTTGCTGCTAACTTGTTATGGTGAATTTGAGGTCACATTTGGTTTATTAGCCTCTTAGACTCTTTCTTTCTTTCTTTTTTTAAGGAGCTTAGAAAAACAGTGACTTTTAAAGCACATATTAGCTACTTTCCTGCTCCTGACAGAGCTTTAACTACTAGGTAAAGGGCTTGGAGTCGATTCCAAAGAGATTCGATTCACTGATTCAGGGATTAAGGTAGTCGACTCTGAAGCTTTGGTGTATTTTACTTTGGAAAACAAAGTGTAAAAATGAAAAACATGGCTTACAATAAATAAAACAGTGACATCAAAACTAAAGCATCTAAGCAGCTGAGCATTAACCTTGGCTTTTTAAAGTAAATCACTAAAATGGCCGTTGTTCATGAATCATATATGAATCATAAATGATAGCTGAATCATAAATGATAGCTTAAATTGGTAAAGATCCTCGTCATTTATTATTGCACTGATTATTTTACAAGGTCGTATTAAGAAAGACAGAAAGAGATTAAGAATTTAAAAATGTATATATAGCGTGTGGAATCGATTTGAATCGTTTTCCAAATCGGGAGTCGACTCCAAAAAAAAAAAGAGAAAAGATTCAAACAGTTCTACTCAAACGTGCACGAGCCAGCGTTTGACAAAACGACCAATCAGAGAGCGCTCGCGACCGGCGCCTTTTATTCTTAGTTTTTATTATTATTTTAAAATTCGAAACATTTTTTAAATCATATGTATAAGTGAGTCAAACGCAATAGTTTGGTAATTAATTAAGCTGTTTTTATTTATTTATTTATTTTCCTCAGAAAATCTGCCTTCTTCCAGTAACAGGTTTTGATACGCAAATGAGCCCAACGCGTCATTGATATGCAAATGAGCTCGTGACGTCGTTTAGAGATTTGTACCAACGGTTTTCCGTTAAACAGTTGTAGCTAAGAAGAAGAAGAAGAAGAGCGAGGGAGCGCGCTCTTGGATAATTTTCACGGACTCTTCTCGTAAAAAAAAACAAAAAAAAAACAAAACTTTAGGAGTTTTGGGGTCTCCCTTTTTTTTTTTTCTGCCATGACACCTTTATTTATGGTCGCTCTCGGGAGCTTGTTTGCGGGGGTCAGGAGTCGGGCGGTCCTCGGCGAAGCGGGACAGTGCGGGCAGCTCACCGCGCCGTGGACCGACACCGAGGTCACCTCACTGTCCGGAGACTGGAGCCTCATGTACCGCCTGAAAGTGTTACCCATGTCTAAGGATGGACCACATCGCCTGGTTTTCCCGGAGCAGCCGCTGTTCCGCTTCATTAGGCGGGTGTACAGGTGCTGTCAGATGGGCCACCACTGCCGAGGGGTTAAAGGCCTCCAGGGCCGGGAGACTGCAGGTGAGCATCCAGGACAGTTATTAAGAGATTAATTTAATTATATTTTCCTATTCATTTATTTCCTTCATATCGTTCATAAAAGTCACAGGACTTCCATTCAGTCCAATGTATAACTAACTGCTCGTGCGCCATCGCCAACGATTTTTCCCGCCTTTTATTCAAACCGTGAAAGTGCACGCGGGATAGAATGTACCATTTCTCCCTCTCCAAGAGGGGGGATTCAGCCTTCAGGACCATTTAGCCCTGTGTGTTATGTTATAGAATGACATTTAATCTCTCAAAAAGTGTATTAAGTGGAAAATTACACAGTGTAAATAATCATAAAGGCATTATAAGGTACAAGTAAAAAAAAAAAAAGTTACATGCTTTTTAGAGCCTCCCCCTATTCTTTTAAAATAATTCAGCAGCCCCTTGTTTTTCAGGTAAAGCAGTGACATTGTGCTGTAATTAACATGGCTGATTATATGAAATGTGATAATGGTTGTTTTTCAAGGCTCCACGGTCGAGTTTGTGCTGAGCGAGGACGTGTGGTCAGCGCCAATACTGAGAGCCGAGGTTCATCTTCACATCTCCAGCCCACAGCGGCTGAACGTCCAGCCGCTGCTGCCCTGGCTCGAGAAACGCCACCTTCTTACGAGGTGAGACGGATCACAAAGCGCAGACTGACACTGTTTCTGTTAAACTTTAGTAAGCTTATACATCTGGAATATCCTCTCTCTCTCTCTCTCTCTCTCTCTCTCTCTCTCTCTCTCGGTAGATACAGTGTGTGGTGGAAGGACGGCGTGCTGGAGGTCAGGGTGGATCTGCTCTTCCTCTTCCAGGCTCTTCAGGCTCTCCGAGGGAAGCGTGGAGGCTCCAGCGTGATGGAGATACGGCGTGTCGGAGGTCTGCACGCACTCCGGGCTTCGGAAGAAAGACCCACTGAGGTGCAGGGTGGAGACGGGAGGGCGGAGCGCCCCCTGCAGGTTCCTGTAGAGCTGGGCTTGGCCTTACAGTGCAGCACGCTGGAGCTGAACACACCGCTGCCGTGCGAGAGCCACGGGGTACGGCTGCTTCACACACCCTTCATCACGCTCTCGTATGGATAACACACACACACACACACACACTGCTCTTGATGTGTTTGTCAAAAGTGCGGTCTACCAGGACACTGTAAATATCTCCAAATACGCACTTCAGCAAGCCGTTTGAATATATTTAATTTATATGGGTGTTGTTTTGTGGGAAACTTATCAATGTATATAGTGTAAATAAACACATAGTTATATATAAAACCTTTTATTTATTTGTTTATTTTATTTAATTTATTTTTTTTTTTACTTGAATGCTGTTTGATTTATTGCTCACCAGTGGATCAGTTACTGTTGTTTTTAATAAAAATCTAATTTTCTCTCACACACACACACACACACACACACACAAAAGTTTATACAAGGTGATTTAAGGTAAATAAATTATACAAATTTAGCTTCACTGTCAAATCTGGAATTTAAAATGAGGAAGCAGGAAGAACACTCTCAAAAAATTAAATCCTGTGGGGAAAAAAATCCTGTGTGTTAATGTTGCGCAGACTTTTCACAAAAGACCAGTGTTTATGAAGATCTCTATTCCAACTTCCAAACTGCCACCTATTGGCCGTCGTTAGTCGCTACCGGGGGTAAACGCCGCCCAGTGGCCGTCGATAGTCGCTACCGGGGGTAAACGCCGCCCAGTGGCCGTCGTTAGTCGCTACCGGGGGT
>CM075010.1:27725490-27747494 GCA_037576675.1 Pangasius sanitwongsei
CGCCGCCCAGTGGCCGTCGATAGTCGCTACCGGGGGTAAACGCCGCCCAGTGGCCGTCGTTAGTCGCTACCGGGGGTAAACGCCGCCCAGTGGCCGTCGTTAGTCGCTAGCAGCAGAAAAGACTGCCTAGTGACCATTGGTAGTACTTACAAGTTACTTACAAGTGGGAAACACCACCTAGTGGCCATATTTACATTTACATTGTACATTTATGTTACATTTATTGACTTAACCGTTATTGATAAAGAGTAGAAAAATCCCCACGTAGTGGCCATCATTAGTAATTACGTGCAGTAAACACCACCTGTCAGGATGTGTGCTGAATACTGAGGTCTACTGTAGCGCATGCCTGGTGCGGAGAGATGCTGCTGTTCCACACTAAACAATGACTTGGTAAATATTTAGTTAAAACTTTTATATAGATATGAGTTTTGTTAGCTAGCTTGCGTTTGCCTCCTGCTTTTAATTACACCATAGAATATTATTATTTATGTAGTGTTAGGTAGCTGGAGTGGTTTGTAGCTGTAGCCATGAAGGTGTGTGTGTGTGTGTGTGTGTGAGAGAGACGTCCTTATTTCCACTTTAAGGGTCATAGTTAGACTCTGCACTCTGGCCCGAACTCAGAATGGAGGGAGACGGGGGCAAAGTTCAGCCTGACACAGAGAGGGAGAGTGAGAGAGAGGGAGGAGGGGGAGAGCAAAGCGAGAAAAATCACCTTCGAAAGCAAAACAACAGCCGGCAGAAGTAGAGACACGAGAGAAGACTAGGAAAAGTGGACACAGGTCCTTACTGGACGCTTAAACCGGATAAACAGAGCCTACGGAGACGCACAGGTGAATACGAGTGTGTGTGTGTGTGTGTTACACCTTTGTGTGACCTTGGGTGTGAGTAAGGAGCTAAATTAATGATTACTGCGTTCACCTGTCCATATGTTCACACACACACACAAACAGAGGCAGCACCGTGTATGTGTGTGTGTGGCTCATGGTTTTACGTCTCTCCTATCGTCAGTGTGTGTGTTATTAATGGTGTGTTTATTCAACAGCACGGACACTCCGTGACCCACATTTTGTGTGTGTGTGTGGAGACAAATTCAAAGTTGATCTAAATACCTGTTAGTTCAATGAGTTTGGTTGTTCGGAACTTCATACACAATGAGTGTGTTTGTGTTGTGTGTGTTTTTATGTTGATGTTTGCGTAATCTAATTGCTTAAGGGGCTTTATTGTTTTTGAACTGAAACCAAAATCCGCGGTTCTCCAGTCCACAGTGCAGTTCAGAGCACCTGTGATGTAAACGACATGCTTTCAGATTACAGTTATTAACCTACAGAAAGTGTAGCAGCAGTGTAGCGTTTGTCATTAAGATCAGTCTAAATAATCATAATCTAAAATGTCACTTTATTTTTAATCTCTAACTGTGAGGAAACTGTGAAGTCATCATATCGTGTGCATATAGTTGAATAAAGCAGAACCAGACTGCGGCCCAACCACTAAGGAGCAAATGGAACTTGGGCCCAAAATGAGGACTGAAAAACAAGACCCAAAACTGTGAGATTGAACATTTAAATAAATCATCACTAAACTCAACCAAAAGAGTCAAGACCTGAACTAAACCATGACCCGAAAGACAGGAGCTTGTGACAAACCGTGGCCCAAAAGACTGAGGTCTGAATCAAACCGTGGCCCAAAAGACACAAGTCCAAACTAATTGACCAAATTAGAAAGGTCTGAAATAAGCCAAGGCCCAGAAGACAAAACTGTTGCCTAAGAACTGATAACTGTGTGGCCCAGAAAACAAGAACTAAATGAAACCAAGCCGTGGCCCAAAAACAGGATTGAACCAAACAATAAATGAGGTGAACCGTTAAACCCTATTAGTTTAGACTCTTTTAGTAACCTGTGTGTGTGTGTAGCTGAGTGATGGAGGGAGGAGAGGAGCGAGGGATGGAGGGACGAGTGTGCAGGCTTTCGGCTCTGCAGCAACAACTGCTCTGCTCTCTGCTGGGCTCCGGTGTGACCCGTGAAGTGCTGATCCAGGCCGTCAGCGAGCTGGAAAGGGAACGGAACCGAGCCGGGGTGGGAGGTGGCGCCGGAGCAGAGCGCATGGACGCGGCCGAGCGGACGGACGGAGAGAGCTCCGAGGACGGAGACTCAGACTTCCCTCCGCCCATCTTCAGGGAGATCGAGAAACTACCACCAGAGGAAGCAGCTAGGCAAAGGGCTGAGGTGGAGCAGCTGCTGCAGTGAGTTTACACACACACACACACACACACTGCACACACACACACACACTGCACACACACACACACTGCACACACACTGCACGCACACTGCACGCACGCACACACAGTGCACACACACACTGCACAACACACACACACACACTGCACACACACACTGCACACACACTGCACACACACACTGCACAACACGCACACACACACTGCACAACACACACACACAGTGCTCAACACACACACTAGACAACACACACACTAGACAACACACACACTACACAACACACACACTGCACAACACACACACACACAGTGCTCAACACACACACTAGACAACACACACTGCACAACAGATACACTGCACAACAGACACACACAGTGCTCAACACACACACTAGACAGCACACACTGCACAACAGATACACTGCTCAACACACATACTACACAACACACACACTGCACAACAGACACACACTACTCAACACACACAAAGAATCCAATTCATACTTTAATGTATCAGACGCAGTCAGTCTGTACATCTATATTGTGATAAGAGACACTCCACTAACACACACACACACACACAAGTCACTGTATCAGATGTAGCGATGCTGTACATCCATATTGCACTGAGACACACACACACACACACACACTCATTCATCAACAAGTTTCTGCATCCATGAGCTACAAACACACTCCACATCACAACACACACACACACACACTCACTAAATTTGCCTAAATTCCTCTTTCACTGTCTTCTTACCTGCTGTCCTTTGTCCTGCTCATGTCTCCCTCTGTTCTCCATCAGTGTGTGTGTGTGTGTGTGTGTGAGAGTGAGTGAGTGAGTGAGTGAGTGAATGTGTGTGTGAGAGAGTGTGTGTCTCGGCTCTCTCTCAGTGATGGAGGGATATAAAGGAGAGGTTCCACCTTTTCTAGTTACTAATTACCCACACTCTTCATTATTCTCTTTAATAAATGAGCTACACACACTGGTTAAAATTAACAGAGCTCTGTGTGTGTGTGCGTGTGTGTGTGTGTGTGTGTGTTACTGTGAGTGATAGCGTGTGATTGTGCTAAATCAGTTTGTGTCTTAAGTGTTTGTGGTCATCCATACACATGTGCTTCACAGATAAAAATACGCAGAAGAGGCATTTCTCTGTGTATCTCTGAGTGTGTATATAGGTGTGTGTGCGTGTGTGTGTGTGTGAGTTTTGCCCAGCATTCACAGATGTTATAAGCAGTGGACTCTGACCCCTCTGTCCTTCCCTTATCTCACACTGTCAACATTGCCTGCGTGGTGTGTTCTGTTTATTTAACGACATGTTCAACTGTGACGCGTTAGCAAGGACATTTTGGTATCCGTCGGAAACAGACTCGCGTCTGATTTATTTAGTAAGAACGCTGTAAAGGACAACACACACCATGTCATCGCAGTGTGTAAAAAAACACTCTATCGTGTGTCTACCAGAGTAGCATCCTCGCTTGACTTGTGCACCAATACGCACCAATGAAGTAAAACTAGCAGATCAACACTCCTAATAATTATTGTTTAGTATTTAGTATTATTTTTAGTATTTATAACAATTGTGTGTGTACATTAGTGTTTCTCCTTCTTCTTCTTTTCTAAAATTAAACCATAATTTGCAAGCACACAAAACCTGGACAACTTACTATTGTTTCAAGAAACATGCTTCCCCTCCCTGGTCAGACTTTGCCTCACAGAGCTTGTATGGGGATAATCAATTCTCAGAAACGTTCGTCTGGGACAGACGCCGATCAGGAAGTGAGGCCGTGTCTGCGCAACACAAATCACGTGCACGGTACACGATGTTGCTCTCGTGTACCAATATGGATCAATGGATCTCAGTCAGGGTCGCTATAAGATTCAAATACCTGTTTGTCTGTTCTGCTTGTTGCTGGTCGGATCACGTTTTTGGACTCCGCATGCATCTGCTAGTCTGTAAGTGGCTTCACATTGCTCACTTGATTTGTTGAAAAACATCAGCCAATCAGCTTTCAGCAGGCATTTTACAGGGTTAGCATTGACCGTCTGTCACAAAAATATGGATGTTATGTTCAGGAAGCTGCCTTCTAGTATTTTTGTATCCTTACACAAAATATGCACTAAGGGTGCTACTTGTGAGGGAGTGCTTGGACCCCGATAATCGCTGCTCGATCACTGGGGGATCTTTCAAAAACACTTCATTTCAATGGAGTTAATGTTTAACAGTGTGTGTGTGTGTGTGTGTGTGTGTGTGTGTTAGAGAGGACCCGTGGCGTGTGGCGAAGATGATAAAGAGCTACATGCAGCAGCACAATCTTCCTCAGAGGGAGGTGGTGGAGGCGACGGGACTGAATCAGTCTCACCTGTCACAGCACCTGAACAAAGGTACGCCCATGAAGAACCAGAAACGGGCCGCGCTCTACAGCTGGTACGTCAAGAAGCAGGACGAGATCAGCCAGCGTGAGTACACACACTTCATACACACACATAATACACACACATCATATACTCACACATCATACACACACACACACATCACACACACATATACACACACATCATACACACACGTCATACACACACATCATACACACACACACACATCACACACACACACACACATCATACATACACACACACATCACACACACACACACACATCATACATACACGTCATACACACACATCATACATACACATCATATACACACACACACATCACACACACACACACATCATACACACACATCATACACACACACTTCATACACACACATCATATACACACACATCATACACACACACTTCATACACACACATCATATACACACACACACATCATACACACACATAATACACACACGTCATACACACACATCATACACACACACACACATCACACACACACACATCATACATACACGTCATACACACACATCATACACACACACATCACACACACACACACATCATACACACACGTCATACATACACATCATATACACACACACACATCACACACACACACATCATACACACACATCATACATACACATCATATACACACACATCATACACACACGTCATACATACACATCATATACACACACACACATCACACACACATCATACATACACATCATATACACACACACACATCACACACACACACATCATACATACACATCATATACACACACACACATCACACACACACACACATCATACATACACATCATATACACACATCATACACACACATCACACACACACACACATATACACACACTTCATATATGTACACACACACCATATACACACATCATACACACACACACCACACACACACTTAATAACAAAATTGATCTAAATTAACACTGTAAAAACATGCATAAATAAGTTATATAGTATTTATTATTTATCTTTATAATTAATTAATGTAAATATTTTACTGTATGGCTAACATTATAACATTAACATCTGAAATAACATAAAAATATTTATAAATTATATTTATATACATTTAAGATCTTAAAAAAAGGCATTTAATTAATTCTCAGTATTGTATATTTTAATGTATTTATTTATTATGTACTTTAAACTAAGATGTGTTATTATTAAATAATTTTACTATATATTTACATTTTTTATGCTTAAATAACACCATAAAAATCTAAATTATTTAGGATATATATTTGAATAAATTCTTATTATTGTGTATTCAATACATATTTCCTTATTGTGTACATTAAACTCATTAATACATATGCAACTTATGATATATAGAGAGTAAATAAAACGCGATCACAGTCGTAACCTTAATACATAATATAAAATCTAAAAATAAAAAATGCATTAATATGTTATACTAAACCGTTATGCTGTAACGTATGAAAGTGTGTCATTATCGTAAACGTCTTCGTTGCAGAGTTCACCAATGCGAGTCGGGGAATGGTTCTGGGGGAGGAGTCAAGTGAAGAAAACAGGAAGGGGCGGAGAAACCGGTTTAAATGGGGCCCGGCGTCGCAGCAGATCCTGTTCCAGGCCTACGAGCGCCAGAAAAACCCGAGCAAGGAGGAGAGAGAGGGACTGGTGGAGGAGTGTAACCGGTGAGAGCAGACACGCTGAGTGTGTGTGTGTGTGTGTGTGTGTGTGTGTGTGGTGCACAAAGCCCTTAAACACCTCTGATAGTGTGTGTGTGTGTGTGTGTGGTGCACAAAGCCCTTAAACACCTCTGATAGTGTGTGTGTATGTGTGTGTGTGGTGCACAAAGCCCTTAAACACCTCTGATAGTGTGTGTGTGTGTGTGTTTCAGAGCGGAGTGTTTGCAGAGGGGCGTGTCTCCCTCACAGCTGGCCGGTTTGGGTTCGAACCTCGTGACAGAAGTGCGCGTTTATAACTGGTTCGCTAATCGCCGTAAAGAGGAAGCGTTTCGCCACAAACTAGCGCTCGACCCACCTTACAGCAGCCAATCAGCATCAGAGCAGAGCATCCCGCCCACTCCCACACAAGGTAACACACTCCCACACAAGGTAATATATGTATATATGATAGTGAAATAAGTGATCTGAAATTGTACTAAACAGTACAATAGCAGGGAGTTCCCAGTGTGATTTGGGACGCAACCCGTGGCAGACTGATGAGCTTCTCTCTCTCTCTCTCTCTCTCTCTCTCTCTCTCTCTCTCTGTCTCAGGTCTGAAGTTCACTTCCTCTGTAGTGTGCGAGGGCGTAGGGGCAGTGCGGGCTGTGGGGAATGGAGACAGAGCCGACGGAGGACACCTGGGGACGAGTCTGGTCCAGCTGGAGCCGAGTCACGCGCTTCTGGAAGCACATCAGCACAAACCGGTGAGATTCTCTTCATCAAATGCTCTCTTGTTCTCGCTAACATCGCCGAGTCAGGGTTCTCCTGATGGAACCGGGGATACGTCCTTGATCACTTCCTCTCGTGTGTGTGTGTGTGTGTGTCAGGTATCAGGAGGAGGGCCTCTGCCACCCGTTAGCACCCTGACCTCTCTCCACGGCGTGTCTCACACACACTCCGGCTCGCCGCAGGGCCTCATCATGGCCTCCTTACCCAGCGTCATGAGTCTGGGAGACTCGTCTCTGCTCATAGGTAAACACACACACACTCACACACACTCACCTTCTAGAGAACCTCAAGACTGCCTTATTTTTTTTCTCATGTTCTACCCTGTAGGTCTCACGTCCACTCAGCCACAGACGGTTCCTGTCATCAACAACGTAGGGGGCGGGTTCACCACGCTCCAGCCAATCACCTTCCAGCAGCAGCTCCACGCATCCCCCCAGCAGCCAATCACGCAGCAGCTGCAAAGTCACATGACTCCGAGTCCGTTCATGGCCACGATGGCGCCGCTGCCCTGCCACAGTAAGTGATGACATCATTCATCAGGCGTACGTCATGTAGGTTATATTGTCACAGCACTAAGATCAAAAAGTGTGTGTGTGTGTTTCAGTGTACAGTAAGACAGATCTGACGTCGTATCCCTCCTCCAGCCTCCTGTCCCAGGCGATGGTCATCGCCGACAGCAGCAGCATCGGAACCCTCGCTAATCTCACCACGGTCCGACAGGTGACTCTCAGATTAGCATCGCATTAGCATTAGCATTAGCATTAGCGTCACCACACTGAGGTCAGTGTGTATGAGACATATAGATCGTGTGTGTGTGTGTGTGTGTCAGACGCTGAGCTCAGACCCTGAGGAACACACAAACACCTCGATCCAGGAGGAGTCACTACACCTGCAGTCCAGCTCTCCAGCACCAGGTCTCTCACACACACACACACACACACACACACTCAGCTAATCGTCACTACACACCGCACACGATTATTAGAATAAAAAGAACAATAAAAACATACATTAATCAAACATTATAACACGTCTGTACAGTGCAGCTATATGTTTATACATACGTTATAACACTTCTATAAACACAGCCATAATAATTAATACTGTTATTACAGAAAGACTGACTCCACTCGAGTGTTTTCAGATCCAACACCAATTACTCAAGTGTTTCCTTTCGTACTTTCCTCCAGTTTATTCCTCTCTTTAAGCTGTTTTGAGGAAAGACGTAAATCACCACCAAATCACTTACAGTAATTAAACATGAATCATTAATACAGATCAACTGTATTGGTTAAATTTTGTATGTCAATATTGCTGTTTCCTATTTTTTATTATTATTATTATTATTATATTTTCTATAATTTTGGTCATGAACATTAATCATCTTAGACTCTAATGCTAGCAATTTTTGTTTATAAACACATTAGAATATATATATTTATATATATATATATATATATATATATATATATAAATTTCAGGTATAATCTTTTGTCTTTTTTTACTCATGGTATTCCTGCATTTACTTTCCAATATATATATATATATGTATGTGATATTTATTTTAAAAAGTTCAAAAGTTGCAATTTTAAGATTAAAAGCCATCTAAAGAAGCTGATTTTTACAAAATAATAATTTATGCACGGAAGTATTGCAGAGTTAATTACACGAAGTGAAGTTCCTTTTCAACATGAACCAACCAAAAAGTAGCATTTGATATGAAATAATTGTATAAAAAATTTTCACCTGCTGAAAATATTCAAAAGCATAAATGAATAATCAAAATAAATCAGTATCATTAATGCAAAATCAATCCATTCACCTTTAGAAAAAAGTGTTAAATACAGCACCATAAAATGGTTCTCTGGGAAAAACAAGAAAAAAGTTCCTTTTTATAGAAGCTAAAACTACTCAAAAAGCCCGTTTTTTTCCCCCCAAATGTGTTTAATAACAAATCTATAATAATCTCTCCGCTATACGTTAAAGCACGTCTGAAACGATTTGTGTGTAATAAACACGAGTCTGTGATGATTAAAGCTGAAACCCGTGTGCTCCGGTCCTCAGTGTCCTCCAGCAGCCTGGAGCTTTATCCCCAAACCCAGTCCGGCGAGACCCACACCTCCCACCTGCTCACCTCTTCACCCGGAGACATCGGCCCCTACATCCCCGTACAGATGGTCTCTACCGCTCAATAGCAGCAGCGGCGGACTCAGTGGAACGTACCATCAGTGCCTCATAAATGGGGGGAACTCTTTTTTATATTTACGGCGATTACAGAGGTAAAGACCTTACTGACGTGGATGAACGCTAACCGAAGCTGCCTTTGTGTCTTTCTGAGGAATCTCTGTGGATGATGATGATGATGAAGATGGAAAGTGCTTTCACTGATGAGAAAACACAGAGTTTTAAAATGCACAAAAAAAATAATAAACATACGTACGTGGATCAGAACAGTCCTGATTTTACACACTTCCTGATTTTGTCGGAGAGGCGCCGGAGCGGTGTGGGCGGAGCTTATGTTAAAATTGATCAGCCAATCACGAACTTGATCATCATCATCATCGCTATCGTTTGTTTTCATCTCGCAAGCTGCTTAGCTTAAAATATCGGTTCTAATTCCACAATATATAACGTTCGTTAGCTTATTAGCTCTCTGACGTTAAGTAGCTAGCCAGCTAACACATAAATAGTGTGGTGATGTCATCGAGTTAGCGAGTGATTGTGAAAATCAGCGGCCCTTGACTTGAACCCTTTCATATCCAACAGTAATTATTGTTAAACACTTTTAATTTTCTCTGTAAATATTATTTTGATGTATAAAATGAATTAAAATTGTATAAGAAAAATAAACGCTTTTTTGTTAGCCGTGTTTTTGAGACTTTTCCGCACCTGTGTCTCAACACCAGCTCACTGCGAGCAGCGTCTGTGTTTTTACAGGAACCTGCTAGTCGGCTAACTGAGCTAACCTCAGGCTGTCACGTGATGTTAGAAAGAGAAGAAGGAGCGAGAGAAAATGTGATTGAAATAAAGTTTCAAAAAAAGAGTGAGAGGGAAAAACATGAAGAAAAATGAAAGTAAGGAAGCAGAAGATTTACAGAATAAGAAACAGATTAAAAAAAAAGGAAAGAAGGAGGAAGTAATGTAAAGAGCGACGGATTTAAAGAGCTGCTGATTGGTCGGCTCTGAGGCGCCGTGTGACATCATCGGGACGGTTGGAATTCAAACTGAAAGTCGTTCAATCTGTGCATTCAAAGGACAATTTTCAAACTTTATAATGAAATATTTTAAAAATTCTCAACTGTATCTAAAGATCAAAAAGCATTAAGAGAACGATAATGAATAATAATAATAATAATAAAGAATGATAAGTATGAGGAATAAGAGAAGTTGCGAGAAAAGTAATAATTCCGTATGACGGAACATAAACCTCTAAAGAAGTGAAGAAAGGATGCGGGACATGAACACGCCTTCTGCATCATTACGTCAGTCTCAAACACCACTCACACTCGCATCACTCAGTGTGTGTGATAGCTATTGTACACCTTTCTGGCCGCGAGCTTCAGAATCTTGAAGGCTGCAATCTGATTGGCTCACCGGTTTTCAGCAGGAAAACAAACCTCTGAAACACTGTGACACAATGAGCTTTTTTTGGAGCAAGACTGGAAAACGTTCACAGAATCCCATCTTTAAACGTTACTCATGATTAACGAGAAGTTTGCGTGTTTGCTGATGAGCTGTGAGAAAAGTTCTGTGATTGGTCCAACTGCCTCATTATGCGAAAGTAGGCGGTCCTTTGCTACATTGAGTGAAGCAGCGTACCGGATTCGAGAGAGTTCTACAAGTCAGGCTTGTGAGACTTTGACAACGCTGACGTTACATACGGATAAATCACCGTAAAATTGAGATTTAAAGAAGTAAAAATAAAAAAATTAATCTGGAATCAGTGCCGTTTTCTCTTTTATATAACAAAACATTATTTATTTTAAAAAAAACATGAAACAAGAACAAACTGCAGTTAAACAATAAAGAACTGCTACAGATATTAAACACAACCTGAAACCAGTCACTCTTTCATTCTCTCACTCCTTCACTCCCTCGTTCACTTTCTTTTTCTTCTTTTTCTTCAGTGTGTTTTTCTCTCTGCTCTGTTCCTGACTGACAGCTCCGTCTCCCTGCTCTAACCACTCGTCTTCCTCTCTCTCTGTCACAGCCTCCCTTTTCTTCTTCTTCTTCTTCTTCGGTTCAGCACTCTCCTCATCCCTCGCTCCAGCGTCCGTCCTTTCATCCTCTTGTTGTCTCTCTGTGGAGGAGGAAGGAAGCAGATCTGATATGGATACAGCTGCTTCCCTCAGCCTCGACTCCATCTCACTGTCACTGTCACTGAGAGAGAGAGAGAGAGAAAGGGGGAGAGACAGAAAGAGAGACACACAGAGAGACAGACAGCCAGGACAAGACGGAAAGTGCGAGAGAATGAGACAGAAAGAGAAAGAAAAAGAGAGAGGGAAAGACAGGGCATAAGAGACAGAGGGAGAAAGAAAAAGAAACAGAGAGAGACAAAGAAAAAGAGATGGGGGGCGGGAGACAGAGATACCGATATTGTGTGTGTGTGTGTGAGAGAGAGAAAGAGTCACTGTCAATGGTTGCTATAGCAACAGTTAAGTGAGGAAATCTGAGAACAAACACTCATGGTAAATATTTGTGTGTGTGTGTGTTAGTTACCTAGAGCTGGGTGCAGGTCTGCGTTTAGGGGGCGGGGCTTGCTTTGGCTCCTCCCTCCAGTTACCAGGAAGTGATGTGGAGAAAAGTCGGAAACCTCCGGAACGAAGAAATAAAAGATTAATCACCAGAGGACATTTAGAGACACACACACACACACTGTAGAACTAAAGTACACTACACTACTACACACAAGAAATATACCACAAGCACACTTTTTTAAGCAAAACATATTAGATACATTTTTCAGAATTATACAAGACGTACTTGGACACTTAACCCTATTCTGGTTGTCGCTGTTCCTCCGTAGTTAATGTGATGAACTACACCATGTGGTTACGCTGCTAGGGCTCCGGTGTGAAAGTGAAGGTAACTGACTGCATAAAGCTGCTATAAATTACCTTCAGACCAGACGGTTAAACGTAATTACACGAAACGGCTAAGAAAAGGGAAATAAGCGTTGAGAAAAGGTTTAGTATCATCTGTTTAGTATCATCACCCTACAGACCTAAACCCTATAGAAGTCTATAGACCTGAACCCTATAGAAGTGACCCCTATAGACCTGAACTCTATAGAAGTGAACCCTACAGAAGTGAACCCTATAGACCTGAATCCTATAGACCTGACCCCTATAGACCTGAACTCTATAGAAGTGAACCCTATAGACCTGAACCCTATAGACCTGAACCCTATAGACCTGAACCCTATAGAAGTGACCCCTATAGACCTGAACCCTATAGAAGTGACCCCTATAGACCTGAACCCTATAGAAGTGACCCCTATAGACCTGACCCCTATAGACCTGAACTCTATAGAAGTGACCCCTATAGACCTGAACTCTATAGACCTGAACCCTACAAAAGTGACCCCTATAGACCTGAACTCTATAGACCTGAACCCTATAGAAGTGAACCCTATAGAAGTGATGGGATCTATGGGATGCAGTGGAGAAGAAATGAGCAGACTGTTGAAACTTCCATCACAGCTGTTACAGAAACTGAATGATTTCAGGCCCAAACGCTGTCAAGACGTTCTGCTAAATAAAGGATGACAAACTACACACTAAAGTGCTGTAACTGTAATGACCTTTAATGAAGCTTACTGAATATTTAGAGGCTGCTGAATGTCACATCTTTATTCTCTCACTTCCTGAACTGATTAACAGAATAACGCAGTTCTGTTAAAAGATGATATTCAACAAAATTCAGACTGATAAAAATCTCTAACCACACACTGCAGTGCATTATGGGTATTCTGTGGTGTGCACTGCCTCTCCAGGTGCATTATGGGATTGAAATTTATTTATTTATTTATATGTAAAATGTTTTTAAATCACCATCATCAGCTTCATCCTGTGTGTTTTCAGATGGCGCAGGTTTACAGTCAGGAGTCTCTCTGGAGACTTCACAGATCACACTGCAACACACACACACACACACATTTAATCAAACACGGTATGTGTCTCTCTGTGTGCATGTCCTTCTGAGAGAGAGACAGTGAGTGAATAAATGAGTGTGTGAATGAATGAGAGTGAGTGGGAGTGTGTGTGAGAGACTGAGTGTGTGTTGGTGAGTGGGAGTGTGTGTGTGTGTGTGTGTGTGTGTGTGTGTGTAACCTGTCCAGCATGGCTCCGAGCTTCTTGGCGACGTGAGAGCGGAACTCTGGTGTGGTTTTCAGCTGGTTGCCGTCGTGTTCGTGCTCAGACACTTTCAGTCTGTCGACATTGAAACTTTATTCATTTGTTTAAAATGTATTTAAGTAAAAGGTTTAACTCCAGCAGCAGCAGCAGTGTCTTCACTTTACCTCTTACTGTGTGTGTGTTTCTCTCCATCTGTACAGGAATAAACACCACATCATCACACTGATCACATCATCACACACACACACACTTACATAACATAAAGCACAGACTCTAACGCCACCAGCTGTGGTTTGCAGTGATTTAGTCCTGGCTGCTGTGCATTAGTAATGGCACCCGGTACCTTCATGCATCTTGTGTGTTTCAGCTCCGAAACTCCACACCGCCTCTTTAATCCTGTCTGTGTTTTCATCCTCGCTGCTGCTGCTGCTGTCACGTGCACTCATCATTCATCCTCCGCGTGCGCGCGCTCTCTCTTAAAGCTCGTTAAATTTCGTTAAAAAAATAAACAAAAACAAAATAGAGTCGACTAACTAACATGAATAAACTTTACAGGTCATGTTCCAGTACCTACTTTAATCCATATACACCTCTGTTGTTAGCTCTCACTGACCTGAAGCCTGTGTCGCGGAATTTCGACGTCATTACGTTAGAGTAAACGTCATCGCGCAAACGCGGAAGTGAGTTTTGCGGCATTTGGTGTTTTAGCCATTTTTATATTTCTCTCAAGATATTTCTAGTAATTTATAATTAAATATGGACTTTTTTTTTTCAACAGAGCTCGATTATCCGGAAATGACGACACCAGGCGTGTAGCTTTATCGACTACAGATAAAGAATAACTTTTGCAATTTTACGTATTTTATGATATAGATGTATTTGACGCGTTCCAGATCTAATCTAGAAACAATCGGGTTAAATAAAACGAATCTGGATTCGAATCATGGTTCAGTTCAACAACAGTTTGTGCAGAACTTCCGGTAAAATGTAAACATTCTTCTTCTCCTCCTTTGCATTAATGAAGAACCGAAACCGCTACTGCCACCTAAAGGAGAGATTTTAGAGCTGAGTTTAAATTAGTTGCTGACTTACGTGTAAAAAAAAAAAATACTATATATAAAAATGATAAAAGATAACTGATGATATTTGTAAGAGAAAACTAATCTAGAAGCATAAAGTGAACATAAAATCACATATTAGCTTTTAAATGCTCTTAATGTATGTAATCGGGCAGAAACTCACATTCATTACACACAGACTGATGGATGAATGGAGTGATGGAGTTTATTATAGAAATTCTAAACCAGAAAAAATGATAAATAAAAGCAGCTTAAATCAATCACATCATAATCATTTCCTCTCAAGTCATAAATCATGACAGAAAATCACTTTTTAATGAAATGTTTTATTTTCTTCCATTTTTTTTTAGAAACAACTAGAATTCACACAGAAGGAAACTGATGACAAACGAACTTCTACATTTGTCTCGTCTATAATACAATCTTTTCAAAACTATAATCAGAAGGAAAAAAAAAGTTTCATTTCAGTCAGACAGAATTTCAGAAACAGTTTAGTGTTTTTCTTTTTTTTTTTTCTTCCAGATCCAGGTCACAATCTGATCTACTGTAAGGCATCAAACGGTCCGTAATCTCACGTCTAATCATCAACACGTGACCCTGAAAACGTCTCACGCACCAGTCAGCTATAATCCCAGCAATTTTATTTTTAATAAAGAGGTCTGGAGTGTAGATTTCTGTTGGTTCGTTTTCTCTGCTGGGATTTTGGGGAGTTTTGTGATATTTTCAGTTCAGTCCTGATACAGGCTTCATCTTCATCATCATCATCATCATCAATGCAAAATAAAATAAAATAAAAATAAAATAAGAAAGTATATAAAGCATGTTTCCAGTTGAACACATTGTACAGAAATCAGTAACACAAACATAACCGGCTTTTCTGCTGGACGAAACGTGACTCGGCTTCTCCTCGGGCGCCATGGCAACCAAACATCAGCGGGGTTTCTTTACAAACGTGAAAAAATACAAATAAAACACTTTAAAGTGGCTCCATTTTCGCCTCGTTCAGTAACGTGAGGCTTAAAAACATTCAACACAAAGTCAGGAAAAAAATGATTTAACAGCTCGCACGTGTGAAATCACGTGATTTACGATGACAAAAGTTTATTTAGAAAAAAGCTTCTTTTTTTTCTCCATATGAATTTATAATCGTGTGTATAATCTCTTTCAGACGCTGAAACTTTAAACACACGCTGATCATCAGGTACATAATATATCACAATATCCAATTATTATTATTATTAGTATTATTATTAGTATTATTATTATCATGGACTGCACATATGGAAGGGAAATATATTTCAGAATATATTTTTAGAACGTATGTAAATATTCAGAACTTTCCCTTTAAAAAAAAAAAAAAGAAAGAAAAGGAAAGATTATTTTTGGTCCCATATTTAATAAAATATTGTGAAATTCACTATAACACATCACAGGAGAGGAACAAACGAACCAAAACACAATCTTTTGATTTAATTACCTCAGGAACTGAATAAATACCGCGCATGCTTTACGAATTAAACATTTTTTTTTTCGTGGCCTGTTCAGAGCTCGGAGAAATCATAACGAGGATTTAATGAGACAACAATGAGATGTTTCCCAAAAAAAAAAAAAAAAAAAAAAAAACAAAGGGAGAAATTTTGGATCTGAAAATTATCAAGAGACTGATTCTAACAATTAATCATAATCCGTTTGCTATTTTTATATCACGATTAGCGTCAATAATTAATTTGTCCATCCTGAAAACTCTTAAAACGCCTGTTAAAACGCCTGTGTGTTTATCTGTTCAGTATTTTTAACCGTAAGTGAAGCTCGTGTCCACGATAACGATATTCCGACTGTACGATATTGTGATAAATCGTCTGCGATGATCATCAGCGACTTCCTGGCGGAAGAAAAGAATAAAAAAAGAGTGAATTGTGCGATATTTCGAATGGAACGAAGTTATTCTGTGTGTTTCAGCAAATCTCCTGCGTTAGACACAAACGAAACGCGGCTGAGCGAGAGACAGGTGTGTGTGACGGGGAGGACACTCAGACACATCAGACACACATGGAGCTCTCGCACACACACACGCACGCGCACACACACACGCGCGCACACACACACGCGCGCACACACACACGCGCGCACACACACGCGCGCGCACACACACGCGCGCGCACACACACGCGCGCACCACTCAGGGGGTCGTATATCCATCTGAACATCAGTCATTCAGACAGTTACACACTCCCCACACACACTCCACACACACACTCCCTACACACACACTCCACACACACACTCCCTACACACACACTCCACACACACACTCCACACACACACTCCCCACACACACTCCCCACACACACTCCCCACACACACTCCCTACACACACACTCCACACACACACTCCCTACACACACACTCTACACACACACTCCCTACACACACACTCCCTACACACACACTCCACACACTCCACTCCACACACACACACTCCACACACACACTCCCTACACACACACTCCCTACACACTCCCAACACAGACGAATGCAGAGCAGTTATAATAAACACACACACACACAAACGCTTCATACATTCTTCATTCTGTATCTAAGAGAAGGGATGCCATTATTTATGACTCTCTTAAAATGTGTCCCAAGAGTACTGCATTTTTATTTCTTCATTTATAATTCAGTTCATCTTAAAGAACATTATTCAATTAATTAATTAATTTCTAGTCTGAACACAAAATGGCGTCGTTTTTCACTTTATTTCTGAAGCAGCTTTTAAGAGCGGAAATAATAGCGCTGTTTTTTCTGTTGTTGTTGTTGTTGTTAGCGCAGAAAAAAATCAAAATAATGAAGAAAAAAAACCAAAAAACAAAGATACCAAAATTATTTTTTTTATTAATTAATTTTGTTTGCGTATTTTAAAATGTAAACGTTTCTCAACTTGAAATAATCCCATAATTCTAGACACGCTGAAAAAAAAAAAAAAATAATTCAAGCCGAATCGTGTTTTGGTTCGTGTTCCCTTCAATAAGCTCCGCCTCCTCACGAACCACATCCGCTCAGCTCCGCCCCCTTTTCCTTAAAAGGCAATTCCCCTGACATATGGAGTCTGAACAGAGGGAACGAGGCAGATAAAGAAAAGCAAAAGCTAAAGACTCCTTAGTGTTTTCATCACAACTGTAATTCACCTTACACACAGCAGAGGGCGCTGAACATCACACACCGCCGCTTTAATGTCGAGTAAACGAATCGTAACTGTAAACCTGATGCGCGTTACAGAACGGAATCATGTTTTGGAGCGTTAGCGTTAACGTTTATCTGCAGGATTTAATGTTATTAATCTGTAAATAAGGAAACAATGAAAATTATTCGAAAGTGATACGTACGCGATTTGCGCAATAACTGCGGTTTATGTTCATTAAAGAACACCAGAACTTTTTTTTTATCCGTTTATAGTTACATTTAATGCTGAGGAACATTTTTGGAGCGAGTTAGTTCCTGTTCTCACTTACGTTATAGCAGCTATAAACATTCGTTCCCTCAAAAAGGTTAAAGTTACAGCTTCACCTCTGACTGTTACAAAGCGCTGACACTGGAGACTCCTTCCATACGTGTTACATAAACACATTCCTCCTTACAGAAAACGTCACCATATCGATCATTACGTGTATTATTAGTGGAGCGTCCGCTGTGCACGTCCCTGTGAACGAGCTGTTGCTATAGAAACGATAACGTATCAGAACGAGCGCATTAATATAAACCTGCGCTACTGTCAGAGCTGCTGTTATAGAGAACTAATCAACACCTTCTGGCTGAATGTTAGCATCACGTCTGTATGTAGTGTATTATAACGTCTCTGTATTCACTCTCTGGTACGTTTGTAGAGGTTTTTTGTTCACTTCCGGAGAAAAACACAACGTTTATAATCAACAGCTGGAACGAAACTCTGGGGGGAAAAAAATCCGAGCTGATCGAAAGGAACGAGTTTTAAAATCAAAATGAAAATCAGAATAACGACGGAGAGACGAAAGAGATCTTTTCTTCAGGAGAAGTCCATGAGGTGATGGCTGTGGTGAAGGGATGGAACTGTGACCTCACACACTCTCACACACACACACACACACACACACACACACACACACCCCCCAGAGCGTGACCTGGTCCCGGGTCAGCAGCATCATTGGCCCCCGTTGTAAGCGTAGTCTGCTTTGTTGTGCATGATCAGTTTGTTATCCACGAAGTAGAAGCTGTCTGAGCGAGTCTCGTACGGATGATCCACCATCTGACGGACTGAACACAGGAACACACCAACGCTTACACACGCGCTCGGCCGACCGCTTCTCCACACACTGTAACCATGACGATGCTTATTTTAAATTTTAAAAAAAAAAGGTATTCTTTAATTCTGATTACTCACTGAGCTCGTCCGGGAGCTGGGGGAACTCGTAGATGTGCTCGCACGTGTTGCGGCTGTTCGGTATGCAGAAGCCAAAGTCAAAATCAAAGTTCTTCAGCAGGCGCTCCTGAAAATAATGACGCTCGATCATCCGGAAATTATTCACGGGCCGATCTCCTACGGTGAACTCCACGCTTCACAGACAGAGAAGAGGAAACAGTGTTAGTAATGACTCCTTAGGAGAAGAGCAGAAACTGGAGGAGAAGAGCAGAAACTGGAGGAGAAGAGCAGAAATGGGAGAAGAGCAGAAACTGGAGGAGAAGAGCAGAAACTGGAGGAGAAGAGCAGAAACTGGAGGAGAAGAGCAGAAACTGGAGGAGAAGAGCAGAAACTGGAGAAGAGCAGAAACTGGAGGAGAAGAGCAGAAACTGGAGGAGAAGAGCAGAAATGGGAGAAGAAGAGCAGAAATGGGAGGAGAAGAGCAGAGACAGGAGAAGAGCCGAAACGCAAGAAGAAGAAGAGCAGAAACAGAAGAAGAAGAGCAGAAACGCGAGAAAGGTAAAATGGGGGAAAACAGGAAACGAGGAGCAGTGATGAACCAAGAGGAAAAAGAGCTCTTGAGAACTTACGTGGCTCCGACTGTGCGAAGTTTAAGAAACGCCGGTGTGAACTGATAGCGAACGAATCGGCCGGTACTCGTGTCCACATCGACGTTTTCTTCATCTTCATCGTCAACATCTGAGAGAGAGAGAAAGAGGACACGTTTAAGCAAAAAGAGAGAGAGAGAGAGAAACGGTATCTCACACACAATCACATGATGATCTCTCTAAATTTTTCCTCTCTGTCTTCAAGTCGAATAAAAGACACTGTTCACTGACAGACAGTAAAATCGTTCAGGGAAATAAACGAGTGAAGTGAGGGAAGGCGAGCGGACCGCAGTGAGGAGGTTTGGCGATCTCGAACAGCACGGTGCTCGTCTCCAGGTCTCGGATCTTAAAGCGTGTGAAGTCGATGTTGTAGACGTTGTCCTCGGGTTTGCAGAGGTAGTCTGCACAGGACAAAAAATACAGAGTATTTCTACACATCTCCTCAGACACAGTAACACCGAACCAACGCCAGTTAATTAATCACTAACATAATAAATAACACATTATAATTTTATATTACTGTGTGTCTTATTTTTAAATTAATCTCCTCAGTTCAATAATAGTTTAATTGTTGATAATAATAATGAGTTTAATTATTAGTTAGTTTGGAGTGATTTATAAATTAAAGACTATATGATAGTTATCATTTAAGAAAGCTTCAATTTAACCACAAATTAAAAAAAAAAAAACATTAAAACAACAACAACAACAACAAAACAAATAAAGAAAGAGACAAAATACTACAAAGTGCCTGATGAATTTCGTCATAAACCCAAAGGTAATGTTTGTATAAGTGTACAAGTTGAAATTTATTTTAAAAACAAAGCATATGAAAGAGAAATGTTGTTAGAGTGTTTACCGCGCGTGACGGTGCGGAGCGCGAGCACTTCCTCCGGGGTGATGGCTCTGCCTGAAGCCCGCAGCTCGTCCTCGGTCACGGGCCGCCGCTCCGCCGCGCTCCGCCGAGATTTCAGCCTCTTCACCACCCCGCCGCCGTGTTTCCGCTCTCTGGAGCTCGCCGCGGCCGGGTCGGGACCGTTCACCGCGGCTGTCGTCTCATTTCGGGAGCTCTGGCTGCTCATAATTCCGCTGTTTTTATTTTTTCTTTCCCCTGCTTTCTCCACACAGCCAGCTAGCTATTAGCTACGTTGCTACAAAAAAAATACTCGATTTTTCTGTTCCCAACCGTATTCCGACAAACCCCGCCTTCCTACTCTGTCATTAGCTAGTACTTTACACGCATGAACTCCTAGCCAATCGGAGAGCAGAAGTATTTGGCCCCGCTGTCCAATCCCGTGCGAAGGAAGGCGGGACTTGTTGGAATACGGGTGGTTTAAAGAAGACCCCCCGCTGAAATTTAAGATGGCGTCTCGCGTCACTATGGAGAAGAACATACGCCGAAGGGAGCGGCTTGTGATTGGACGTTCGAACGTCGCCATGGATACCACTGGACTGCGTTTACTTCCTCATGTTCCTCGTTTGATCACAAATCTTGGTCAAGCCCCAAATTACTTCCTTCTCCTTATACAAGTGCAATATATATGGTATAAAACAATGGTTTACACGCCCTATGTAGTGCCCTAGCTGTCCATTTGAAATGCGTTTGGGATTCAGCCCTCGTAATGTCCCCGGAATTTGCTACACAATAGTAATAATGATATTTACACCTCACACAGAGCACTACATGTGTCCATGACTACAGATCACAAACATAAATTAAAGTTATGATTGAGTTGATAAACTTACGGGCTAAGTTTACAAAATTATAACCTTATAAACTTAGGGGCTAGGGGTTAAGGTTATAAACTTAGGGGCTGGGGTTAAGTTTATAAACTTAGAGGCTAGGGGTTAATTTTACAAATTTACGGGCTAGGGGTTAAGGTTATAAACTTAGGGGCTAGGGGTTAAGGTTATAAACTTAGGGGTTAATTTTACAAATTTAAGGGCTGGGGTTAAGGTTATAAACTTAGGGGCTAGGGATTAAGGTTATAAACTTAGGGGCTAGGGGTTAATTTTACAAATTTAAGGGCTAGGGGTTAAGGTTATAAACTTAGAGGCTAGGGGTTAAGTTTATAAACTTAGGGGCTGGGGTTAATTTTACAAATTTAAGGGCTAGGGGTTAAGGTTATAAACTTAGAGGCTAGGGGTTAATTTTACAAATTTAAGGGCTAGGGGTTAAGGTTATAAACTTAGGGGCTAGAGGTTAATTTTACAAATTTAAGGGCTAGGGGTTAAGGTTATAAACTTAGAGGCTAGGGGTTAAGGTTATAAACTTAGGGGCTAGAGGTTAATTTTACAAATTTAAGGGCTAGGGGTTAAGGTTATAAACTTAGAGGCTAGGGGTTAAGGTTATAAACTTAGGGGCTAGAGGTTAATTTTACAAATTTAAGGGCTAGGGGTTAAGGTTATAA
>CM075010.1:27747594-27766548 GCA_037576675.1 Pangasius sanitwongsei
GGGCTAGGGGTTAAGGTTATAAACTTAGGGCTAGGGGTTAAGGTTATAAACTTAGGGCTAGGGGTTAAGGTTATAAACTTAGGGCTAGGGGTTAAGGTTATAAACTTAGGGCTAGGGGTTAAGGTTATAAACTTAGGGCTAGGGGTTAAGGTTATAAACTTAGGGCTAGGGGTTAAGGTTATAAATTTAAGGGCTAGGGGTTAAGGTTATAAATTTAAGGGCTAGGGGTTAAGGTTATAAACTACATTAGGTCTATAATGATTATCACACTTAATTAATCACAATGTTGCATATTATTTTATATTAAGTAAGTAGTTAATGACATGTTTGTGTAATTATTATGTATAAAATGATGAACTCAAAGCCGTTGTAGATAAAATAGCACATTTATTAAAAAGAAACAGCACAGTCTGCAGTTCGTGCATGTTTCGTTTCCCTAAAAGCCCGCAGAGCGTCCTGTGTTCAGGAGGCCGAGAGAGGGACGGGGGTCCAACAGAGGAGCGCTAGTCCAACACACACTCAACGTTTTACCTCTCCACTCACACACACAAACACACACACACACTCACACACAGGTAATTAGCTAACTGGCTAACCAGCTAACGTCAGCGTGAAGGCAGCAGCGTCTTTGGCCGTGTCGTGTTTGGTAACTGAAGAAATGTTTAAAGAGCCGTGCAAAAGAAACAGATCATGACTCACGAGATGGTAAATCACTGAAGAGTGTATTTTAAAAAAAATCAAAATTAAAAATTAAATTTCAAGGCATCGAATCAAAATGGCAACAGATGACAAGCAAGGAGGAAAGGCTTTTAAAATAATAACAGCAGGCAGTGCAAAAAAATTCACCAATAAAAAACATCAAAGTAGAATCAAAATTAAATCAGAAATCCTGAGGAGAAAAAAGCGACTACGACTAAAAACACAACAAAAAACCCTCAATCAAATCATTAAATTATAAAAATATACAGAAAAGCAAAACCCCGAACCTGTAACGAGCCTCTGTTTCACCGCACCATCAGGCAGCACCTTTACAACAGGCCTGAGAGGGCGTGTCCCAGTCCATATACGGAAATGTGGGTATGTGAGACCATATGTGGAAATCCAGGAGTGTCTGAATCCATATATGGAAATGTGGGTGTGTCTGAGTCCATACATGGACATGCGGGAGTGTCTGAGTCCATATTTGGAAATGTGGGTATGCTTGAGTCCATATATAGTAAGATAGGAGTGTCCAAGTCATAACAAAAAACAAAGGCATGACCAAGTCCATATATGGGAACATGGGCGTGTCTGAGTCCATATATGGGAACATGGGCGTGTCTGAGTCCATATATGGAAACTTGGGCGTGTCTGAGTCCATATATGGAAACTTGGGTGTGTCTGAGTCCATATATGGAAACTTGGGTGTGTCTGAGTCCATATATTGAAACACAGGTGTGTCTGAGTCCATATGTGTAAATGTTTAAGCAGTTAGCAGGACGTCATCAGCATTCTCGTATTTTCACAAAAACTACTTTTTAAATTATAATTACTCAACCAGTGAGTCGATATATGGTTCATATACGATTAAATCGACACCCTCATACCCCGCCCAAGCCACGCCCACCAGCCTGCAGTCCGCACACAGCCCCTCCTCCCTGTACCCGACAGCAGCGAGGTCTCGCCTCAACAATTACACAGCAAAATAATAAAAGCAATAAAAACATGAGCTACAGCAAACGTAACAACAACAAGCACAATATTATTCATTAACTATATGGCACACGCTAATCAGTGTGACTCCGTACCATACACACACACACACACACACACACAGCGTACAACAAGTTCACTTTGGTGCTGATTATCGCTTCTGAAATGATAAAAGGTGCTTCATGTCCCAAACAAAAAAAGAAAAAAAAAAGAAAGCGAGAGAGAACAAAGCAGATGTCGTACAATCAAGAGCTAAAAAAAAACAAACCAAAACAAAACAAAACAGAAAACGAATTAAAAAAAAAAAAAACATGTTAAAGCACCCGAGCAATAATTGGAAGCAGGCAACCACCAATTAGCACAACTCCGTAAGCAAAATGCTAACTGGTGGCTATTGACTTTCAGTTACACGGTTAGCAGCATTAGCATTTTATCAGAACTGTTTCTTTAATACGATGGATGGTGCAGCGACGATCGACCACCAGGGCGGCGACGGAAACACACGACGTAAACGAACCGTAAACATGAGGGGGGCGGAGCCTGTAACTTCACCAGCGGGTTAGTGTGTGTGTGTGTGTGTGTGTGTGTGAGGGAAAGCGATTGGACATATAGTGCACTATGTAGGTAACAGAATTCAAACTGATCTATACTGGACACATAGTGCACTACATAGTGCACTACATAGTGCACAAAACCATTTAGCAGTGTACTCATGGTATAGTGTGAGGAATAAGGGGCTAAATCCCAAACAGCTCCTCACTGGACATGTAGTGCACTACCAAGGGAGTATAATCTCTTACATAACCCCTATTTAAATGTAGTGCATTTAATTAGATAGTGAATATAGTGCACTGCATAATAATTTACTCCCTATGCTCTATCTAGTGCACTATATATGTATAATAACACTACATAAGCTTTAATGTAAATACACTACACCCCATGTAGTGCACTATACGTCTAATACAGTTCTCAGTTCCCTACATAGGTGCACTAGATAGGGTACAAAAGCAGTACGTTACTAAACCCACACTACATAGGGTTTAGTTTAAGTACACTACGTAGTGCACTATGTTTCCGTCAGGGATTCCTGGGAACCAGATCGAATAAAGGATAAAGAAATAAAACATGCGCTGAAGGGAGAGATGTGTGAAGGTTGTGTGAAGTTTACAGCTCTGTCACGATCCAAACAAAACAAACAAAAACACTTGATGCTGCATGTTTCCCGCTGGTTTAACGATTGCATAGCTGACGAGTAATACGCTGGAGCTCAAATACATTTCGCACTGGAGGCTAACGTAGCTAACAAGTAACGGAAGCTTATAGCTACCGGATTAGCACCGTGCACGAACTCTGCAAAAAAAAACAAAAAAACATTCCTTTCACGCTCAGACTGTTTAACTTTTAGGCGACTGAGGAGACGCCACGTGAAGGTCGAGTGCCCCGTGCTAACCTGGTGGCCGTAAGCGGACATTACTTCTTAGCATCGTAGCTCCAGTGCAAAACTAAAGCAGAAAACCTCACATGAAAGTGAACATGTCTCGGGTGAAAGGGACGCTGAACTGTTCCTTTAAACCTAAATCGCACCGGCTCGTCTTTCTCCTCCAATCACAAAGCAGTATGAGACACGGTCCCGCCCCTGGACCAGATGAATCAGTCCATCCCTCTCTCTCTCTCTCTCTCTCCCCCCACCCCCCATCTCTCTCTCTCTCTCTCTCTCTCTCTCACAGGCGGCAGAGGCAGAACAGTGTAGGGATGAACACTCCAAAGGCCACTAGGATAGGGAACATCAGGCTGCTGTTATCTGCCGCATACGGGTTCGGCGTTCTCGGCCCGGACCGGACCTGGTTTTTCTGAGACTGGGACGCGATCTTCTTCACCGTCTCATCCCCTCCTTCAGGGTCATCGTCCTCTTCTTCATCGTCCTCATGCTTCTCCAGGCCGGGGTGAGGCTGCAGCTTCGGCACATCTGACAGGAGAACAAAGCAAGAGTGTTAAACAATCCTCGTTCACATGCGCAGCACGCACGCCGACACGCCGACCCGGGAGTTAAAAAGTAATAAATAAAACACGCACAATTCGTGGGAATTTACCGAGAGGCATCGTCATGTGAACAGAGTCTGTATCTGGAATTGATTTTAAACTCAAAGTGGGTGTGGCTTAAACTGGAAGTTTTTTTTCTGATAAAGATGTGTGCAGGATTTTTAATTCACAAAATATATAAATAAACTAGCAGCCTAATTTAAACCACTGTGACCCTGACCAGGCCGTTACTAAGGATGAATGAAAGGATGCTGTAAACGCGTCACGCTATTTTACTCAGTGGTTTAATTCATCGAAGCGAGTGATGAGTTTCAAACATCATTATTGAAAGTCAAGCCATTCGGCAGCCATCTTGGACACCTCAGTGACAAGACCAGGAGATTCGTTTATAAAATACATCAGTTAAATTCCACATATTTTATCTGAATAGAGTGAAAACGTGACCGATTATTCGTCCGGATATTAAAATTCCTTTCAAGGACACACACCATGAGAGCTTTTACACTAAATAACATATTCTGCTTAGGAACTGGGATCCAACAGGAAGAACATCGTCACTCCCTAACATCCGCTAGGAAAATATAGCGAACACGCTGATACAGTAATGTGACATCAAAGAGGTATTGTTTCCAAGGCAACGGTGATCTGATCGTCACAGCGTAGGTTAAGCCAAATCATTTGCTTTGCATTTCCTCACCTTCAGGTTTCCCCTTCATCACGTACAACGCACACACCTTCGGATTATCGTAGTAACCCTGCGTGAGAGAGAGAGAGAGAGAGAGAGAGAAAACCAAAATTAGCCCCGCCCACATCACCCTTATGTGAAAATCAGTGCTTTGCTCCGCCCCTGAAAATAAAGAGCACAGTATAGAAAATAATGATAATAAAGAGATAAAGTGAAAAGTGTCGCAGAACTAGTTCATGTAAAATGCACATGTAAATCACACACACTCACACCTCTCACTGTCACAACACCAGTGTGTGTGAGTGTGAGTGTGTGTGTGTGTGTGTGTGTGTGTGTGTGAGCGTTTCTCACTTTAATAAACTCGATGTTTAGTTTGCCGTTGAAGGTGGACACTTCACCCAGAATGCTGAGTTTCCCCCTCTTTATGGTAAATGGTATGATCTCATCGTGAGCTGTGCTGTGACCAACACGGTCAAAAATATCCAAATCCTTCACCACCACATGACCGTTCACCCGCACGTCAAACACCTGGGGGAGAGAGAGAGAGAGAGAGAGATGGGGAGAGAAAGAGGAAGAAAGACAGGAGAGAGAGAGAGAGACAGAGAGAGAAAGAGGAAGAAAGACAGGAGAGAGAGAGTGACAGAGAGAGATGAGGGAGAGAAAGAAACAGGGAGAGAGAGACAGGGAGAGACAGAAAGAAAAAGAGAGAAAGAAACGGGGAGAGAAAGAGAAAGAAAGACAGGAGAGAAAGAGAGAGAGAATGAAAGAGACAGGGAGAGAAAGAGACAGAGAGAGAGAGAAAGAGAGGGAGAGAGAGATGGGGGAGAGAGGGAGAGAGAAAAAGAAAAAAAAAGAGAGATGGGGAGAAAAGAGAGAGAGAGATAGAGGGACGGAGAGCAAGAGAAAGAAAGAGACAGAGAGAGAGAAAGAGAGGGAGAGAGAGGGAGAGAGAGATGGGGAGAGAGAAAAAGAAAAAAAGAGAGAGAAAGAGAGACAGGGAGAAAAGAGAGAGAGAGAGAGAGAGATAGAGGGACGGGGAGCAAGAGAAAGAAAGAGACAGAGAGAGAGAGATAGAGAGGCAGGGAGAGAAAGAGGCATGGAGAGAGACAGAGACAGAGAGAGAGGCAGAGAGAGAGGCAGGGAGAGAGAGAGAGAAAGAGACAGAGAGAGAGAGATAGAGAGGCAGGGAGAGAAAGAGGCATGGAGAGAGACAGAGACAGAGACAGAGAGAGAGGCAGAGAGAGAGGCAGGGAGAGAGAGAGAGAAAGAGACAGAGAGAGAGAAAGAGAGAGAGGGAGAGAAAGAGACAGAGGGAGAGAAAGAGAGAGATTGACAGAGACAGCAGAAGAAAAACAGAGACAGATGTAATAAGCTGAGCTCCAACAGATCCAGTGTTTTTTTCTCAGTGAATAAACATGTTATATAAATGTTATAACACAGCAGGCAGAACAGTTTAATAGTGTGTGTGTGTGTGTGTGTCTGTGTGTGTGTGTGTGTGTGTGTGTGTGTGTTTTCTCACTTTCTGCTGTGATTGGGCGAAATACACCTCAGCGAACTTCATCACCAGGATGTACTCTCCCTCGTCCCGGATCGGAACCTCGTACCCGAACGTGTCCTCGTTATAGCGCTCCGTCTGATACAGCACCTGATCCTCCGGACTCGAGCGCAGGATCGGCAGCCGCATCCCATAATCCGACGCTGCCGTGACAACACACGCACACACATGCATCAGCAATATGAAGAGACTGAAGCTGTCGCTCTCGTCTGTTTTTATTTCTCTTTCTAATTTCCAGCAAGTTTGACTGAAACTTAGGGAACGGCGTAAACGGCGCCGAGGGTGCCAATACTTTATCCCTCATTAAACTAGCAGGGATGTTGCGTGTAAATGTTTAGCGTTAAACTACAACGAAGTTAAAGGTGGCTGAACGTCAAACAGCGTTCTATTAGACGTGTAGTGCACTACGCAGGTTCTACGACACCTTTATGTAGTGAGTTATAGTGAACAGGAAGCTCTTTAGAATCAGGTACATTTTCTCACGGATGTTGGTTCACGACGTAAAATGAAGTTAACCAGCGATGAGGAAACGTTTAACGACGGCATCGTTTCATGATGAAACTGTAACATGTCCATAAACCCTGGAGTGAAACTCGCTTCAACAGCCACTCGTTAGATAAACACAGGGTTTAAACAAACAAAAAAAAAGTTTAAAAACGGCGGTTCACATCAATAATCGTTCTGTAAAGCTTGTGTCTGACCAATCAGTGACGTTCAGCACGATAAGCTCCGCCTCTATAATTCCTGGCCTGCAGAAACCAGGAAGTGAAATTAGCTCTGGTGGAAACGGCGCTCTTTCAGACTCACACTTCTCATTTAGAGAACACTGGTGACTAGTCATTATTCACTGGTGAGAAATGTGTGTGTGTGTGTGTGTGAGAAAGCGATAGAAACACGGTGTGTTTTGCATTTAAACAAATGACCAGGAAGCGTATAAGGATTTGCGATGCTCGAAGTCTCACCTTTTCCCACTTTGCCTTCCAGCGGGTCTTTTTTGTAATGAATGCCGTGTGTGTCGGTGTGAGCGTCTCCTCCTGCGTTCACCGCCCAGATCACACGCTCGGCCAGATTAACCACGTCGCCCTCGGCCCGGTACCGGTCCGCCAGTATCGACATGGCCGCCACGATGAACCGGATCACCCATGGTGCCGTGACCCGCCGCATGGCCTCTCGCTCAGGTATAAATTATTGAATAAATAAAGAAATAAATAAAGCTGAGCAGGAAATAAAGGAGATGAAGAAGAAACATGGATCAGGGTTAAATCTCAGATATGCATCACGTGATCATAATTAACATCATGAATACAATAACAGCAGAAGCAGCAGCAGTGTGGCTCTTACTGTAAATGCAGATGTGTTCCAGATGTTTGGAGGCCCAGATGATGGTGTTTAGGATCCTCTGGGTGTTGTTTGGACACAATGTGCATGTACCTGTGTGTGTGATTTTAAAACACTTCCTCTGTGTCTGCCATTAATATGTTGCAGGTCTCTGAAATGCAGATCTCTCTCTCTCCCTCTCTCTCAAGATTTCCTGCATGCAATCTTCACAAAAACATGAATCATCAGGTCAAACCCGCTCCCGATATCGTGCACAGCTTGTCTGCGTTCTGTTTTAATTCATTGATTAATGTTAAAGCGCTCAAATCTCGATCATTCGGTCCATTAAGGGCCGTTCAGTGTGAGTGAGTGTGTGTATATGTGTGTGTGTGTGTGGAGTCGGTGCAGGTTGAAGGAAACAGATGCAGCCTAGCATGATGGCTGCGCAACCGAGTGGGCGGGACGTGATTATCGCCCAGCCAATCGAGAGCGAGTACAAGCCGCGGCTCTCGGTGTCGCACGTGCAGGACAGGGTAGGCGCTGACCAATAGCAGCGCACGGACGACTGAGAGGGCAGCCAATCGGATTCAGTCACAGCGCTGACGGAGCAAATCAATACAGAAGGAATGACGATGCTAAATATGTTAGCATCTTTTCAAAAATTTTTTTTTTTATTTAATAAGAAAAACTTTTTAATATACAGTAAAATCACATCATAGATATCTATCGCTGTGGAAAACGTATACTGTTGTGTACTAATGCAAGAAAAACTTGAGTTTTTACACATATCTGGCAGCACAAAGTTCTTTTGTTAAGGCTGAGGTAAATTTACTGGAAAAAAAACAGTTAAGAAAAACAACAACAGCAACAACAACACGTTTACGAGATCATCTGCTAGACTTTAATTGGATGTCAAGTCACAATATTAATAACATTAGCAACTTTTCAGCTTTAAATTAAATATGACATTTCAATAGAAACTAAATTCTATCTATACAAGTTATAGAAATACACGATATGTCCAAAAGTATGTGCACCCCTGACCATCACACCCATATTCCCAAATATACTACCACAAAGTTGTAGCCTATCAAACAGCCACGCTCCAAAATCTAGTGGAAAGCCTTCCCAGAAGAATGGCACTTATTATAAACAGCAAAGGAGGAATAAATCTGGAACGAGACGTTCAACAAGAACATATGGTTGTGATGGTCGGGGTGCACATACTTATGTGCCAGATAGTGCATATATACTCATATACTACTGCATGAAAAAAGCAAAACGTGAGTTATTACATGTGTCTTGCAAGTCTGAAGTTCTTTTTGTTGAGGCTGAAGAACATTTACTGTACAAACACAAAAGATTTACAAAAAATAAGTAAATTACACCAGTGACCTCAAAGATGCTTAAAAGGTCTTTGTGAGATGTTAATTACACTACATTTTGACAAAAATTTTGAAACACCTTTTTTTCCCAGAAATACAGGGATTTACAAGATTCAAACTTAATATAAACTTATTATAAACGAAAAAAAAAAACAAAATCAGATAAATAAGGACATCTTTATACAGAGTCTTTTAAGTCAAACAGACCAGATTGAGCTAGTAAGTGACGTCTCTGGTATGCTGGTGTTACTGAGCAATAAAATACAAAAATATCACTAAAATTAAATAGAGTTGGATAGAATATACATTTTAGAGAATGAATATGTGTATCTGTTTATATATAAAACCTGGTAATAAGGTATTGGTGTGGCTTCTGAATGCAAAACTGACATCAGTCTTTTTCCCAACTGTACAATAAATTGTTTTTTTCATTATCAGTATCATTATCAGTGCGATTATATAAAAATTATGTTCATTAATATCATCTCAGTGATTATGATGAGAGTTCGTAGAGCGAGGGTCTTCACCGTGTGGGTGGAGCTAGAACTAGTGAAGACGACTGATTGACCAAACATACAGTAATTGTCGCTGAATCTTCCTGAATCTTGTGAGGCAACAAGTTTGTTTTAGTGACGGTAAACTTTATCTAGGCTGCTACGGAGGGTTTACCAGTCTTTGGTGGCCAACGTTATCTTGTTTGCTGTGGTGTCCTGGGGAGGTGGCACTGGGACTTGTGGTGCCACAAACTGAGCAAGCTGGTGAGGAAGACCAGCTCTGTAGTGGAGAAGGAACTGGACAGTGTGGAGGCAGTGTTTGAGAAGAGGATTAGAGGGAAGCTGAAAGCTGTCATGGACAATCCTTCTCATCCTCTCTATGCTGAGCTGAGGAGGCTCAGGAGCACGTTCAGCCACAGATTCATCCAGCCACGTGCCTCAAGACATCTGGGAGGCTCTTTCGTGCGATCAGCCATCAGACTCCACAATGCAACAACACCCAGTACCTCCTACACACACTCAACACTCAACTGTCATTCCACACATACTACACATGTATATAAATACCAAGGATTTTGCACATGTACATATACAAATAGAACTCTAGCATATGTACATACACACTGATCTATTTTATTGTTTCTATTATTATTTCTATTTATTTTATTTTTATTGTATATTCCTTCTGATGTATAGGTATTTATGGAAATTCTTTTCTTTTCTTTGACATTACTCCTCCTACTTGTGCTGCTGTGTCAACTTCAGTTTCAGTAAAGATCAGTAAAGGTATGTCTTATCTCTTATCTTATCATCATCTCACACACTGATCACATTAAGAATCAGTCATTTTAATGTTGCACCACTGGTTCTTGCATCATTCTCTGAAGACCTCTCTTTCCAGTGCTTGATGTCTGCAGCAGCCTCTGAGTCACTGAGCGTTTCACTTGATTTCTGTTCCAACAGGAAACAACTTTCACCTCATGTCCATCATGTGGCTCCTCGAGTGCAGTCTGTGTCTTCAGCTTGCCAGGATTGTTTAAACGTCACTTGACCCATCTTGAAAATCCAGTCTGGTGGCCAGATAACATCCTTTTTGTACCACACCCATATGATTTGTCTTAACAAGTGAAGTTTCAGGTTTCACACTGTGATAATGACACATCAGCACAGACTGGACCTGCTAATAATGAATTATTTACTGTTAAATTTCTGATCTTATTTTCTGGTCCTCTAGTGCAGTTATACTGAAAAGGTAAATGTTTTAATTTGTATATTACAGTGTGTCTCTGGGAATGTGGTTTCTCTAGCCTACACACACACACACACACACACACACACTTAACATAGCTTAATTATGTTGTGCTTCTTTAATGAGGACCAGCCAAAAATTCACAAATGTCATGTATTCCTATCATCATGGGGACATTCAGACCTCTCGATGAGCTAAAAACTGCACGCTTGTTCACGACTAATGGAAAGAGAAGTAATTCTAAATAATGATTTTATACATCAGAATGAACATGACAGGTATATGACTGTAAGTCGCAGTACCTGCGCTTGTCCGCCAGAGGGCGCGCATACTAGTAATAGACACACGCTACTAGCAAGTTTGTTAGACGTGCGCGCTGCTGGCGTTGCAAAAGGCGGAAGACGTTCACACTTCCTGATTCCGGCAGGGGAGGAAGAATAAAACAAAGCGAGTCAGCTTTTAATTCGTATCATATCTGCACCAACGTGGCCGAGTATTGATTTGTATTTACTTAAATTTTTATTTTATAAGTTATTTAGCGTGAACTTTACAGCTCGACAGGTGAATTCAGAAATTCAGCTCTCCCTATAAGTCAAAATGGTTTGTTCTGCTGTTTCAGATGAAAATATTGCGAATAATAGTTCACTTTTTAAGATTTTTAAGCGCGGTTTTATTGAACATATTTTTTTTAAAAATAACTTTTGCATGTTCATTATAAACAAGGGAATAAAATAAAAATAAAATATCCGATCATATAGTGTACATGTCAGGGCGTCCAATCAGATCAGTCCAACACAGCAGTCTGAATGAATGAAGGAACTGAGTGCACTACACCTAGTGCACTACACCTAGTGCACTATACCTAGTGCACTACACCTAGTGCACTACACCTAGTGCACTATACCTAGTGCACTACACCTACATAGTGTGCAGAAAACATTAGACCTACTGCTTACAAAATGATTAAAATCATTACAGATTTGAGTTAATGGTCATTATGGATCATTCTATCGTTTTAAAGAGACTTCTGGACTAAGATTTTCACAAGGCATTTTTTTTTTGGGGGGGGGGGGGTTGGGGGGGTTACCACATGTAAAACACCCCAAAAGACTGAATTATACTTTAATGTAATTTCTACAGAAATAAATTACTACAGGATGGAAAATGAAACATTCAATACAAAATAAATGTTAATCCTCCAATCAGACACATAGGCCACGCCTCCTTCACTGAGACTGACAGACACATAGGCCACGCCTCCTTCACTGAGACTGACAGACACATAGGCCACGCCTCCTTCACAGTGACTGACTCTCAGGTCTGTAAAAAATAACCCCAAAGTAAAATAAGATGAGTTGTGTCACGTGACCAGCAGGGGGCAGCATGACCCAGTGAAAGCTTTAAAACTCCTCTGGTCTCATGTAAGTAGTTGCTTGTTGCCATGACAACTCCAGCATCCTGCTCCATCACTGGGAGAGTCATTGTTTTCTTCCTCCTCCTCTATTTCTTCTTCCTCTTTCTGTTCCTCCTTTTCATCCTCTTTAATCCTCCTCTCCTTTCTCTACTTCATGTGCTTCCTCTTCCTCATCTTGCTTATCCTTCCCCCCTCTCTCTCTCTCTCTCTCTCTCTCTCTGTCTGTCTGTCTCTCTCTCTCTCTTTCTCTCCCTGCACCTCTTCATCCTCAAACCTTCCTCTTTTTCATCTTCTTCTATATCTTCCTCCTCCTCCTCCTGTCTCTCTTCTTCTCATCCCACAGTCAAATCATTAAAGAGGTGATGAGGCAGAATCATGAATTATTCATGTACTTTATTTGCTATAATTTATTAAAATCACTATGTTACATCATGAGTGCAGAGGTGTTTTTGGCATGCAGGAAATTAAACAGATTGCAGTTCTACGACAAACACGTGACGAGATAACGACAAAACGTCATCACATCAAAACGACAAAACGTCAACGTCCAAATGACGTAAAGACAAAACAACAGAATAACATAACGACATCTCGCCGTACACACAGACACGGAGATCAGACTGCGTTCAGGAGTCAGAGATTTGTTTTATTTTATTCAGGAAACGTCTCAGTGACGCATTCAGCCTAGAATAATAGCTGCATTCCAATACTGCTTCCTATCGCACCCTCGTTCACTTCCCCTTGGTTGAATTCACTTGTCCGCCATCTTTATTACCTCAGCTGAAGTGTGTGTGTGAAGGACCGAGTCAACGTCACTACAGTCTTTAGGAGAACAATGTACCCAGAAGGCTTTGCTGCGATTTCTGACTGTTTCCTTTTCAAAATGGCGGATGTTCAGAACATTAATGGATCTGCGTTGCTGCACTCTCGCTAGTTAGTCGACGAGAACACGACTTTGGCTACATCGTTCTCAAAGCTCAGCTGAAGTGGGCTGAACAATCCACTGAATGACACAATTCCATTTATCAACAAGGGCGGAGCTTAAGTTAACTCAATCTGCCAATCACAGGCTTAACCATATCACCACCAGCCTTTTTTCCACATACTGTATATTGCTGAACCTGCTGCTTAGCATCAAATGATGGGTTTTAGCTGCACAATGTTATAGTTTAGCTAATGTTAGCCCGCTTGCTTATGAACTTGGCTAGCTATGTAACATGAGATAGCTACTGCTGGAGACTAGCTAGCTGGCTAACGTTAGTGCATAGCCGTGTTTAGGTAACTGGCTTTATTAGCTAATGTTGCTAAAGTATCAGATTGTGTAAATCAACCCAAGATTTTATGCTAATCCATATATCGTAGGTGATACACACTTCCTGGTGGGTTGTTAGGGGAAGTTAGCGAGTGTGCACTAAAAGTGTATTGAAACGTAGACTAAAACTGCACTGCCACATCCGCTAGGTGATAGTGAAGAAATAAAAGTAGAGATTGATCTCAAGTTTGTGTGGAAAGCAATGAATTATCCACCGTTCGAAACGACCCAAACGATTTCGCTCGTCAGCAGCAGGAATGAAATAAAGAAACACTTTGTCCAAAAATTAAAGGTCCACAGTTTTACCTTGAGATATGTTCAGTTAGTTAGTTTTGTACTGGCGCTAGGAGGCTACTGCAGCTAATCAGTAATCGAATCCTATAGCCACCAGTGTAGCATTGTGCATTAAGTCTGCATGGGTAAATAAATCTACCCATGATGAAGCTTCAAAATCACTTTCTTCATCAGAAAGCGGCGTGGTAGTAAGTGTATGATGACAAAGTTTACATTTTTACATCATATGTGAAAAAACATCAAAGAATTAACACTGAGAAATTTAAAGCACATGCACTTAGCGTAGCTCATATCCTGCTAGCATTAAAATAACAAGATTGCTCAAACGAAACTTTAGCTTTATAACAGAAAACGTTGCTAATGTTTACGGTGGCTACAACGCAATAAAAGAGACAAACGTATTGCAGTATCCGCTTCATCCCCACCACCAGGGGCGCTTTATTACTGTATAAATATTAATTTGTAGTAAACTTTTTTGTAGTAGTCCTTTTTGTTACTTTTATATATATATTTCTTATATATTATTTATTGAGGCTGTTTATGTACAAATTGTGTTACTGAGACAAATGAAGTGATAAAAATGCAACCTTCTGATAAGATCGAGTGAACGTGGATTAACACGAAACTTTGTGGACATTTTATTTTTGGCTGCACTGTCGCTTTAAGAGTCTGGAGGAAGTGTGTAAGTGTGTGTATGTGTGTGTGTGTGTGGGGGGGGTGAGGGAAGTGACGTCACACCTCATTACAGCTCTCACTTTAAAGGCACACTCTGTGATTTCTGAAGAATAAAGTGGCAGTGATGCAGAAGTTTCCCTCTAAACAAGCTTTAATATTGCGTGTAAACACTTTAATCCTCCTGGAGATGTAATGAGTGATGTTAAACTATCACAGAGTACGGCTTTAAACTAACACTAGAACACTTCGATTAGGATTTGGAACACTGCCTCAGACTCACACTGATACACAGACAAGACAAATTAAGACACACACAATATTGCCATGATTAATGAGAGAACCGAGGTTCTCTACGACGTAGATGGACATGAGACGAGGTTTAAAAGTGCAGAAACACTCAGCTACAACGTGTGTGTGTAGGTGTGTGTGTGTGTGTGTAGGTGTGTGTGTGTGTGTAAGTGTGCTTCCTTCTTCCAGTTTTTCTTGTTTTTTTGTCATTCAGGCTCATTAAAGCTTTTCTTTCCAGCAGTGTTGTTATTCTCAGAGCCATGCTAAAATGTTTTCACGTGTGGTTTCCTGTGAGATGATCGCTGATTGGACGATCAGAACGAATGCATATCGATCAGTCGCGCACGTGATAAACGTTTTAACGTTCCTCGTCTCGTCTCCTCTCGTCTCTCGTCTCCTCCAGCCGGCGGGAAGTAAGGGGTCACGATTTAGTGTGCAGTGTGCAAAAAGTTTTGGCTCCTTCATCGGGACATCATGCGCACAAACTCTACACGGAAGAAGGACAAAGAAACGTGGATTAAAACGTATTTATGGATATTTAACAAATTTAAACCTCAGTTCAAAATGATCTGGGCATCACCTCTATGATAGAAATATGAGTCCATGAAGCAAAGGGATCTGCGACTTTTCTCATTTTGTTAGTTGTGGGAAGCACAACGCAGCATTATCAGAGTTTTTACACCTGTAAATAACATCAACTGGAATCTTATAACAATTTTAATAAAAATGGATGGAAAGTTCAGAAATGAAAAACTCCCATGTTTCAATAAATAGCCAGAAATATTATTGTACACATTTAAATAATGTGCCTAATTTTTAATAGTTGGTTTGTGAAATAAATTTGTACTGACGGGGTCTGTGAATTTATTTATTTATTTATTTATTTATTTATTTAACAGTTAAATGGATCCCTGACTGTAAAGCGTTTGAGAGCAACTGGGCCGAGTGCCTACAGCCTTCACCCAAATAATAAATACTACTGTCTGAATAGCCATTTTATAATTATTTCACTTTATATTTATGCATTTGAGTTGGAAATTCTACATATTTAAGTATAAATGTCTTTTAAAACATAAAAATATTAATATTAATATTTATAGAGTATTACTCATGCACACAGTAACTCAAAATTGCTGTAGAATCAAGCAGTAAAAAATAAATATATTAAAATGTATACATATATAACAAATATATAAAATAAATGTAAGAAGATGAAATATATAAAACACACAAGTATAGAATAAAATGAAACAGATATAATTAAAAATAATGAAAGAATTAAGAATTAAGCTGCTTATTTTTGCCACGAAAATAGAAAAATATCCAGTTGAAATCTAGAAATAAAATATAATCTCATGTCATGACAGGTCATTTTATTTTTTCAATAATTATTTTATTCCAGCAGTAGAAAAGATGATAATATAGTAAACATTAATAAAAGAATTATTATGAAATAAAAATGAAAACTGCCTATATATGAAGGAGACAGCGGTAAACCATCTACCTGATCAAAACTGAAAGTCTGAGGTAAATATTTTATAAAAATCACTTACCCTCAAAGTCTACACGTCCATCGCCGTTCAGGTCGATATCTTTCAGAATGTCCTCCAGGTCTCGATGGCCCACCTGAAATACACCATATACCTGTCAGAATTCAGTGCGGCCTACAAACATGGCCGCTGAGGACTACAATACCCATGCTGCGTCCCAATTCGCCTACTTATACTATACACTGAAAGTATGTACTCTTTTTGTGAAGAAAACATACACAGATAAGGTGTTGGGGTCAAAGTGTAAACATTTGTATTTAAGTAATATAATTTAAGAAATAAAATAATGTTATTATGATTTCAGCATTAATATTAATATCTTAACATACGTTTTGATCATTTTGTTGTTACATTTGATAAAGGAATAACAGGCCTAACTGCTTTAAAGTCAGCATGAAATCAAAATTGAAGCTTTGTGGTTTTCAAAAGCTCCAAAACAATTGCTGCGTCTCAAATCGCCTACTTATACCATGCACTAAAAGTACGCACTCTTTCTGTGAAGAAAAACGCATACTTCTGAGTGTGTAGTAAAAGAGTAGTATGCGAGTACTGGGGCGTAATAACTAACTCATCATGTTTCGGAAGAGAGCGTTGTTGCGTAGTTACACACACCGTCACCGTAAACGACCTCCTCGTCACATTTCAGCTTTTCTTCATTCATTATTTCTGATATGATTTATACTACATCATTTAATTTACCATTCCCTCAATTTATTTTTCCACTTTTCATTTAAACTTCTCTAAAATCCGTCCATGAGTTCGGCTAGGCAAAACGTCACAAAACTCCTCCCTCATGCAAGGAGTTGTGGGTAATATTAGCTGAAAAAGTGTCCACGGATCCATACTTAGAAAATCTCCCAGAAATAGTTGACCTTTGTAGTATCTTTGGGATTAATTTCAATAGACTCATTCTAATCTTGGATACTATTTAGGACGGATAGTAGGCGAATTGATACGCAGCATCAGTTCACACAGTGTTTTGCGAAGTATACGCTCTGTGTCATGTGGTACCAGTCGATACCAAGCCTTTTGATTACTGTTTATCTCTCTGGTTTTTGATATAGTTCTGTTTATCTCGTTTTGTGATTCTGCGTAGTCTAGTTCATGTTGTTTGCTCATCGCCTGACCCTTCCCTGTTTTCTGACATCGCTGTTGGATTACGTCTCTGTCTTGTTTGCTACGTTCAATAAAACCATTCAGTACCTGGACTTACGTCGTCATCTGATTCCTGATAATACCATACAAAATATACTGTATACCTTGAGAAAAAACCCCAAATATTTCACATTAATGGCCCACTCTTCAGCACATTGGAAGTTTCAAAATGGCGGCTCCCATGGATGTTTGGTTAGCGGTCAATGCCAACTGGAATTACAATGAATTTAAGTCATTTAGAGTCTTTTTTTTTTTTTAGAAGTTTACAAACACATCTGAAGTAAAAGTTGCTGTTTTGGATAATTCTGTCTGATTTCCTGAGCTGTGTCTTTACATTGTTCATATTATAAAATGATTTAACAGCTACGTGCTAGCTAGCTACAGTGTTAGCCTCATTTTACAGTATAAATTCACACACTCACCTGGTGGCCTAACAGTTTCCTCATGGCTTCCCTCAGCTCACTTGTACTGATCTCTCCATCACCGTTAGTGTCGAACTGCCACAAAATTGTAAAAAAAAAAAAAAAAATTATATAAATGTGAGTTATGGAGAATATCGTATATATCACGATTATAGTGTGTATTATTTTTCTCCTCACCTCCCTGAAGGCGTTTCTGAGCTCCTTCACTCCGATCATATCTGCTGTTTCTGCCAAAAGCTTCGGTCCCATCAATCCCACAAAGTCATCGAAGTCCACATGACCTCCCACTAACACACACACACACACATTAGCCACACAAACTCATCAATATCTGGATGACCTCCCACTGACACACACACATTATCATTATACTGTACACACACACACACACACACACACACAAAATGAATTTTCCATTTATTTGTGCATAACTGTAGAACATATTTTTCTGATGTCTCTGATGTGTAATTCATTATTTTTTCCATTATAATGTGGGCATTTGTTTCTTACAAACATATAAGCACACACATACACACACAAACACACACCCACACACACACTCACGGTTCATGTTGATCTGTTGGCTCAGTTCGATCAGCTCCATTTCAGTGGGCATGTAGCCCATCGTCCTCATACAGTTCCCCAGGTCTTTACAGCTTATAAAGCCGTCCTTATCTTTATCAAACTCTTTAAAGGCTTCACGGAGTTCTACACACACACACACACACACACACAGACAAACAAAAAAAAACATATTTTAAACCTTGCAATAAATGCTGAATACAACACACACTCTATAATCACACACTCTATAATCACACTATTATAATATAATTACATACACTCACTACAATCACACACTCACTATAATCACACACTCAATATATTCACACACGGACTATAATCACACACTCTATAATCACGCTATTATAATATAATTACACACACTCACTACAATCACACACTCACTATAATCACACATTCACTATATTCACACACTGACTATAATCACACACACGCTGTAATCACACACTCACTATAATCACACACACTCTATAATCACACACTGACTATAATCACACACTCACTATAATCACACACTCACTATAATCACACACTGACTATAATCACACACACTCTATAATCACACACTCTCTATAATCACACACTCACTATAATCACACACACTCTATAATCACACACTCACTATAATCACACACTCACTATAATCACACACACGCTGTAATCACACACTCTCTATAATCACACACTCTCTATAATCACACACTCACTATAATCACACACTGACTATAATCACACACTCACTATAATCACACACTCACTATAATCACACACTGACTATAATCACACACACTCTATAATCACACACTCTCTATAATCACACACTCACTATAATCACACAC
>CM075010.1:27766813-27784821 GCA_037576675.1 Pangasius sanitwongsei
ATAATCACAAACTGAGTATAATCACACACACTCTATAATCACACACTCACTATAATCACACACACTCTATAATCACACACTCACTATAATCACACACTGACTATAATCACACACTCTATAATCACACACACTCTATAATCACACACTCTATAATCACACACTCACTATAATCACACACTGACTATAATCACACACTCACTATAATCACACACACTCTATAATCACACACTCACTATAATCACACACACTCTATAATCACACACTGACTATAATCACACACACTCTATAATCACACACTCACTATAATCACACACACTGACTATAATCACACACTCACTATAATCACACACACTCTATAATCACACACTCACTATAATCACACACTCTCTATAATCACACACTCACTATAATCACACACTCACTATAATCACACACTGTCTATAATATCGGTACTCACCCTCAATCTCCTCAGGTCTCAGCTCTCGGTCCTGCACAAAGCAACCCACAGAGAGAGAGTTTGTATTAAAACACATGTGTATTCAACATGGAGCAGAATAACACAAACACACACACACACACGATAGAAACATCAGGCAGTACGGTTAGCAGCATGTGGCAGCTGAAGCACACGCAGTGTCTCCATCACAACTCCATGTTCCAAACACACATACACACCTGCCTCTATAAAACAGCTTGTATGTGTGTGTGTGTGTGTGTGCGCATGAATACTGATGCGTGCAAAGCCTTTAAAGGCCATGAAAGAGAGAACCAGAGAATAGAGGCATGTGGTGAAAGATATGAGTGGAAATATTACATTGGAAACAGACAGATGGATAGATAGATAGACAGACAGACAGACAGATGGACAGTCAGTAGTTGTACACCTACAAAGATCTCCTAAAGCGGCCAATTAGAGTATTATATTGAATTGAACACACACACACACACAAACACATCTGCCTCTAGAAAATTGCCTGTGTGTGTGTGTGTGTGTGCATGCATGCATGTGTACGTGTGTGTGCTGTTTGTGTGAAGTCTGGAGTGATTAAATCAGAAAATGGCGTTGAACACTGACTGTACACTACTGTTTATATTATTAACTTCAGTACCATCTGCTCAGCCTCACACACACACACACACATACACACACACACATACACATGCACACACACACACACACGCACACACACATACACATGTTATAAGTGTCACAGTGCCACGGTGCAGAGAGAAATATTTCCATTAATAAAAATAATCATAAGCCAGTTTTCCATTCATCCATCATATCTGTTTACTGAGCACTGAGACTTTACACCTATACAGTGCATACACACGCATACACACACGCACATGCACACACACACGCACATACACATGCACACACACGCACATGCACACATACACACGCACACACACACACACACGCACGCACATGCACACATACATACACACGCACATACGCATGCACACACACACAAACGCACGCACATGCACACATACACACGCACGCACATGCACACATACACACACACGCACATACGCATGCACACACACACGCACGCACATGCACACATACACACGCACACGCATGCACATGCACACATACACAAGCACACGCACACATACACACGCACATACGCACACACACATACGCACACACACGCACGCACACACAGAGAGAGAGAGAGTGTATAATTCACTATTGGCAGAAATGTCACAGTGCTGAATGCTGTAATTGTTCCTCTGATATTTTGAGAGCGGCCATTTTTAAATCCCATCCTCTCACTGATCTCACACAGGAAGTGACACGGGAAGTGTTCATTTATTCAGTTCCCACAAATTGTTGGAAAAAAACAGGAGTTTAAGCATCTGAGTTCAGCAGCAAGAACTGTTTCATTCCATCATTTATCAGCAATCTATACAATATATTTATTAATATAACTCAGCAAAGTGTGTTCTGATTGGCCGAGAACAGTGCGGTGTGTTCCGATTGGCTGAGAGCAGTACATTGCATTCTGATTGGTTGAGAGCTATATAGTGCATTCCAATCGGCTGAAAGCAGTACAGTGTGTTCTGATTGGCTGAGAGCAGAACGGTGTGTTCTGATTGGCTGAGAGCAGTACAGTGCGTTCTGATTGGCTGAGAGCAGTATGGGATGTTTTGATTGGCTGAGAGCAGCACAGGATGTTCTGATTGGCTGAGATCAGTACGGGATGTTCTAATTGGCTGAGAGCAGTACGGGATGTTCTAATTGGCTGAGAGCAGTACAGTGCTTTCTGATTGGCTGAGAGCAGAGATAAGGCGTGTGCTGGGGATAAACATAGCTTTGTTTACCATGAGTTTGATTAGCACTAGCATGGGGAATTTGTTAACTGTGTTGTTATTGTGTGCATGTTTATGCATTTAGTGATTACTAATTTCACACGATAATCCACGGGGAGCAGTTTACTACACACACACACACGCACACACACACGCACACACACACACACTTCAGTGCTGGCACAGAACAAAAACACTGCATCACACATTAACACTGGTTCAATTTACATACAGTATTAACTAAAACTAGATTTTTCAACATTAAGCTTTATGTGCTTGGGTCAGTTTTGTGTGTGTGTGTGTGTGTGCGTGTGTTTTGGACAGTAGTAGGAGGAGTGTAACTCTCATTCAGACATACATATTAGCGTTCTCACAGCAGGAAGCCAAGTCGCTAATCCAAACATTCATTAACAGTGAATTCTAAAAATAAACACCACACACACACACACACACACACACATACACACACATACACACACACACAGCTGGGTTTGTTAACGGGTTTGTTAAGGGTTTCTACAGTAGCATGTTCTCATGGGACAAAAAAGGATGAGTGTAGCTTCACACTCGGGTCTTTGTCTTTGTACTTTCACACACTGACTCAGTTATTTTCAGTACCACAGCAATTCAAAACCAGGTCTAGATTAGACCAGATTTCAATTAGATCACATTTTAGATTACACTGTTAAAATTATACCAGGTTTAATTACACCAGATTTTATTTAGATTCTATTTTACACCAGGTTTACACCTGGTTTAGTTAGATCAGGTATTAATAAAGCCAGTTCTGTGCCAGATCTGATGTGATTTAGCTTACAACAGGGTGAAATGGACTAAAATTGGACTAGTTAGATTAGACCAAGTTTATATTAAAATCAGGCTTATCCGAGGACTAGAATTAGATTAGACCAAGTGTAGACTGTCAGTCTTAAAACTGGACTAGAGGTAGATTAGCCCATGTTTATCTTAACTCGTGCTTAACCCTGGACTAGAGGTAGATTAGATCATATTTAGATTAAATCAGGTTTAACACAGGATTAAAGTTAGATTAGACAAAGTTTAGATTACATTGCGCTTAAAATTGGGCAAGAGTTAGATTAGACCAAGCTGATATTAAATCAGGACCTCCTTGTACTGGTCTTAATCAGTCTGACGTGAAGGAGTGAAGAAATCCTGACACGACCCCGGCACTGTAAGGTGTAACTCTTAAATATATAATTAATTAGATTAGATTGTCTTTTCTTTTTTCCCACGTCACACCAGACGTCATCACCTTACATTCCCTCAGCTCGAGCCCTGTTTAGACTAAAAATTAACCTTCATTCACATTTATTCATTTAGCAAATGCTTTTATCCAAAGCGACTTACAACTGAGGAAATACAAGCAAAGCGATATATCAAGCAGAGAATAATATAAGTAGTGCTACCATACTCCTGAGTTTGAGTTTTAATTGAGTGCTAGAGGAGCAAAGAGCACGGAGTAGAGGTGGAAGAGTCAGTCTAAGTGCAGATTTGGTTTTTTTTAGTAAGGGGTTAGTTAAGTTTTCATGGAAGAGGAGGGTCTTTAGCCATTTTTTTTTAAGATAGTGACGGATTCTACTTCCAGACTGAGGTTGGAAGTTCATTCCACCACTGAGGGACGGTCAGTTTGAAGGTTCTGGAGATGAACCTCATGCCTCTCTGAGAGCGCAGCAACAATACCAGGTACAGTACCAGGAGTCGCTCGTTAACTGATCGCAGGTTGCGGGACGGAATATAAACCTCAAGGAGTGTTGAGATCCAGATAAGGTCTTGTACATGAGCATCAAGGCCTTGAATTTAATGCGGGCGTCTACAGGAAGCCAGTGGAGGGAGAGGAAGAGGGGTGTGATGTGGGTCTTTGTGACTGAAGAGCACCTGTTTCATAAAATTCAAACAAAATGTAATGATCTATCAGTCACGACGCGGTCACACAGGGCCTCGGCCACCCCAGGCCATCCCTTAACTCTGCCCTCTGTTCTACGCTAATCGTTTTTTGTAAGCTTACTACTAACTGTGATAAAACGTACAGCCACTTCTCTACAGAAATATTCTGAATCCTCCAGTACTGAACGTGATGTGAGCGAGAAACGTTATGTGTGTTCTCACTTCGTGTATCTCTCTCTCTCTTTCTCTCTCTCTCTCTCTCAGACACACGCTGATTTTTTCGAGGTCTCTCTGACCTTGTTCTAGTCTTCTGGGAAGCGGGTTATGACGGTGGCGGTGTATTTTTGATGAAAGCGGAGATTGATCTGGGAAAGACGTGAGAGAACAACGCACAGACGGGAATACGGAGAAGAGCGAAGTGAAAAAAAGGATAAATATAGAAACAGCTGTAAAAAAAAAATGCAGAAGAGAGCAAATGGCATTTTCACACAAGGACATATCACTCGTTCTTGTGAAGACAAACTGCAGGAGCATCTGTTCACAATGCAAGCTGAGAGTGTCTCACACACACACATGCACGCACACACACACACACACACACACACACACAGTCTAAGCCACTGATTCATGTGTGAATTAGAGCGACAGGCAAAACAACACACGGCCAAACAGAAGGTTTTTCCTATTAAATTATGCGTGCGTTCTCATTCGCTATCCCAACATTACACACACACACACACACACACACACAGTTAATAAATATAGTCTGGACAAAATAAAATGCATACAGTATTTAAAAAATGCAGTTCATCAGCCAAAAAAATGTTCTATGTCTGACGTTCTTGAGCTTAGCACTGGAGCTACAATGCTAATGCAGCTAATAAGTAATGGTAGCGTATAGTCTCCAGGCTAGCTATCACACGTTTGTGTGTTTGACTCAGGCCCTGATTTACTAAGACCCCAAATAACGAGGCTAATTCGTGTGTACAATCTGATCAATTGCGTTTATTTAAATGATGTCACATGTAAACAATACTGAAATGAGTTTTTTTCTTGTATGCGCTAATTCTTTCCTGATAACTATAATGAGTTCAGATCTCAAAGAAACTCCCAGAAGATTAAAATGTAAACTACAGCTAAAGTTTAACGCTGATGAAAAACGCAGAGATACGCTGGAAAAAAGGGTCTGCATAATGATTAGCATAAAATGCTAGTTTTAATTATGCAACATGAGCTGAACTAGCAGCTACGCTGAGAGGAACATGAGGAAAAGTCATCGATCTTTATCTAAAGCTTTATTTAACACTTTACATGAACTGATGAAATAATTAATAAATAAAACATTTATTTACATTTATAGCCAGATTTCTATAAAGCTGCTTAGTGACAATACGCACTGCTAAAAGCGCTTTATAAATAAAAGTGAATTGAATTGAATTAATTAAACACCACTACAGAATTATTTATTCTTTTTCGTATTCAATCTGCAGGTGTTAGGTGTTTAGGTGTTGATTAAACTCTGTAAGTGTTCATTTAATCATTCAGTAACTCTGTAGGTGTTAATTTAGAGCTGTTGGTGTTAATGTAATATGTTAGGTGTTAATTACGATCTGTAGGTGTTAATTTTGTGTTGTTGGTGTTAATTCAATACAGTAGGCATTAAAGAAATACTGTAGGTGTTATTTAGACCATGCAGTTGTTGAACGTGTTAATTCTTTATTTTAGATTTTAACTAAAACTCGGTAGGTGTTAATTCTATATTATAGGTGTTGATTAAACTCTGTACATGTTAATTAAATATTGTAGGTATTATTTAGATAGTGCAGGTGTTAATAATCTCTGTAGGTGTTAATTCTATATTTTAAGTCTTAATTCAACTGTCTAGGTGTTAATAAACTAATCCAGGTGTTAATTCGATATTACAGGTGTTTATTTAACTCTTCAGGTATTATTTAAACTCTGTACATGTTAATTGTGTACTGCAGGTGTTATTTAAACAGTCCAGATGTTAATGTTATATTACAGCTGTTAATTAAACTACATAGGTGTTAATTCTGCACTGCTGTTGTTATTTAAACAGTCCAGGTGTTAATAATATAATTCAGGTGTTAATGATATTTCAGGTGGTAAGTAAGCTCTGTAGGTGTTAATTCTGTACTGCAGGTGTTATTTAAACAGTCCAGGTGTTAATGCTATATTACAGGATTACAGGTGTTAATTAAACTCTGTAGCTGTTAAGTCTGCACTGCAATGTTATTTAAACAATCCAGGTGTTAATAAACTAACTCGTGTGTTAATGCTATATTACAGGTGTTAATAAACTAACTCAGGTGTTAATGCTATATTACACGTGTTAATTAAACACTGTAGGTGTTAATTCTGCACTGTGGTTGTTATTTAAACAGTCCAGGTGTTAGTAACTCAGGTGTTAATGCTATATTACACGTGTTAATTAAACACTGTAGGTGTTAATTCTGCACTGTGGTTGTTATTTAAACAGTCCAGGTGTTAGTAACTCAGGTGTTAATGCTATATTACAGGTGTTAATTAAACTCTGTAGGTGTTAATTATGTACCTCCGGTCTTATTTATACAGTCCAGGTGTTAGTAACCTAACTCAGGTGTTAATGCTATATTGCAGGTGTTAATTAAGCCCTGTAGATGTCTCAGTAGTGTCTCTGCTCCTCACCTGTCCGAACACGGAGTTGAGAATAGGCCGCAGTTTGAAATCTGAGTCGGAAGATGCTGCGCTCGTGGAGGCTGCGGGCACCGGTGAGCACGAGCCGCCCATGGCGGGGTCGCGCGCCTGTCCCCCGGCTCCGGATGACCGGCGGTGCGTCCGGGGGGACTGGAAGAACAGAAGCGAGGTGGAAGAGGAAGTGGAGGCCGTCTCTTCCGAGCCCTCGGAAAAAGACCGAGTCCGGTTGGGCACGCGAGCACCGTGAGTGTGTTTCGTGCGGGGCTCGTGAGGAAGGTCGTCCCGCGCGGACCGGTGATGGTGATGATGATGATGGTGATGGTGGTGGTGGTGGTGATTGTTATGATGATTGTGATGATGATGGTGGTGTCGGTGCGCGTGTCTGGATGTCTTGCGCTCTTTTCCACCACCACCGTTACCGCCGCCGCCGCCGCTGCTCGCGTCCGTCCGCTCCGGTGCATCGTCGCGCAGTTTGGGCTGGCTCTTCGCCGCCGCGCGCTTCCGGTCCGGCGGCGACGGCAGCAGCAGCGCCGGGTGGCAGAGCGGACGGCGCGAGCTCGCGTCGCTATCGGGGCTCCAGAGCGGCTCGTCCGGGGCTCGCGATCTCCGGTCTGCCGCGGAAGATCTGAGCAGAGAAGCGGTGGAGTCGCTTTTAGGGAGCGAGAGACTCATGATGGGCTTCATCTGTTCATCCTAAAGAGAGAGAAGGAGAAAGGGAGGGAGAGGAGGAGAGGAGAGCAGAGAGGAAAGGTAGACAGAAAGAAAGAGAAAACGAGAGAGAGGGAGAGACTAAAAGAGAGAGACTAAAAGAGAGAGAAAGGGGAATTCAAGGTGATCCAATAACATCACGTTGGTGTGTGTGTGTGTGAGTGTGTGTGACGGATAGGCACGTGGTGGTATTCGGTTATACAATATACCGCGGTATTCAGCGTGCATAACACGTCAGACAGCGAAGTACAGGTTCTTTTTTTGGGAGAAAAAAGAGGAACTTTTAATAAAGAAGAATGAACTTCCCAAAAAATAAAGACAAATTTTTAAACGTAATTTTGTATGAGAATGTGAGATAGTGTATGAGTGTGTGAGATAGTGTACAAGTATGTGAGATAGTGTATGAGTGTGTGAGATAATGTATGAGGATTTGAGATAGTATATGAATGTGTGAGAGTGCATGGGTATATGAGATAGCGTATGAGTGTGTGAGACAGTATACAAGGATCTGAGATAGCTTATGACTGTGTGAGACAGTGTACGAGGATGTGAGATTTCTTCCAGGGTTTAGACTTCTTCACATGGTTTGTGTATGAGTATTTGAGGTTGTGTAGAGTGTGTGAGAGTGTATGGGGATGTGAGATAGCGAATGAGTGTGAGATAGTGTACAAGGATGTGAGATAGCTTATGAGTGTGTGAGACAGTGTACAATGATGTGAGATAGTCTGCGAGTGTGTCAGAGTGCATGAGGATGTGAGACAGCTTATGAGTGTGTGAGATAGTGTATGAGGATGTGAGATAGTATACAAGGATGTGAGATAATGTACAAGTAAGGTGAGGTTGCATTTGACTACATGACATAGTGTATATGGATGTGAGGTTGTGGATCAGTGTGTGAGATAGTGTATGGGTGTGTGAGACAGTGTATGAGGATGTGAGATAGCATATGAGTGTGTGATGTAGTGTATGAGGATGTGAGGTTGTGGCTGAGTGTGTGATGTAGTGTATGAGAGTGTGAGGTTTTGTATGAGGGTGTGAGATACTGTATGAGGATGTGAGATAGTGTATGAGTGTGTGAGATACTGTATGAGTGTGTGAGATAGCGTACGAGTATGTGAGATAGTGTATGAGGATGCGAGATAGCGTATGAGTGTGTGAGATAGTGTATGAGGATGCGAGATAGCGTATGAGTGTGTGATGTAGTGTATGAGGATGTGAGATAGCGTATGAGTGTGTGAGATAGCGTATGAGTGTGTGAGATACTGTATGAGGATGTGAGATAGTGTATGAGTGTGTGAGATACTGTATGAGTGTGTGAGATAGCGTATGAATGTGTGAGATACTGTATGAGGATGTGAGATAGTGTATGAGTGTGTGAGATAGTGTACAAGTATGTGAGATAGTGTATGAGTGTGTGAGATAATGTATGAGGATTTGAGATAGTATATGAATGTGTGAGAGTGCATGGGTATATGAGATAGCGTATGAGTGTGTGAGACAGTATACAAGGATCTGAGATAGCTTATGACTGTGTGAGACAGTGTACGAGGATGTGAGATTTCTTCCAGGGTTTAGACTTCTTCACATGGTTTGTGTATGAGTATTTGAGGTTGTGTAGAGTGTGTGAGAGTGTATGGGGATGTGAGATAGCGAATGAGTGTGAGATAGTGTACAAGGATGTGAGATAGCTTATGAGTGTGTGAGACAGTGTACAATGATGTGAGATAGTCTGCGAGTGTGTCAGAGTGCATGAGGATGTGAGACAGCTTATGAGTGTGTGAGATAGTGTATGAGGATGTGAGATAGTATACAAGGATGTGAGATAATGTACAAGTAAGGTGAGGTTGCATTTGACTACATGACATAGTGTATATGGATGTGAGGTTGTGGATCAGTGTGTGAGATAGTGTATGGGTGTGTGAGACAGTGTATGAGGATGTGAGATAGCATATGAGTGTGTGATGTAGTGTATGAGGATGTGAGGTTGTGGCTGAGTGTGTGATGTAGTGTATGAGAGTGTGAGGTTTTGTATGAGGGTGTGAGATACTGTATGAGGATGTGAGATAGTGTATGAGTGTGTGAGATACTGTATGAGTGTGTGAGATAGCGTACGAGTATGTGAGATAGTGTATGAGGATGCGAGATAGCGTATGAGTGTGTGAGATAGTGTATGAGGATGCGAGATAGCGTATGAGTGTGTGATGTAGTGTATGAGGATGTGAGATAGCGTATGAGTGTGTGAGATAGCGTATGAGTGTGTGAGATACTGTATGAGGATGTGAGATAGTGTATGAGTGTGTGAGATACTGTATGAGTGTGTGAGATAGCGTATGAATGTGTGAGATACTGTATGAGGATGTGAGATAGTGTATGAGTGTGTGAGATACTGTATGAGTGTGTGAGATAGCATATGAGTGTGTGAGATACTGTATTATTATTATTATTATTATTATCCCAGTCTCATAAGGCACTGCGTGCCTATCGGGCATTCAGTTCTGGTGTGTAAGTGGATCATCGCATTCACACTATCTCCTGCACACACACACACACACACACACACACACACACATATACACACGTCACCATGATTAGCATCAACGCCTCCTTGTTTCCTCTTTCTGCTCTTTTTTCCACCATCTTGACCACGTCCCCTTGCTCCCAGACAGCACTGAAGTTTCGGGATGCATCACACTCTCGCCCACACACTTCCACCTGATTACACACAGCGTCCCAGTACAGGCTGAAATTCAGCCTAACCTGCATGACACACCTCTGTTATATGAACATCTGCACAATTCATTAAGACCACATATCTTCCAGGGTTTTAGACTTCTTCACATGATTTGTGTATAAGTATTTGAGGTTGTGTAGAAGTGTGTGAGGTTATGTAAGAGTGTGAGCTTGTGTGTGAGAGTGAAAGGTTGTGAACATGAGTGTGAGGTTGAGTATGAGTGTAGGAGGTTGTGGATGAGTCTGTGAGATAATATACAAGTGCACGAGTGTGTGTGATAACATACAAGCATGTAAGGTTGTGTACCTGAATATGTGGTTGTGTTCGAGTGTGTGAAATTATGGATGAATGTGTGCCATAGTGTACAAGTGTGTGAGGTTATGTCAAGTCTGCAAGATTCTGTATGAGTTTAGGAGATAGAGGTTGAGTGAGGTTGCGTTCGAGTGTGTGTGGTTGTGTATGTGTGTGTGAAGGTGTGTACAAATTTGTGAGTTTGTGTACATGAGTATGGGATAATGTACGAGTATGTGAGGGTGTGTATGTGTGTATATGATTGTGTAAGAGTGTATGATTGTGTGAGAGTGTGTGATGGTGTGTATGATTGTGTGAGGATGTGTATGAGTGTGTATAATTGTGTGAGGGTGTGTGTGAGTGTGTGAGGTTGTGTATGATTGTGTGAGAGGGAGTGTATGTGTGTGTGTATGAGTGTGTGAGGTTGTGTACAAGTGTGTGAGATAATGTACAAGTCTGTGAGGGTGTATATGGGTGCGTGTATGTGTGTGTGTATGAGTGTGTGAGTGTGTGTATGAATGTGTGTATGATTGTGTGAGGTTGTATACAGGTGTGTGAGATAATGTATAAGTGTGTGTATGTGTGTGTGTATGAGTGTGTGAGGTTGTGTACAAGTGTGTGAGATAATGTACAAGTCTGTGAGATTGTGTATGAGTGTGTGTATGAGTATGTGAGGTTGTGTACGAGTGTGTGTGAGGGTGTGTACGAGTGCGTGAGGGTGTGTTCAAGTGTGTGATGCTGTGTATGTTTGTGAGGCTGTTTATGAGTGTGTATGATTGCGTGAGGGTGTGTATGTGTGTGTATGATTGTGTGAGGGTGTGTATGAGTGTGTATGGTTGTGTATAATTGCGTGAGGGTGTGTATGATTGTGTGAGGGCATGTATGTGTGTGTGTATGATTGTGTGAGGGTATATATGAGTGTGTGTATGTGTGTGAGGGTGTGTATGAGTGCGTGAGGATGTGTATGAGTGTGTGAGGTTGTGTACGAGTGAGGGTGTGTATGAGTGTGTGAGGGTGTGTATGAGTGTGTGAGGGTGTGTATGATTGTGTGAGGGTGTGTATGAGTGTGTATAATTGTGTGAGGGTGTGTGTGAGGTTGTGTACAAGTGTGTGAGATAATGTACAAGTCTGTGAGGGTGTGTATGGGTGTGTGTACGTGTGTGTATGAGTGTGTGAGGATGTGTATGAGTGAGTGAGGGTGTGTATGAGTATGTGTGTGTGTATGAGTGTGTGAAGATGTGTACGAGTGTGTGAGGTTGTGTACGAGTGAGGGTGTGTATGATTGTGAGGCTGTTTATGTGTGTGTATGATTGTGTGAGGGTGTGTATGAGTGTGTAAGGTTGTGTATGATTGTGTGAAGGTGTGTATGAGTGTGTGAATGATTGTGTGAGGGCGTGTTTGTGTGTGACTGTGTGAGGGTATATATGAATGTGTGTATGTGTGTGAGGGTGTGTATGAGTGTGTGTGTGTATGAGTGTGTGAGGGTGTGTATGTGTGTGTGAGGGTGTATATGAGTGTGTATGAGTTTGTGAGGGTGTGTGAGGGTGTGTGTGAGTGTGTATATGAGTGTGTATGAGTTTGTGAGGGTGTGTGTGAGGGTGTATGAGTGTGTGAGGATGTGTATGAGTGTGTGAGGGTGTGTATGAGTGTGTGAGGGTGTGTATATGTGTGTGAGAGTGTATATGAGTGTGTATGAGTTTGTGAGGGTGTGTGTGAGGGTGTGTGTGAGTGTGTATATGAGTGTGTATGAGTTTGTGAGGGTGTGTGTGAGTGTGTGTGAGTGTGTATATGAGTTTGTGAGGGTGTGTGTGAGGGTGTATGAGTGTGTGAGGGTGTGTATGAGTGTGTGTATATGTGTGTGAGGGTGTATATGAGTGTGTATGAGTTTGTGAGGGTGTGTGTGAGTGTGTGTGAGTGTGTATATGAGTTTGTAAGTTACAGTTACATACCATTTTTCCAGTGTTTTAGTTTTCTGTTTCCATCAGGATGGTCTGTATTGATTATTATTAAATCATAACTCTTTAGCTCCCTCTTGTGTTGCTGGAGATGTAGTGCAGAACCCTACAGCTAACTGGGCAGCATTTACATTCTAGAAAAATATATAATTTGCACCTTTAATATCTCTAATTATAATCTCTAGGCATGTCAATCAAAAACAAATTTCTGTGCATTGTCTTTTTTATTGCATAGATTATATTTCTAAAATTGCTAAAACATAATTTCCAAAATATTCTTGTTTAAATAGTTAAAATTTATTTACATAAATTATGAAGGTATAGTATTTTAAATGACGTTTTTTATATGAATAATTTACAACTCAATATTTAATGTATAATTTTATAATAGTTTATTTTATATATATATATATATATATATATATATACACACACACACACACATAATTTATATTTTAAAATTTACAATATGTACATTTTTATAGATTATGAAATTATTAAATGTATATTATTTTCATATTTTAAACGTAAATTAAGTGTTTACACAATGTTCATACTATTATTGTGTATGTAGTTAAAATTGTTTATTCATATTTTTTTTCTTTCATTTTTTAAATTTATATCTTATATATTTCTGTGGGATGTGTGATTGTGATTTTCTTTAAAGCAGCAGTAATGTAGATCTCTAATCATGGAGCCATGTTGCGTCTGTTATCTGCTACAAGCCCCGCCCTCTTTTCGCGGTGCATGATGGGACAGGTGAGTGCACACAGGGTCCACACTTCAGGTGATGTTTCCTTATTTCACACCATCTGCAGTTTGGGTAGTTTCTAACATTGTGTAACACTGTAGCTTATGCAAAGTGATACTGAGTAGGTGTCCGTGTGTATGTGTGTGTGTGTGTGTGTGTGTGTGTTATGCAATAAGTTTTATTTTAGGAACCGATTTCGCTGCCAGTACAAATTCTGCTGCTGGTGTTTTCAACTCTGAAGTTACTGCAGTGTGTGTTTCAGTATAGGATAATCTCTCTCTCTCTCTTACACACACACACACACACACACTCCTGCACCAATGATCAGTGATCATCCTCCAATGATCTTATATTTAATTGAAGCCAATGTCAGAAATGCTGAACTATGACATGTTAAGAAGACTGATGGCACCTTACGCTTGTGCATAAACTATAAAGTAAATGCAGCGTGACGGAGGGAAAAACATTGTCAGTGCTTTATGTATCCCAAAAAACTGAACACTTGGAAAGTGTGTCTTTTAGGGGATGTAATTAGAAAAGCCATCAGGCATCATTAGGGATCACATATTCCATTAAACTACCATCAAAGACCATCAGAAACACATTAAAACTCATTAGGAACTCGTAAAAATCTCGAATGGTTTATAGTGATTTTTTTCAGCAGGGCAGTACACAACATGGCCTCCCTCACTCACACACACACACACACCTTGAGGAGAATATAAACTCACTGAGCATGTTTTTAGAAGTAGGAGGAAACTGGAGAACCCGGAGGAACCCAGAAGAACCCCATACGGAGAACATGCGTAGACAGTAACCGGAGCTTTAGGTAACTTTCTGAGCAGTTTTCTGCAAATATCAAGTTTCTAGCCAACACTGAGTAGCTAGTTATCTTCCTGACTAGCTAACAAGCTAAAGGGTCGGTCACACTAGACTTTCAGTATGCGAAATTTCTTGGGAAACCGCTGTGAATGTGGGCTGCGACCGGATATGATGTCACACGCCAAGGCGTTGGGTTTTTATCCACACATCACAGATTCCGACGTGCTTCTCATTTGATGTTGATTTTATATTCTTATAAAGCTGTGTTGTATAAAACGGGATGGTGCAACACCGCTATAATCAGTGCTTCTTCCATCTTGGATTTTCTGAAGAAGTCACGCCGTGACATGTCGAGCTTCTATTGGTCACATGTCTATGCGTGATACGAATTCGCAGGTCAGAGTTCACCAAACTTGAACTTTGGAACGACGAAATGTGGAACTTCTTCGCATTCAGTTCGCGTTTCCAGCATTCGCATGCGTATGTATGGAAGTCAATAGAACCGAAAAGTCTAGTGTCATCACCACTTAACGCTAGTAAACTCTCATAAAAGAATGTATGGTTTATATAGCTGTGCAGCTGAAACTAGAAAATGCACCAACATGCTAGTATCAAGGAAGTGTCACTAGATTTTACTAGCAAAGTGCAAGTGATTTTACTAGCAAAGTGCATTCCAAGGACAGTAACTAGGGGAGGAAAAAATAAGCTCCACCCACCAGCTGTTTGAACCAGTGAATTCCCTTCTATCTGCAAGATCGAGCTGCTCTCAGAACAGTTTTCTGGTTTCTGGTGGATGAGGCATCAGCAGCTAAAACAGAGCTACAAATTGTAGTGTTTTCTCCTCAGATAACATCATATTTATGAGAAATTTGTCATACCAATTTGACACTTCTTCCCCAAAGCCTTGCTGATTTATAACAGGATGTTGTATCTACGTGCCTTAACCCTGAACACTTAAAAGCTGAACAACAGAAAAGTGAAATAAAAGAACAGTGGAATGTGGTTTATAAAAATTGTACCGCTGTCCGCCACTAGAGGGCATCAGCGACATTTCGGCTTAAAGTTTCACTGTCATGATGTCTAAAGTGTGTACAGTCATGGGTTTATCGAATAAAAACAATCAGCACACACACACACACACACACACACACACAAACAGAAAGTTGTACAACCGGCTCTTTATTAAACACACATCATCGCTCAGCCGTAGCAAAAATCACATCTAGGAAACACAGTAAGTCAGAACGTCAGCATAAAACCCGTCAAACGCTCGACTGCAAAAGTCACACGACGCTAGAAAAAAGCCACCGATTACGATACGGCGTGTCCCCATCAGCTTACAAAAGGAATGTACGAGTAGCACAGAATGAACGAAGCGGTCAACCACTGAAGCGCCTGAATGAGCTGAAAGTTCTGCGTTTCTTTATATCTATACTGTAAACTTCAAAGTGTGCTTCTGTACAAGACGCTGCGTTCAAATACAGTCATGTGTCACCGTGTTCACGACAAGATTCACAAGGTGTAGTATTCACACCTTCTGAAGACAAAATTTACTGTAGCAGAGCGCTGCTGAGGTTTTTTTTTTTTTTTTTTTTAAATGGCGGCTCACATTAGTCCTGTTAGCAGTTAATGCTAAGTGTAATTACAGTGTAATTGTAGCCTTCCAGCGTCTTTTTCTAACATTTTACCAACAACATCTGAGGTAAATGTTGATGTTCCAACTGTCACTGTCTACTTTTTAGCTAGCTAAATCCCTAGCCTCAGTCGTTAGCTAGCTTATACGCAGTGTCCGGTAACATACTGTTTGTTCTCAACATCATCTTGCCACATTGAAAACACAGATTCACAAGTTCTATCTGAACGCAGCTAGAAATACAAAGCGCTTTTAGCGTCAAACTGATGCTAAAATTGATCGAAATACTAAAGAGAAAGTTGAAAAGCAGGCTTTGGTGTTGATAAACGACCTGCTGCTAGTGCTTTACCTCATGAAATTTATTTATTTATTTATTTTTATACAATCTGCTCCTGTGTTTCAATACCGTTTGTCCACTTCTCCTGCTGACTCGAAAGCCCACAACACATTTATTACACATCAGGAAACGTAGCTGAACTGATTTCCTCAGAAATACCTCGCTAAGTTGCTAGCGTGGCAACTAACTACTTTGCTAACTTGTACAATGTTATTTAGAAATGTTTTTAAAGTGGCATAGTACATAGTTTGTACATAGTTACATCAGTTTATTGACTAGCTAGCTGAACAACTAGCATACTAACTAGCTTGTGTGCTAATTGCGAACAATTCTTAGTTCTGTTCTAGTAAATAATCAAGTGTGTGAGAATATAGTGTGCAATTTGGGACGGAGCCAAAGGGAAGTGGACGAGGAGCGTGTGTTAAAAACAGTATTATGACACAGTCTTTACGCTACATCCGGCTCTGTATAAACACTGAATAAGCAGGTCGTAAAGATGTCGTTAGCGTCTGCGTCACTGTGCGGTTGTTTACTGTCCTTCTGACGCTCAGAGGAAACACAGTATATATTTATATTTATGTATATGTACACTTTCCAATAAAGTATGACTTTAGACGTGACGCTTCCGACCTGAAAAGTGCTATACGTTCACAATTTCATAAGTTTGTACACCCTGGCCTGTACCGTTAATAAACAGTTAGACTGGATCTGATCTGTAAACATTTATGTACAGAAAATGTGCAAGAAACATTGTTCACCTCAGACCTGTCTCTCTCTCTCTCTTTCTCTCTCTCTTTCTGTCTTTCAGCAGTAATGATGCAATCGAGTGCTCATCTCTCGACTGCTTATATACAGAAAATACCCAAATCCGTCAGCCTGATCGTTTAATTCAGTTCTATTTTACTGCCCGTTATTCATCCCTCCTTCTCTCTCTCTCTCTCTCTATCCATCCATCACTCTGTCTTTCTGCCTCTTTTCCTCTTATTTCAGTTCTTTTTCTATTTTGATTAAATGCTGAACCATCAGGAAACACTGGTGCAAAGAAATGTGCAGGTCGGATTATTCACCTCAGTACCGTCTCTCATCCCTCTCTCTCCCTTTCTATTCACATGCAGTACATCTCAATCTATTTCTCTTTTTTCTCACTTTTATAAGTCTTCCTTTCTTCGTTATTGAAACACTAAACCGTGAGGCTTCATCAGCATGCATGTATATAAAAATGTGCTTTCTATTAGTTGATTTTCAGTTTAACTGGTGCATGGTGAATTTTCTTTTTTAAATCGCAGTTCCACAGTTATTTTTATTTATCCTCGCCTTCTCTAATATATTTAAGCCCCGCTCACATGTATACAGATATTTTAGAGAGTAGTAGTAGGTTTGTCTCTGTGTTTTTGATCTCCTGTTCACACAACAACAGCATTTTGGGCCTCTGAAATCAAGCTTTTTGAAAAGCAGAGAAATTTAAAAATTTTTCACTGTTTTTACGTGGACATGAAAAGCGTTTGTTTCTGAAAAACTTCACAGCGTGAACCTGCACGTGTTATGAATGTGTTAGGACTCGGTTTATCACGGCTGACGATCAGATTGTTACTTAGTTCTGTGTAATTTCTTATCTGATAACGTCTTTGCATTTTAATTTCACTTTCTGTAAAGGAGGCCGAATCTGATCGGCTCTGAATCCGGGCAGATTTCGGTTAAGAGCCGAGAGAACACATGAATCTTCACGTCTGTCATTGTATTTTTTTTATTTACCCATTTTTCTGCATTTCTCCTTCCCTAATTTATATATACACTGCCCTCCAAAAGTTTGGAAACGCCTGAACAAAATAGGGTTTTTGGGCAATATCAGCATAAAT
>CM075010.1:27784921-27807107 GCA_037576675.1 Pangasius sanitwongsei
ATGATAAAGATTAATGCTGATATTGTCCAAAACCTCACTTTGCTTAGGGTGTTTCCAAACTTTTGGAGGGCAGTGTAGTTTATGCGCCGGTGTGATCATGTGATCGTTTTCAATCGTTTTTGCATTTTCGTGTGGACGAAGAGATTTTCAAAAAATGCTGTTTGTGTGGATGGGAAATCTTTTTATAAAATACGTTTTCCAAAATATCTGTATACTGTATGTCTGGATGGAGCCTCTGTTGTACACCTATTATTAATTTAAACGAAAGCAACCCTGATGAAGATAAAGCATTTGCTGAAGATAAAATAAATGCAGTAAACGAGCGCGAGTGATCAATGGCTTCTCTTTATATCGTGAGCTTCATACGTGACCGTGTGCTAAATCGTGTCCTGATTCACTCCTCTTCTTTCAATCATCTTATAGATCCTGTTCTTCATCCTTCTCTCTCTCTCTCTCTCTGGCCATCCACCTCTATCTTTATGAACAGACTGGATAAGATGTTATCAGGAAACACTTATGTACAAAATAAATGTGCTTACACTTACACTTTAGTGCCTGCTTTTCTTCTTTTTCTTTCTTCCATTCAATTTGTTTTCTTTGAGCAAATACTGAACCACTAGAAAACACTTATGTACAGAAAAAGGTGCACATGTAACGATTTCCCTCAGTTCTCTTAATCATCTCTCTCTCTTTTCATCTATCCATCATTTAGTCCCTTTTTCTCTCTCTCTGTCTTTCTGCTTTCTGACAAGAGAGTGAAAGGTAAAAATCTGTACATAAAAATCACTGCTCTGTTAATCGTCTCTCCTCTACTGTCTCTCTTCATTTTTCTTTCTGTCTGTTTCTCTCTCTCTATAACACTTCATCAGGAAATCCTTATGTGCACAAAAATGTGCATTATTAAGTTGTTCACCTTCCATCTATCCATCCATCCATCCCTCTCTCCTTCTTCTCTGTTTCTTCATTTCTACTATACTGACTGATTTGTGAAAATCTATGTACATAAAAATGTGTAATTTGGTTTTTTTGCTTCAGTTCTGTCTCACTGCTCTGTTACTCATCCCTCTTACTCTTTCTCTCTTTCTCTCTGTCTGTCTGTATCTCTGTCCATCACTGACTATCTCTCTCTCTCTCTCTATCTCTCTCATTTCAGGAGAGACTGAACTGTGACGCTTCATAAGGAAACACCTATGTACAGTAAAATGTGCAAGTTATACGCTTCACTTCACTGTTATTACTCAATAATCTTTATCTCTCTCTATCTCTCGTTATATCCGTCTCTCTCTCTCCATAAATCCATCTCTCTCTCTCTATCTCTCACTCCGTCTCAGCGTCCTGGAGTGAAGATGTAGTCGAGTGCCTGTCTCTCGGCCGCCGCCACGTTCGGATGCCACAAATCCACCATGAACACGACACGGGGTCCGTCTTCTGGAGCACCTGATCTCACGCACACACACACACACACACGCACACACACACACACACACACGCACACACACGCACAGAAGTTAAAAGAACAAAACAGGAACCAGGACTACACTGATACTACAACATTTTCACAACACGACTGACAGGTTTTGTTTTCCATTTAATCACAATGACAGTGTGATCTCGAGGCTTACTGTTAAAGGCCTGAAATGTATTTACATTTGACCTTGCTGTGATCTTGATCCTTTTTGGATCAATTCCAAAATCGACTCCGTTCATCTGCTGGTTACCATCATCATTCCATTTCAATCCTACAACCATTTAACGACTCGCGCCTGAGATATCACGCTAAAGAGAATCTCAGACATACCCAGTGGCGGAGGCATAAAAAATTCAATTCAATTTTTCCCTCTTTCTCACTCTCCCTGTGTTCCTGTACTGTGACCTCTTCGACCTTCTGCCATGACTCAGAAGTTAGCAGTGCATTCTGGGTAAGCTGTTCTCCTGAGACCTACAGTGTTGTCCGTGGTGTCTGTTTGTGTCTCACCATCGTGGAAGGCCGTGTGGAGGAACGAGTCGTCAAACAGCAGACAGTTTCCCTCAGACCAACACTGCGGCTCCCCCCCTACCACCAGCTCACAGTGAGGGGGCACCTTCAGCCCTACACACACACACACACACACACACACACATTATACACACACACACACACATTATACACACACACTTTACACATACAGATCTGCACATCAACTCACACTATTACATACACACACATCTATCTCCTGACACACACACTCATTTTCAGTTAAAATACATACATGCATATAATTGTCCTTAACCACATTAGCATACCTAATATTCTCTCTCTCTCTCTCTCTCTCTCTCTCTCTCTGTTGAGCTACACATGATACTCCTGAGATGCCAGTGATCCTGACCCCTTCTGCTCTCCGGACCTGCCTGATCCATCCTGATGCCCTACTTCTGGTTGGAGTTCTCATCACCTGAATATCACTCGCTGATGCTGAGGGTCTCCAACACCCACAGCCTGAAGATCACTGAGATTACTGAGGATGGAGCCACTTAGAAACCATGAAGATGGCTTTGGACTGCAGTTGCTATGATAGATTTAGGACTACAATTCCCAAGAACAGTTTTGCACTCAAGTCCATCAGTGAACATTTGATAAACAAAATAGACTTCACGTGTTAACTGTAATGAATTTCCTGGTTACACAACTGCACTATTTGTCCGTGTAGTACACAGTTATAGAAGGGATTTATTTATAATCGCACTATCCGGCGTCACCCAGATGAGGATGGGTTCCCTTTAGAGTCTGGTTCCTCTCAAGGTTTCTTCCTCATGAAGTCTCAAGGAGTTTTTCCTCACCACCGTCACCTCTGGCTTCTCATTAGGGATAAATTCATACATTTAAAATTTATATCTTGAGTTTATAGATTTCTGTAAAGCTGCTTTGTGACAATGTCCACTGTTAAAAGCGCTATACAAATAAAACTGAATTGAATTGAACATACAAAGTGGCCTTTTCAAATACTGACCCATCTGTAGTCCATCTCTTGCTGTGTGTGTGTGTGTGTGTGTGTGTGTGTCTGTATGTAGGGTGTCCAGTAAAATGGTAACTCAGTGTGTGTATATATAATAAATCATCTACCCAAAAATCAGGCTGTGCAAGTGAACCAGTAACACACTTTCAGTGTCGTCTCACACACTCACACTCACACACACACACACACACACACACGGCTTTGAGCACATTAAAAAAAATCACAATCCAAACTACGGCTGATCTACTAACACACTTTCTCTCTGTCCGCTCTTTCACACACACACACACACACAGTGTGAGTCTCACCCAGGTGACAGCGCAGGCGGACGTTGGTGGGACCGTAGTGCTCGGTGATGGTGGCTCCGGGGCTGAGGACAGAGAAGCAGGCGTTTCCGAACACGTTGTTGGCGATGAAGGTGCGCAGTTGTCCCAGGACCCTCCACGTGCGCGGGCAGCGGCGAGCGTTCAGCGCCAGCGTCGTGCCCTGGTTCACCAGGTAGAAGGTCCACCAGTGTCCCCGCGGCGTGCTGTTAGCCTTCCAGCCGGGTGCGAGGGGCGGCGGCACGCGGTACACGCTCTCGAACTCAGCCAGCAGTGCGGGGAAACTTCTCTCCAACAGCTCCACGTCGTGCTTCTGCGCATCACGCGAGAAAAACGGAGCTGACGGCAGATCAGGCAGGAAAAACACCTCCGCCTTCTGGATGGACGGACGATTACACAGACGATACCGGTCCTGTTCACGCACACCTTTATGCACACGCCCCATACCTGTACGCCAATAAATCATAATAATAATAAAAATCATAATTAGAAGTTACTTGATACATAGTTATATATAAAAAGCTAAAATAAAAAGCTAGTATTTAGCCTGTATAATATACATTCAATTATAAACAATAAATAAAATAGTGTATCATGTAATATAGAGATTATATACACACACATTATACTTATATACACAAAGTTATAGAAGTAAAAATAGTTAAAATAACATTTTATATTCACGATATATTTGTTATATATTTGTAAATATATATATTCACACACACTGACCTGCCCATGTGTAGCGTTTAGCGTAGTCCTGTAGATTGTGGTAAAGTCGTTGGTTAAATCCGTCGCCAGGCCGCGAGCACCGGAAACATTCGGGTGATTGACAGTACGCAAAGCCGTTCAGCTCCTCCTCACTGGCCCCGCCTCCTGTTCTGACTCCTCCCACTGCAGGGCGGAGTTTTGCTGACGAGAGTTCGGGCGGGCTGGAGCGAGACTCGGGCGTGTAGGAGGCATGTTCACAGCCCACACGGTAACAGTACCATATAAACAGCAGAGCTAAACAGAGCACCGTGCCCAAAGCCCCGCCCTCACACTCCCGCACGGCCTGCAACCAATCCCGCATCCAATCCATCACACACACACACACACACACTCGCTCTGATCCTCTCAAAATGGGATGTGTCAATCACACACGCCAGGTAGAGTGTCCAGTCTTTTCTCTGATTTTCTGAGCTGTGTGTTCATGCTGGAGCAGGAGAAGTGTGTGTGTGTGTGTGTGTGTGAGCGTCCAGACGTTTCAGGATTTCACCACAGCGCACCTGGAGGAGGAATAAGACACATTTTAGAGTGACAGAACACACACACACACCTGCCCCCCTCTGACAGCTCAGTACTGTTCCTACACCACCCACACACTCCGCTGTTAAAGGAACAATCTGGATAAAAATAAAACTTTCACATCATCGTCAAATGTAATCGATGAGCTGAGACAGCGTTTGAAGTCCGCATCTTTAGTTTTACACTCAAGATGGGAGGCTAATGTCACCAACATGTCACCCAAAATCTTTTCTCCCAAAATCCACTTGGTCAAAGCAAAAATCACTTTGTGCTTTGCCCCTAATTACAACCACAAGCAGATCTGCGGGGTCCAAGCACCATTTGCAAGCAACTACCCCAGACGCCCTTCCCACCCCCACCCCCGGGCCCCCAGGCCCAGTTCTTGCATATGCAGGAGGGTACAGAACAGCAAACGTACGCTTCCCCTTGCACATCCATGTTCATTTCAAATATCATGAGAAGTCTGCAGGTCCTAATATTCCCAGAAGTGTTCGTTTTCATACACTGGAACCAGACTCTACCGGCGAAACCATGGCAACCGCTGCACACAGTATTTGGTCCGTTTGAACAGAACCTTGGTTTGCTCTTTAGGAAGAACACAGCGATCACACTCTGGTCCGAGAGCATCTGAGCGAGGTGGTCTCGATCTACTTCCTAGTGAACTCTGGTGAGAAAGTGATTCGACTCTGAATCGACTCACTGCAGGAAGCGAATCAAACATGCTGTGTGTTCTGAGCTGCTGCGTTTTCTGTGTAGAGTTTTTACGAGCTCTAAACTGAGCCAAAGCACAGAGCTGCAGCGCTGCAGAGATGCCGTGAGTTCTGGAGATTTAGATTTTAAACTCGTTTAGAAATGTTACCATGTCAGAACGTGTGTGTGTGTGTGTGTGTGTGTGTGTGTGTGAGACTGGAAATGGTTTGAGGCAGAAATTTACACTAAAGATTTTCGGTGACATGCAAGCAACAGTGTGGACGTTTCATTTTTGGCTGAACTTCTCCTTTAATACAGAACACTTAATTTCTTTTTCCTTCTGTCTCTCTCTCTCTCTTTCCCTTACACACACACACACACACACACACCCACACACCGACACACAAACACACCCACACAAACACACACACCCACACCCACACAAACACACACACACGCAGCTGCGGAGAGGCATTTGAAATTCAGTTGTGCACACCTCCGCAATGTACTGTGTAAAACCATGAGTCATGTTCAAAAACTCTCTCCCTCTCTCTCCCTCTCCCTCTCTCTCTCTCTCCCCCCATCTCACACACACTCATACCCTTGTCTATCTCTCCTATCTTCTCTTCAACCCCAAATTTTCCATATGCTTCTCATCTTTGCTCATTTCTTCCTTCCTTTTCATTTCTTCTCTTCCTCGCTCCCTCTTTAATCCTTCAATCTCTCTCCATCCTTACTCTCTCTCTCTGCCATATTCCTTCTTTCTCTACCTCTTTCTTCCCATCTCTCTTTTCCCTTTATCCCAGATTCTCTCCATTCTCCTTTCCCCCTTTCACCTCCATTCCATCTTCACCTCTTCTTTCTTACTTATTTCCTCCTCCTCTTCCTCTCCCCCTCTTTCTTCCATCATCCCTCTTTCTACCTCTCTCCCTCTCTAGCCCCTCTCGTTCTGTCTCTCACTTTGACCTTTATCTTGAATTCTCTCCATTCTTTCTCCTCTCTTTCTCTTCCTGTTTCTTCGTGCCTTCTTTCTCACTTTTCCCCTCTTTCTGATTTTCTCTCTTCCTCTCCTCCTATTTCTTTATCTTATATCTTTCTATATCTTAGCCTCTTTTTTTCTCTCCCATCATTATTCCCTCCTTTTCCATTTTGCTTCCTTTTTCTCTCATCCTATCACTCTCCATATTCCCGTCTTCTCCTCTTTTCCTTCTTTCTCCACCCCTTTTCTACTCTCTATCTTCACCTTTTCCCTTTATCCCTCATTTTCTCCATCCTTCTCTACTCTCTATCTTCACCTTTTCTTTCTCACTCGTCCTCTCATCTATCCAACATTCTCCCTTCCTTTCCTCCTGCCCTTCTTTCTTCCTCCCTCTCTCTCAATCACTATCTCTCTCTCTATCTTTCCTCACTTTCCTTTTTCTACTTGTTTCCCTTCATTATTCCCATCTCTTTCCCTCTCTCTTCATTATTCCCTCTTCCCATTCTCTTGTTCTCCCCTACTTTCTCTCCCTCTCCGCTTTCCTTTCCCTGTAATTTCTCCCTCCTTCATCATCATCCCTTCCTCCCTCTACCACTCCAACCATCTTTTTCTTCCACTTTCACTCCATCCTCCTCCCTCTTCCACTCTTTCTCCCTCCATCATTACCGGGGTCAGTTGCTGTACGGAGAGAGCTCTGTCGTTTGTCCTCCATTAACAGGGCAGCTGATGGACAGAGAGAGAGACAGAAAGAGAGAGAGAGAGATCACAGATTCAGATTCTCTGCAGTCTGAGTGTATACACACACACAATCATCAGCAATGATTAGTAATAATAATGCATCGATAATAAATAATAATAAAGCAGCTGTATGAGAGTGTATTAATACAGTAATAACACGTTAGTGTACAGCATATGAAGTGTAATAGAGAGTGAATAGTGGATGTGTCAGCCCACCTGTCCTGCCCTGTGCTGCTGCATGGATAATAAACCCCGCAGTGCAACACAAACCCCGATTATTCACCACTAGATCCGCTTTACACACCCTGTCTCTGATCATCCGCCGTGCTCTCACTAATAATCCGAGTATTTAACGCCTTGCAGCCTGCGTGATGAAGAAACAACGCACATAACCGCGGCAAAAACACGCAGACATTTGCGAAGACACTGAAACCATCCGCGACTGAGCGACTCCCTGATCAAGAACCACAAATCCCATGATGCACTGCGCGCACAGGAGACTTTTCCACCGAGAGACATGAGGAGTAAAACATGCAACAGAAGTAAAAGGAGTGTGTTTGTCTTTTCTTTGCTGACATTATATCACCACATTGGTTTGCAAATGTTTAAAATTGCTACAAAAAACATGGAGTTCTTCACGACACGAAGATTAAATATTGTAAACTTGTGTTTACGCCTAGGCGCGCGTTCAAGCTGGAAACAACTAAATCAAAATGGCGGCTGTAGTTTTTATACACATAAATAACACACATTCCCATTTTTCTTTACACTGCAGTTTGCGTTTACGGGCTGAACTACAAAGCTATGTGTAAAAGCTGTTAGGAGCGAATTTTCATTTTATTTTTCTACGATTAACTAGTTGTTATTGGATAAAAGTTAATGGTTTTTTAGCTTAACATTTACTACAGGGACCTATTTCCGGGTTTTGAGCACGTGACCACGTCCTATGCCACGTCACATTTCAGGACGCTAGCGTCTCACAACACGTCACTAACGTAGAAAAGTTTGTTTTTTTTGGATATGTTAAAGAATCTGACTCAAATCATACACTATATTGTTACACTCTAGACTATGTAAAGTACCAGGATGTTCGTGGTTTAGTAATGCCTCAAATCGAACACGAACATTTTGCGCTAAAAGGAAATGAGAGCGCTATACAGTTACCTCACGTCGTTAAGTAGTCAGAAACACACAATTCAAAATGGCCGCCCTAAATGCTCTATTCCCGTTTCGGGATTGCAGTTTACTGAGATTCTCATTAGGAGCGTTGGCACAAAATGCGATTGCTGGTGTCCATGTTTCACTTCTCGGTGGTTTTAGTTCACCATCCAGGTACTACCAGCGTATCTGTTTACTGAAGTGAACAAAGTACATCACTTGAGACGTAGGTAAAGAGATCTCTGGGGGCTTAGTCTGTAATCAATTTACAACAAAAAGCAACATTATAGATATATCCATAAAAAGTGCATGTTCAACTTAAACCTGTAATTCAAGCTAGTATTTTAATATTTTGAAAGACGCTTCAAAATGGCTTAGAAATGTCTGTACGCATATAACCTCATTAAAAATACCAGAAGTTATAAATAAACATGAATATGCAAATTTGAAACACTAGCCTATAACCATTCTTAAAAATCTCATGGCTTAAATTATTTAAAATTATGTTAATCCAGTACTGTAAGAATTAATTTAACGCCTTAGGTGTTCAGTATGTTATGTAAGTGTTAATCCAACACTGTCAGAATTCATTAATCTCTCTAGGTGTTAATTCTGTATTGTAAGTGTTAATCTAACACTGTAAGAATTAAGTAATTCTTGTCAGAGTTAATTCTGTACTGTAAATGCCAATCCAATGCTGTAAAAATGAATTAAAAAACATCTAGGTGTTAATTCTGTATTCAATCAAACACTGTAAGAATTAATTAACAGTGAATTAATTAAGAACTGGTGCCAGGAGAACAACCTCCTCCTGAACGTCAGCAAGACAAAAGGAGTTGTTATTGGACTTCAGCACAAAGCAGGAGAGGAACTACCACCCCGTAAGATCAACGCTGCCCCAGTGGAGAGAGTGGACACTTTCCGGTACCTCAGTGTTCACATCACGCAGGACCTGTCATGGTCCTGTCACATTAACACCCCAGTGAATAAGGCCTGTCAGCGTCTTTACCACCTTAGACACCTAACAGACTTTAAACTGCCCTCTCATGTGCCAAGGAGCTTCTAGTCCTGCACCATCGAGAGCATTTTGACGGAAAGCATCACAGCCTGGTTTGGGAACAGCACCAAGCAGGACAGGCGGCTCTCCAGAGGGTGGTGCGATCAGCTGAGCGAACCATCCGCACTGAGCTCCCTGACCTGCAGTCTATCTACAGCAAGCAGTGCTGGACCAAGGCCAGGATAGTGAAGAACATCAGCCACCCTAACAAGGAACTCTTCCCTCTGTTGTGGTCAGGAATGTGCTTCCGCTCCCTAAAGGCCATACAGAGAGAACGAGGAGGAGCTTCTTCCCACAGGCCATTCGAGCCCTCAACCAGGACAACACCTAGGACTAGAGCTTGGATTGTTTTGCACAACATCAACATCACTACATTCCTGTTAATATACTTGTATTAATAAATATTTATTATATACAGTATGTTAGCTATTTCACTGCAACTACCTCAGGCTGATGTTGCACAGCATTACTGCACACATCTGCACTTTATTTCTCATATAGTCCATACTGTTCCTTCCATCTATCTTTTATATCTACTATATTATACAGTATTTTTTGTATTTTTCTTTTTCTACTTCATGCTAGTGGATTCTATTTTATGTAAATGTCACCAGACATTGTTTTTATGTCACCGGATCAGTTGTAAAAATCATTTCACTGCACGTCGTACTGTGTATGGTCAACAGTGCAGGTGTTAAATCAGTCCTGTAAGGAGTAACTAAACTCTGCAGGTGTTTATAACATTGTTTAAGTGGAGGCTTTAAAGAAGCCGTCACGGGTTTATGCCTCTCCCTGCACTGTGTATTTGTATTCTTACTACTTTTCTTTTTGTGTATATTTTTAATCGTGCAAAATAATAATAAAAGAAAAAGAAAAGTGTTAATCCAGCACTCTAACAGTGAATGGAGCCCTGTAGGTATTTATTCTGTACTGCAGGTTGTGTGAGAGGAAAGGAGAGGAAGGATGGAGAGAAACAGAAGACAGGTGTGTGTGTGTGTGTGTGTGTGTGGTTACAGTGTGATGTGGTTTGTTAACATCATATGTAAAACAGGACAAAAAAAACAAAAAAAAAAACAAACAACTATTCTACTTGTTCTTGCTTATTTGCATATTTAGGCAACGAGGGGGCGTGGCTTGGCTTGTACCTCCCGCCCCCCGTCTCCGGGTGGACTTCTGAGCAGGGTATTTGGAGTGTGTTGTGTGTGTTAGTGTGTGTCAGATCGCAGGCATGCCCCGCAGGAGGAAGGAGCGCCTGCGAGCGGGTCTGTGTTTCGCTGGGATCTTCATCGTGCTCATCCTCATCCTCATCATCATCTGCACGGCCAAGTTCCCGGAGCGGAATGAGTGTCAGAGGGGGATGTTCAGGAAAGCAGCTGTGGCTTCAGACTCGCAAACATGCTCCAGGATCGGCCGGTGAGTGTGTGTGTGTGTGTGTGTGTGTGTGCGTTTTTGGGGAGGAATTTGTGTTTGGCGTATTCCCATCAAGCCAGGATGTTCAACCTTTTATCTGATGTGTGTGTGTGTGTGTGTGTGATGACAGAAATAGCACAAGCAAATCACACGAGTTAAATTAATGTAATATATAGTACATAACACTGATACATGTCCTGCTGTATAAATTTAAGGGAGAGCTGTGTGTGAAGTTTTCAAAAAATGTCATCCATGATCTTTTTAAATGCTTTTATTTCTAACCCTCATTAACATGTGCAATGTATTTAAAAATGGAAATCCATGCTCTGAAATACTTTATTTTATACTTTCATACTTTAATAGTATGCATGTATAAAATCACTATATAAAACAACAGAAACAGAAAAGTTAAACCCTTTAGTTCTATATTTAATAATTAATCATAAAAATCCTATTAAATTAATGGAAATAATGAAAAGCAGTCTGTCTTTACACGAGGGTCATGTCATGAAACTGGATGTTAAGTTCACACATGACATGAATGTTTAAGGAACTCAGTCGAATACGTGTTTTCGTGTTTCCATTTCTGCGGTAAAGTTTTGGTGAGACATGCAGAAGGAAGAGTTGTGATGTCATTGTGGTGTTTAGTATAAAGTGTAGAGTGGTGGTGTGTTTATTTAGCTCTGGGTTAATCCTCTGAAACAGTCAGGCCAGGTGAGCTTCCTCCAAAACAGGAGATGATGAAGAGGTGAAGGTGAAGCTCAGTGTGGTGCAAATAAACACCGGCGTTCCAGTTTTAATCCGCTTTGCACTGATCGCCACCAACAGCAGCCATGAAAACACCTAAATTGGAAAAGCCTGAAAAACCAACCAAATATTAAATCAAAGACTGAAGAAAACCACTGCGATTATATCTAAGACTGAAGAAAAGTACATTCAACACAAACCAAATAAATAAATAAGTTCATGGCTAATTCTAGCTAGCTGGTATGTCGTAGAGCACACTGTGACTGTACTGGTGTGGAGGTTCGTCATCTTCTTCTGGGTTTGGTGTTTAAGAATCACAAACTATTACAACATTAAAGCAATGGAGCAAAACTTTGGCTCCTGTCCAAGTTTTTTAGCACTTCTGCTGAATTTCACTTCTAATCAGATCCTCATGCTCCATTTCTATCGCAGATATTTTGAACATATATCAAATGTCCACATTTTCAGTTGAAGTCAGCCGATACAGGTTCAGTGTAACAAGTAATGCAAGTTTATGGTCTCCAGTTTAGAATTACTTTCTTTCACACTTTCAGACACATGTAGGGGGCATGGCCTAAAGCCTGAGTGTGGGCAATAATATACGGTGTGTTGCATAAGAATTCACCCCCCCTTAACCTTTCGACATGGAACTGAAATGGACTTTTATGAACAGAAATTGGGATTTTATATCATGAAGCTACACATGACCTACTGCATAATCCTAATTAAGTGTATTTCTTAATACTGAAGTGGGGAAACATCAGTATAGTTTGCAAAATTATTTACAAATAAAAATGTAAGCATTGTGATTGCAATTAAAGTGTCCCATGAACTCAATATGAACACACCTGTTCCTGGAAAAACCCAGAGTGTGTTAGAGATTATACCTAAACACACAGCATCATGAAGACCAAGGGGAAAAAATCCAACAAAGACGCAGAATAAAGAAGGGATTGTTCAGAAAAACTAACAAGAAGCCAAGGGTAACGCTGAAAACGATGCTACCACCACCGTGCTTCATAGTGGGGATGGTGTAATAAGCAGTGTTGCGATTCTGTCAAATGTATTGCAAAAAGTTTGGTTTTGGTTTCATTCAGACCAGAGAAACCCTTTTCCACATGTTTGCCTTTTGTCAAGCACTCTTTCTTTAAGTCGTATGTGCAGTTGTGGAGCGTCCAGGCTGTGCTTGTGCTGTGAACAGCTTCTCCCGTCTGAGCTGTGGATCTCAGAGGGGGGTGAATACTTATGCAACACACTGTAGTTCACATTTAAATTTACATTACGAAGCTGTTAGTGATACTGACAAACCACGTCTCCTAATGCATGAGGCTAGAAACATATCTACAAGTGTGTCTTTATTACGCACATTTGCATCGAATTGTTATGAATTATTAATTGGTGTATGATGTTTGTGTCTAATGGATGCCTTAATGGTTTTAAAAAACTTAATTTAAAAAACAATACATGATCATAAAATGAGATGACATTTTATTAAAATATTTTCCGTAATAATACATTACAGAATAAATTCCTTGCACTCATGATCTGTTCAGCAGAGAATCGTTTGTGCACTAAACACATGCTGATGGGACAAAAGAAGAAAAATCCTCTTTCTCTCTAATGCGCAGCCTAACTGGTCAATTTCATTAGAGACCGTTTGTGTCTTGTTCTCTTCCTCTCGTCCTTAATTTGCTGTTTATATCCGTGTGTGTGTGTGTGTGTGTTCATGGTCACTTCCTGTTTGCAGTTGTTTTTTACCTCTGTTCACACTTTGTCACATGCATTTACATATTTTCACTCTAATTTGGAGATTGTCTCACGTGATCAATTCATGACCAGACTCACACTTTTTTAGGTCTTGGGAATTGTAAATAAAACGAACTGAAGTCAGACAATATTTGGCATCAGTTCAGTAAAATAAAATGTGTGGTTTTATACAGAAATCAGCTGATTTGGTTGTTCCGGTGTCTTGGAGGACTTCCACAGGTCTTCTGCACGCTTTGCTTTAGTAGTTGCAGAACATCTAAAACTCCTCTGTCCTGAAGATGTCAGAGAACTTAAAGTTACAGCTTCACCTCTGACTGTTGCAAAGCACTGACACTGGAGACTCCTTCCATAAACGTTAAAGAAAACAGAAAACTATAAAAATGATAACTGTTGCTATAGTAACGATAACTTATTGGAACCTGCGCATTAATATAAACCTGTGATTTGCAGCTGCACTAGTGTCAGATCTGCTGTTCTAGAAAATTAATCAATACCTTCTGACCAATCAGAATCCAGAGCTTAACAGTGCTGTGGTGTAAACTGTTCTAGTGTGCGGTGGAGAATGATGGAGGAAGTGACGCCCAGTCTCTAATGAAACTTACAGTGCATTAGTGAAATTAGATGAAGGATCCGGTGCAGGTTTTTGTTTTTTTTTTGTAAATGGATCATTTAGCGTTTATTCGTCTGCCCAAATGAGCGTTTGTCCATCTTCATGCCACATTCGATCTTTCTTTTGTTCCCCTGACGGTGTGGTGTCCATTATGTGGCCACTTACATCGATAAAGAATTTGTGACTCACTCATGCCTCTGTAATTGTTTCCTGACACACACACACACAAACACAAACACACACACACACACTATGATGTCTGTCTATGAAAAGTACATCTGCGTAGTGTTTTGAGGTGAATATTTCGCTTTGAGACGTGTGTGTGTGTGTGTTTGTGTGTGTGTGTGTGTGTATTGGTTTGGAGTCATTTTGGTGTTTTGTTTAGACAATATAAAGAGATAAGCAAACAACAAAGTTTGTTAGTATGGAGAAATGTGTCACATATCTTTATTTTACCTTTGAAGATTCAAACCATTATATATTGTTTTTTTTTCTTTTATCCTGTATATCTCTCTGTTTTTTTCTTTTTTTCTCTCTCAGCGATATCCTGCGCTCTGGAGGTTCGGCTGTAGATGGCGCTATAGCTGCTTTAATATGTACATCAGTAATGAATCCACAGAGTATGGGCCTTGGTGGAGGAGTTATATTCACCATCAGGGAGAAGGGCGGTAAGAAAAAAACGAAAAAAGTTTGTCTGTAACACGGCAGTTTGTTCATCAGTTATTGTGGCGAAGGTCTCAGGATTTCACCCCTTTCTCAGGTTATTACGGTTGAATTCCAGTGTAAAGGTGCTGGATAGATTAAAGGAGCAGTTTGTAATGTTTGGAGCCCCCTGCTGCTGTGGAGGTGTAATTGTACGACTGTTACAGGTTTAGAAACACTTTAAACATTACAAACTGAACAGCACTGAACTACGGCAACACAGATGGGACAAAGCGTAAACTAAACCACACCACAAGGGGCCGCTAAAGAGGCAGTACAAACACACAAATGACAGTAATCAGATGTATATTGAGTTTTCTGATTGATTCAGTACGTTTTCCATCTACATTGGTTTAAAAGTGTTCTTTTTTATAAATCGGTTACTCTGTATTGTTCTGTTAATACTCTGTAATTCTATACTAAAATATTAATATGTTTTATGCTAAAATTCCCTTCTTTTTAACCTAATCCACTCTATTATTAGGTAAAGTGAAAATCATTAACGCGAGAGAAACCACACCAAAGAATTTTAAAGCAGATCTGCTCTCCAAGTGCGGCAATGTTACAGGTACATCACCACAGGAAACACACAACACACACACACACACACACACACACATTGTGCATGTTAAAATTTTTATATTTTCTACAGTGAAATTCTAACTAGATAAGATTAGCTAGTTGGTTCTTAGCTAGCTAGTGTGAAAATAACAGATGTGTGAAAAAATGAGCTTAGCTACAAAGTATTAATACACTGTTATCGAGAAGTAGCTAGCTATGGTAATTTGCTAGCTAGCTAGCATCCTAAATTCATTGGACTTGTTTAAAACATATGGCTAAGCTAGGTCGCAGATAGGTAGCTAATTCAAACAATTCTTGTCAGAATACTGACTTTTTTTGTTATGAAATGCTACGGCCCGTTGTAGGGGGTGTTTGAAGCATGTTTTTTTCTGACAGCTGAGTGTTTATTATAAAAAGAAAATATTGCACAGGTGTAATTTTTGAGAAAATCCCCAGTCTTTTGTCTTTACATTATAACTTTGTGAGATTTAAAGTCAGGTTATTCGTAAGTCTGTAGGTCATGATTACTTTCTTCTTGTTAGTTAAAGTTAGGTTCTTCTCTCTCTCTCTCTCTCTCTCTCTCTCTCTCTCTGTAGGTGTGCATTGGGTTGCGGTTCCTGGAGAACTGCGTGGTTATGAGCGTGCTCATCGTCTGTACGGACGTTTGCCCTGGAAACGTTTGTTTGAGCCTACGATTCGTCTGGCCAAAGAGGGAGTTAAGATCTCTGCCATGCTCAGTCGCTACCTGTTTGTCTTAAAGGAGCAGCATACAGCACTGAGGTACCCCACACACACACACACACACACACACACACACACACACGTCATGCAGACCTGAAAGTTTCCCAGCATAGGTAAGTCTTCAGGACAGAGGAGTTTACACATTCTGCTTTCTCTGTAAAATGACAAGCTGTATTTTTGAGAGAGAGAAAGAGAGAGAGAGAAAGAAAGAGAGAGAGAGAGAGAGAGAGAGAGAGAGAAAGACAGAGAGAGAGAGTCTGTATCCAAGCTTTGGTAATACAAATGTTAGTATTTGTCATGCCAGTAAAGCAACCTTTTGCCTTTGACTTGAGAGAGAGAGAAAGGGGGAGAGAGAGAGAGAGAGGGAGAGAGAGAAAGGGAGAGAGGGAGAGAGAGTGAGAGAGAGAGAGAGAGAGAGGGAGAGAGAGAGAAAGGGAGAGGGAGGGAGGGAGAGAGAGACAGAGAGAGGGAGGGAGAGAGAGAAAAGGAGGGAGAGAGAGAAAGGGAGAGAGAGAGGGAGAAAGGGAGAGAGAGAGGGAGAGAGAGGGAGAAAGGGAGAGAGAAAGGGAGAGAGAGAGAGAGAGAGAGGAAGAGAGGGAGAGAGAGAGGGAGAGAGAGAGGGAGAGAGAGAGAGAGAGGCTGCTGAGGGAACGACTGTTTATCGGAGCTGTAACTACCTGTCTGTGTCTGTGGTTTGTTATTCCTTACTTATTCACTGTGATGTCAGTGTTTATAGTGGACCAGAATAATGTTAACTATAAAACTGTTTTAGATTTCTTCATAGCAATATATCACCACACACACACTCTCTCTCACACACACACACTCACTCACACACACTCTCTCTCTCACACACACACTCACACACACTCTCTCTCTCACACACACACACACACACACACACTCTGTTCACAAGTTCAGGTCACGTAACTTGTTGAATGACAAAAACACCTTTTTCTAAACAAAAAAGTAATTACATTTGAATTCAGTCTCTCTCTCTCTCTCTCTCTCTCTCTCTCTCTCTGTCATCTTCCTGTCTTTCTTGCTCTGTCTCTCTCTCTCTCTCTCAAATTCAAATTCAAACAAGCTTTATTAGCATGACTGTGGTACAGTATTGCCAAAGCACTGGCCATGAAGTAAAAAAATAAATACACCACATAAATAAATGAACAGATAAATCAACAATAAAGTCTTACAAATATATATAACAAGAAACTGATCATGCCTCTGTCTCTCTATTTCTCTCTGTCTCTCTCTCTCATTGTTTCTCTCTCTTTCTCGTCTTCCTCTTTTTCTTGCTCTGTCTTTCTCTTTCTTTTTCTCTCTTTCTCTCTCTATTACTTTGTCTCTGTCTCTCTTTCTTTCTTGCTCTCTCTCTCTCTCTCTCTCTCTCTCTCTCTCTGTTCCTCCGTCGCTCTCTCAGTTGGTTGTTTAAACACCCAGATGGGACGTTGTTGAAGGAGGGAGACACAGTGAAGTTTGAGAAACTCGCTGACACGCTGCAGCGGGTTGCAGATGGTGGAGCCGAAGAGTTTTACAGCGGAGACGTTGCTCAGGCGCTCGTCAGAGACGTTCAGGCAGCAGGTGATGAGGCGAGCAGATTATAGCACACACTCATCTAAATAAGGAGTCAACTTAGTGTGTGTATATGTGTGTGTGTGTATGTGTGTGTGTGTGTGTGTCAGGTGGCAGTCTCACGCTGGAGGATCTGAAATCGTTTGAAGTCACTGAATCACAAGCCTGGTCTGTTTCTTTGGATAAATATACAATGTTCTTCCCTCCTCCACCAGCAGGAGGCGCCATACTCAGCTTCATCCTCAACATCATGGAGGGTGAGACGCAGCAATACTGTTTACACCACACTCCTGGATCGTGATTGGTCGTCAGGTGTTGATTAATCAGCAGCTCTGACAGCAGTGCAGCTGCAAATCACAGGTTTATATTAATGCACTCGTTCTGTGTTTATTTCACATTTATGGAATGAGTCTCCAGTGTAACAGTCAGACGTAAAGCTGTAACTTCTTCTATATCTTCAGGACAGAGGAGTTTACACTTTCTGGTTTCTTGGTAACATGTGTAACAAGCTGCGTTTTTTAAAATGTACTTTTTAAACTTTTTAACTTCACGAGCGAGAAAAGGGAGAGACTGGTGAGGGAACGACTGTTTATACGTAAGCGCTATAACGTAAGTGAGAACAGGAATTAACTTGTTACACAAACATTAAATGCAACTGTAAATGAATAAAAAGTGTGACTTGTCATTCTTTAATAAATAAAAATGATCAGTGTTTATATACATAATACTGCACATTAGAGTCCATTACGCTGACTTCCTGTGTGTGTTTTCAGGTTACGCAATGGACCCAACGTCTATAAATGATGATGAGAGCACGCTAACTTACCATCGCTACGTCGAGGCGTGTAAATTCGCTAACGGACTGAAGCATTTAATCAAAGACCCAAAGTTCTCTTCGGATAAGGTGTCCAGACAGATGATTTACTCACAAACATGTCAAAATATTTTTTTTATGATTTTGAGCTCTCTGTCTCTGACTAGCTAGTTAGCGCAGAAAAAAATGAAAGTGTGAAGTTCTACATTCTTCTTGTGCTCTTATTTCACTTTGTCAGATTTGTTACCTTTGTTAGTAAAACAGTGAAATTAGTTAGGTTCTTTAGTTTGGTTCAGTGGTGTTTAAACTGTGTAGTGTTTAAACTCTTGTAACATATTACAATAATGTCTGCGAACAGGAAGCGCGCGCACTGATTAAGGTGGAGTTTGCTGACCGTGTGCGGGCGATGATCAGCAGTAATATTACCCATGATGCTCAGTACTACAACATCACACCACACGCTGACACACAGGGAACCACACACATCTCTGTTCTGGATGAAGACGGGACCGCCGTCTCCGTTACCAGCACCATCAACCACATGTGAGTACAAATATTCAGTCAAACACACTGGGAGGAATTTCAGCGAGGCCCCCTGCTGGCCAGTGGAGGTACTGAGAAATATTCCAACTGGACTATAATCACTAAATAAATCAATAATGGAGTCTTGAATAACAATAATAATAATAATAATAATAATAATAATAATGAATGCTTGTTGATTAAAAACACATTTCCTGCTCGTGCACTCAGGCGAGTGTGAATCAGAGCAGCGGGATTAAATGGGTGTGTTATTAAATGTTGATCCTCAGTGTATATGTGTGTGTGTGTGTAATTAAATGTTAATCCTCTGTGTGTGTGATTTTCTCTCTGTAGATTCGGCTCGAGAGTTTTATCTTCTAACACAGGCGTCATCCTGAACAACGAGCTCGCTGACTTCTGTGGCAGAACGAAACACATTCACGCAGGTGAGCTCACCTGTCTACTCACCCCTAACCCCTAACCCCTAATCTCTAACTTTAAACCCCTAAACCCTCACTTCTAAATTCCAAACCCTAACTCATTAAACACCCCAACCCTAAAGTCTAATCCTAAAGTCTTAATTCCTAACACTGAACTCCTGTGTGTGTGTGTGTGTGTGTGTGTAGGAGAGCGGCCACCCTCCTCCATGGCTCCGGTGGTCCTCTACGCCCCGTCTGAGAAACACACTCTGGTAATCGGAGCTTCAGGAGGCAGTATGATCACCACCGGCATGGCCATGGTCAGAATAAACTCCTCTAAACACCTTCTGAAAACAGCAGTTAAACACCTGAGCACCTGAGAGTGTTGGGCAGCAGTGAGAGTGTGGGGAATGATGGTGGGAACAGGGAACCTCAGGAAGGCTAGGTGACAAATACTACAACCAAGAAGCAATTAGAAAAATATAAAACAGAAAACGTATGTAGTATGTAGTACGCAAATACATCAGAGGGAACTATGGACTTACAGAATTATATTTAAACACTAGCAAACAAGTACTAAAATCAAGAACAAATAAGAAATCTAGGGAACGTGGGTGTTACTAGCAATATGCGGGAACTAGGAAACATGAATAAACAGGGAAGCATGGAACGTGACCGAACTTAGAAACAGTAAAAGGCTATGAAACTATATAACTACAATCAACTACTAAAATCAAGAAGGGAATAAGTCTAAGGAAAATAAAGGAGCTATGGAGCTAGTGAACACCAGGAGACAAACAATAGGAGCGGTAGGGAAATCAGGAAACATGGGGTGCTATAGAACTAACAACTAGAAACATTAGGGCCTTTCGCACCACGGGAACCTTTTCATAGTAAAGAACTAAATGTGGAACTACCCACTTTTTGGTGTTTTAGTAACGGACTGCCTTTTTCGAGAACCAAATTAGCTCCTACTCTGGAGCAGGGTCTAACCAGCACAACTGGTACTATCCGTGACGTAAGTAGACGTTGATTGGCCAAACGCGTACGAAAACGCCCTCACCCGCCATGATTTAAAACGCCGTGTAAACATACTGTAGTGTCAACTTAATTCGCAAGTATGGACGGACGCTGAAGTGCAACACAGCTCCGATCACAGCGTCCTCCATCCTCCGGTTGTTTACGTTGTTCTTCTTTGTTTCCGTTGTTGAACGCCGCGCACAAATGACGTCGCTGTCGAGCGGCTTACGTCACTTCCTAGTGCCCACTGTCGGTGCGAACGCAACCCTTTAAACGGTACTGGGAAATAGTTCAGGCAAAATCGCCCAGTACTTTAGTTCTGGAACTAAAGCGGTGCGAAAGGCCCTATGAAGAACTACTGAACACTGAGTCATTAATACAAAAAACATTAGGAAGCTGGGAAAAGGAAATCTGGTGAACTATGGAGTAGGGAACATTTGACAAACCCACTGAGTTCCTGTAGAGAAATGAAAACAGGTGAGTTTTTATATAATGAAGGTGAACTGGTCCTCGCTCACAGGCGCTGATGAATTACCTCTGGCTGGGGAAAACTCTGAAAGAGTCCATCGCCTCACCTGTCGTATATGTGGACGGAAAGAACGAACTTGGGTTTGAGAAGACGTTTGATCAGGTACTGAAACCATCACAATACACACTGTGGTGGGGGTTCCGGCGAAGTGTGTCAGCTGTTCATGCGTATATATCGCCTGCTAACGCTCATATCGCCTGCTAACGCTCATATCGCCTGCTAACGCTCATATCGCCTGCTAACGCTCATATCGCCTGCTAACATTCTGCCACTGACACTCATTTATCAGCTAAATGTCATATACTGTTTTGAGTGTTTAGTCACTGATTTCATTGTTAGACTGTGTGTGTTTGTGTGTGTGTGTGTGTGTTTGTGTGTGTGTGTTTGTGTGTGTGTGTGTGTTTGTGTGTGTGTGTTTTCTCAGGATGTGATTAAGGCTCTTCAGCGACTCGGTCACACCGTCATAACTCGACAATATTTCTACAACACAGTTAACGCTGTGTCCAAGCATGAAGACGAGTGTGTTAATGCGATTTCTGACAGGCGCAAAATGGGTGAACCTGCAGGATACTGAACACTACACACACACACACCTCAAACACCCAATGCTAAACACCACACGCTTAACACCACACACACTACACACACACCTCAAACACCCAATGCTAAACACCACACGCTTAACACCACACACACTACACACACACCTCAAACACCCAATGCTAAACACCACACACTGAACACCACACATACACTGAACACTGATCACACGATCATTAAACACTATACACTGAATACCACATACCTTAAACAACTCATTCTTAAAACCACACACTGAAGAACACACACACACGCACACACACACACACACACACACACACTGAACACCATACATCTAACACTATTATAGATCTAATTAGTCACACAGTTAACCTCACAATTATAAGTATGTGCTGAAATAACATTGAATATAAGAATAATCTCAGATATTGTATATCTTATTTATCTATATGTATATCTTTGACATATAGAATTAAATAGACTTTAATGTCTTATGTTTTATTTTGTAAATATTTTTTTATGTAAGTTATTATGAATGTTTTTTAGTCTGAGATTTCTTAAACTGACGTTCTCTCACCCTCATGTTCTCTCACCCTGATGTCCTCCCCTTGATCTTCCCTCACCCCGACGTTCCCTCACCCCGACGTTCTCTCACCCCGACGTTCCCTCACCCCGACGTTCTCTCACCCCGACGTTCCCTCACCCCGACGTTCCCACACTCTGATGTTCCCTCACCCCGACGTTCCCACACCCTGACGTTCCCACACCCCGACGTTCTCTCACCCCGACGTTCTCTCACCCCGACGTTCTCTCACCCCGACGTTCTCTCACCCCGACGTTCCCTCACTCCGCCGTCCCCTCACTCCGCCGTCCCCTCACCCCGACGTTCCCTCACCCCGACGTTCTCTCACCCCGACGTTCTCTCACCCCGACGTTCCCTCACCCCGACGTTCCCACACTCTGATGTTCCCTCACCCCGACGT
>CM075010.1:27840029-27852067 GCA_037576675.1 Pangasius sanitwongsei
AAGGTTAAGTTAAAACTTTGGTCAGGAATTTGGTAACATGCATGTAATACATTGTACTCAACTTCACGTTATACCAAGGAAATTCAGTAGCGATCACACACATGCCAAACACGACATACCTGCTGTTATTGATACACTCACAAACACTATGATCCCTGTTAATCGATCAAAAAGCATCATAATGACCTGGTGGCTATAAGCATGATACATATACGGAATGACATTAAAAGAGGCAACAATTTTCCAAACTATGGTGCATAATCTTAAAAGTCATTGTCCTTACAGGAGATGTAAAGTAGCCTTATGTAGTATTTTAACAAAGCTGGGTCTGTGGAATGTGTGAAGGGTGGTGAACTTTGTTTTCCTGGGGAGAACAAAGGTCTCATTCCTTGAGGGTCCTTGGGTGAGTTCCCCCCCTTTCTGCAGTTATCAGTGAGCCATCTGGTCTTGGCCAACAGCCTAGGTCAATAAGTTTGACAGAGGTTCCTCTTGGCTGAGAGGGTTCATCCTCTGGTCAGGGATGCCCTGTCAGTTGCTGACTGTTCACAGGATAGTTGAAATCCAGCAATCAGTAAACAAGCAGTAAATAACTTGGATCTGCAAAGTTTGGGAGCAGGATTCCTAGCTTTATGGCTTCTTTGCTTTCCTTGCCTGTTCGCTTCAGAACCTACAATCGCGCGTATGTAATCACAGCAAATTTATTTGTGTGTGGGTTATTTGTCTTTTAGGGAGGCCATGGACCGGAGAGAGAGAGCTGGCCTGAACTCCGTGTTTTTGTTTGTGTATGTGTGTGCCCATGAGTGGGGAAAAAATTGAAAAGCACTTGCAGAACAAATTAAAAGTAAAAGAAGCTTTGTAAAAAGTCACCTGTCTTCCGAGTCCTTCTAATCACTGACGCATGCCAGGATTCTACAGTGGTGCCGAAACCTGGGAGATCATTAAGTCCCTAGGCCGCCACCACCACACAGGACAAGTGGGCCCTACACTTCCTCCCCTTGCTGTCAATCAAACCCCTTGAATTCTCAATCTGGTTGTGCTAGAGCAGCTCATAGCATCGGCAGGAACAGAGGAGTTGTTCCAGTGCCATCGACCGGAATCTCTGGAAGAAGCCATCCTGCTAATGGACAGTGGCAGGTTACTCTCCCTTGTCTGTCTCTTTTCTTCCCCTCCTCTCTCTCTCCTCCCCATTCGATTCCCGCTCTCAGGGGCTGAGGTGCCAGGACCCCAAAAACTGCCCCCCCACCCGAACCCAGTTTTCACCCAGCTTTTCCTCCCATCCCTCTGTTTCCTCTCTAATGTCCCCCCAGTTCCTTTTGTCTTCACAGAAGGAGAACCTGCCATGCACACCAGGACCAGGGCAAAGCATGCGCAGGTTGGCTGGCGCACAGGGAAGCCAGGCATTTCCAGGAACACTGACCTGGATCTCTGCTGCATCGCAGGCCTCCCTCAATCGAGCAGGAACATACTGTGTGTTAGTGTGTATACAAGGGAGTACACATCAGGTCTTAGTGGACTCAGGGTGTAACCAGACCATTGTCCATCAAAGCCTGATTCAGTGTGGGGCATTGGAAAATGCACAAGTCATGAAGGTGAGGTGTGTGCATGGGCATGTTCATGAGTATCTGCTGGTGCCAATTATTATTAAATTCTGGGGGTAAATAATTTATAGAGTAGAGGTGGCAGTTAGTCCTAGTCTGACCCATCCACCAATTCTTGTGACAAATTGGCCATAGTATCAAGCATTAGAATGAGAAATGTTTGTGGCTGGTTTCTGCAGTAGCAAGGGCATGATGTGGAATGTGCACAGCGTTGGCTAGGGAGGCAGTGTTAGTGCCATCAACATCAGCTCTGTGTCAGGGAGACACAGAAGGTGGGAAAGGCTCTGCCCCTCCACCCTTTGCAGGGATTCCCTCAGGGATTTCTCCTTGGAGCAGACGTGTGTCGACACCCTGAGGCACACCTTTGACCAAGTGACAGTAATTGATGGTCAGCAAACTCACAATCCCAGGCTGAAGAAAAGTATACTCATAGCATGATGTAGCCACCACCATATTTCACCACAGGTATGGTGCTCTTTGGGGTACAAGCTGTCCTGTTTTTGTGTGAAACATACATTTTAGAATTAGTTCTTCCTTTTATATATTTTAAAATTAGTTCTACTTTTTTGTATCAAAAGGTTTTACCTTGGCCTCATCTGACCATAACACATTATGCCACATGGTATAGGGTCTAGCCACCCTACCCCATAGCCTAGATATTGCAAGATTGTTGTCACATGCAGAGAGTGATCAATACTTTTCAAATATTCCTACAGCTCCTTTAATGTTACCATAGGTCTCTTGCCAGCCTCTGTGTTGAGTTCTCTTCTTACCCTATTGTCAATTTTTGAGGGATGTCCTGTTTTTGGTAATGTCTCTGTGGTTCCCCATTTTCTTCACTTGTTGATGATGGCCTTCATGGTGTTACATCTACTGATTTTGAAATTCTTTTATACCCCTATCCTGATCAATACTTTTCGACAATGAGATGCCATACATGCTTCGTAAGGTCTCTACAGACCATGGTTAGTCAAATGAAACCAAGAAGATGCTACTGAAACAGCTGAAGCAGAATGTGATTGGTTAATTCATTCACCCGTTTTAAAAGGGCGTGCACACTTATGCAATGAGGTTATTGTAAGTTTTTTATTTTTTATTTTCTCCCTAACGTTTCAATTTTTTTCCACATGAATTTTGTTGGTTGCTGTATCACATTAAATGTGGAAAAAGGTCTGACATGATTTATCTTGGTTTAAGTGTGAGCATTTTCCTCCACCAGAAGTCCAAATTACATCCTCAGATAAAGGCTGGGGGTTCTCTGCAGCTGTTCGTGCACTTAGAAATTTCAGCATAGTCCCTTCAGAAACAGAACCAGAGCACATTAGAATATCACGTTGGCGACATCACTTTTAAGCAATTTCATTATTTCAGAATATAAAACCTGCTGAACACTTGCTGCCTGTTGTCATCTTAACTAATAGATAAAACTGTGCAAACAGATAGACTATATATATATATATATATATATATATATATATATATATATATATATGGATATATATATATATATGGATATATATTTAGCTATCATTCAATATTACAATGTAGCTAAGTCTCATTCTTCCTGAAAAATCAACTGCCAACCTACCTAGCTAATGTGATTAATGCTACAGTGGATTTTTTTTCTCCTATTATGTAATTGTGCTAGCAATGTCACTCTGTGACATCAGCATGTCATAGAACCATTAACTTTTCACAGGAACAGGGAAAATACAGCATGAACCAACAAACTACTACCAGAATTAATACCAATCTGGACAGATAATCCACTTTTAGGGTCTGTGACCCAGCCCTGTGATGAATGTTGAATTTAAATGGTTGTACAGCCAGATACCACCGAGTAATCTGACCATTGTGATCTTTCATGGAGTGCAGCCAGGTAAGTGCTTGGGGATCAGTGGCCAAATCAAATTATCTCCCAAGGAGGTAGTAGCAGAGACTTTTCAATTTCCATTTGATTGCTAAGCACTCTTTCTCAATTGTTGAGTAGTTTCTTTCTCGTGATAGAAACTTCCGGCTTAGGTAGAGAACTGGTCTTTCAGCCCCTAGCTCCCCCTGTAAGAGCACAGCTCCAAGGTCCACAGCTGAGGCATCAGCTTGGACGAGGAACTACTGATTGAAGTCTGGACTTCGCAAAACTGGGAAGGAACACAAACAAGTCTTGAGGGTGGTAAAGGCAGTCTCACATGCATGTGTCCACTCCACTTTTTTGCTGTCTTACTTGTTTTGCTGTCTTGGTGGTAAGATTTGTGAGTGGCTCAGTGATAGTGGCAAACTGAGGTAGAAATCACTTGTACCAGCCTACTAGCCCCAGGAATGACCTCACTTGCTTCCTGGTATGGGGTCGCAGGCTGTTTCTGACAGCTTCCACCATATCAACCTGTGGCCAGATTTCCCCTTTCCCCTGCAAGTACCCCAGATACTGGACCTCTTCCTGGACCTACTCACACGTCTGGAGGTTGAGAGTTAATCCTGCTTCTTGTTGTAGATGGTCTACCCAGGTCCTGCTGTACACAACCATGTCATCCAAGTATGCTTCAGAACAGTCCTCGCAGCCTTGAAGTACCTGGTCCATAAGCCACTGAAATGTTGCAGGCACCCCATGAAGGCCAAAGGGCATAGTCGTAAATTGAAATAACCCCAGAGGAGTTCTAAAAGCTGTGTATGCACGTGACTTTTCCTCTAACGGGACTTGCCAGTGCCCCTTAAAACATGTCTAATGTGGTAATGTAGGCAGCTTGTCCATTCCACTCAATGAGTTCATCTATGCATGGAGTAGGCATTGAATTGCAAAACAGCACTGAGCTTGTGAAAGTCCATACATATCTAAAGAGTTCCATCTTTTTTTGGAATGAGTACCATCGGGCTGCTCCATTCACTGGAGGACGGTTCTATGACGTCCAGTTCTTTCATGCTAGCAAGCTCCTCTTTCAGGGCCCCTGTTAATCTCTCTGGCAATCTGTAGGGCCTCTGTCGAATGGGGGTGGTATCTCTGAGGTGGATGGTATGCTACAGTACCTGTGTCTTGTCTGGTCTCTGTTGAAACAGATCTGGGACTTCTGCAAAGACTTTCCACAGGTCTGCTGCTTGGGCAGCACTAAGATCAACGTCCACTTGCATGTTGTATCTCCACATCCTCCAGTCTGTTTCCCTTTCCTTATCTTTCACGACCTTCTGCACTAGGATGGCCTTCTCCACCTTTTCCTCCAGGCCCTCTCTCTCCTTCCACTCTTTCAGCAGATTAATATGGTAGATTTTTTTGTCTCTTCCTTGGTCCGGATGGGATATTTCATAAGTGACAGGACCCACTTTACGCAGGAACATGTATGGCCCATGCCACTTGGTGACCAATTTACTGGTGGAGATTGGGAGCAGCAGGAAGACCTTCTGTCCTGGTTGATCATACCACATCTTCTATGCCTGTTTTGCCCTTATGAGGTTTTCTTTGGCTTCTTACTTTGCCAGCCGATCAGGCATGTGCAGGATATACTGGACAATCCCCTTCTCTGATGCGTCCACAGCAGGTCCCTCCCAGCCCTTCTTTAGGATGTCCCAGGGACCTTGTACTGGCCACCTGTATAGTAGGTCAAACAGAGAAAGCCCAGTAGAAACTTGTGGGACTTCCCAATATGCAAACAACAGGAAAGGCAGCCATCTGTCCCAATCCTTCCCTGTACCGTCCACAAACTTCAACATCCTCTTGAGTGTAGAATTTAAGCATTCTACCAGCCCATCTGTTTGGGTATGATATGATGTAGTTTTAATGGCTGTGATGCCAACTTGCCATTGAAACTGCTTCATCAAGTGGGAGGTGAAGTTTGTTAGTTCCCTGGTCTGTGATGATTTCGATGGGGACACCTACCCTGGAAAACAACTGTACCAGGGCACTGATGATTTTGGGGGTGGTTATTGAGCATAGGGGAAAAGCCTCTGGATAACATGGCATAGTCACAAATGACAAGGCTATACCTGACTGCTTCTCTCCAGAGGACCAACAATGTCCGTGGCAATTTGTTGGAAGGGGGTGGTGATCATGGGCAGAGGATGAAGCAGAGCTCTGTCTGACCTGTGAACAGCACCAGTTTTCTGAGAGGTGGGACAGGAAGAACAATAAGACCACACATCAGCATACTTATAGAGAGCCAAAAAAATGAGAAATGACTCAAGGGTATGTTTTCTGGTGACCCAGATGACCTGACCATGGAACTGTGTGCTAGGGATAGTACTGTGGGTCGACAACAAGTAGGTACAACCAAGCATTTTTGCCCCCCCCCCCCCCCTTCACATACAGTACCCCCTTCTCACAGCACAATTTTTCCCCAAAGTAGTTTCCCCTGACTCTTTCAGTTTGGCAAACGGGTTTTAATGACTCATAGGTAAGTTGCAAGTCAGCTTTGTCACCGGGGATATCTGGAAGGTTTCCCCCAGGTGTCTCCAGACCAGAGACTGGTACCTCCAGGTAGCAACTCCCTAGATATTTCTCCCTGCGCTGCTGTTGGCATGATTTTTTTTGGCCCCTTGTTTCCACCCTCACAGTCTAAATCTGGCAGAGGCTGTAACCCTGCCTTTGCCTGGGCCCGAGTAAGCACTGGACAGGACAGTTCATTAGCAACATCAGATATATGCAATAAATCAGGGAGCACACCCAAAATCATGTCCACTGGCAGACTTTCCACCACCCCCACATTCATCAAGTACACCTGTTCTTGGATAAATAGCATCTGCAATAGGAAATAATTGGTGATCCCCATGTACAACCAGAACATTTGTGGCTTGACTGTAATCTACTGTCTGGAGCATGACATTGTTTAATGAAAGACTTTAAATAACCTGTGTCCAACAATGTTTGCATTGCCTGCCCATTTACAATGACCCCCAGCAGGGCAGAGTTGTCTACCTTAAAGTTCTCTGTAGGCCTGTCCTCCTTCCCACTGTAAGTCCATCTGCTAGTTCATGTTCTTTCACCCAAGTCCAGATGTCATGGGGTCAGACCCGCAGCAGCTGCTCGCAGATAATCTTGCCAATCTCCTCCTTGGTGGATTTTTCAGGCCGGACCCAGCATCTGTAGAGACTTCTGAGACGATGGTAGATTTCAGTGGGGGTTTCTCCAGATGGCATTGTTGCTCTGAAGCGCTGCCGATAAGTCTCAGGTGAGATGTCAAACTTTACCAGCAGTGCCTCTCTCAGCTCATAGCAGTCTGCCTTCTCATCCATCATGGTGTAGGCCTCCAGTGCTTTGCCAGACAGCAATGGCACCAGCTGACATGCCCACTTTTCCAGGTCCTGACCGTTCATTCAAAATGCAGGAGAAATTTCTCTGTCCTCCCATTGTTGGTATGTGGGCTTTTTGTAGAACATTCTTTGAGCAGGAGCTGGCTGGTTGTTGGTGGTGAGTGGACCAATGTAAATGCTGCTGTCGAGGCTCCTGACAGTCCTGGGAGTAGCTTGTCAGCGAGATGTTGGTGTAGGGAGGTCCATTCTTGGACTTTCTGTGGTACTGGCTGGCTCAAGTGTAGGGACTGTCATCTCAACTGACCTTGGAGCTTGCTGCATCGACTCCCACAGCCCCTTGAGCTCTTGGAGGAAACCTTCATCCCTCTGCTGTTAAGCCTCCAAGAAATGTTTCACCAGCCCCATCAGGTCTGACTTGGGCACAACGGTCACTGGAGGGGTTCAGGGTGAACTTGTCTTTGGCTGGGCTCCCAGGGCCTGGAACTACTCCTCCTCTTCTTCCTTACCAATAGTGTCCCATGCTGGGTCTGATTGGCCTGGCAACACTTGCTTGGCTTGGGACCAGAGTCCTGTCAGAGTCCTCTGGACGGGCACTCTCCCCTGGAGCTTGTGGCTGGCACCCCATTTCTGACACCAAATGTGATGAAGGAAGATATGCCAGGTACCAAATGTGAGTTCTCTGTCACAATTAGAGTTCAGTCTTTGCCTTAAGAATGATATTTTTTTAGCACCCACTAACAGTCAGCAAAATTGTACAAACTGAAGTCCTTGCCGAAAAATTGTACTGAAACAACATACTGGGGAACTCACTAAATGCTCATTAACAGTTACTGGACAAAATATGGTTACACAGTTATCAATATAAGAAACTATATTTATAAAACCAAAGATGCACAATATTTTGCAATAATATACAGGCAGTGAAAATATTTCAAATTTTCAAAATTTCAGATATCTCCTCCTGCTCTACATTCATTATCTTCCTCGTCCTCTTCCAACACTGGCCAAATGATTCTTTCAAGGACCAACAAATAAAGAACACATTGTTTTTAGAGTGACTGCATCAGGGGAAAAATAGCTAACAATACTACTGTGTCAGCGGGGGTCTGGTCAAGTGTCAGCTGCGGACAGAGAGGAGGTGGGTTGAACCGGCAGGTAACACGTGATGAATCTCATCTATCTTGTTACCACCAGTCTACTTATGTGTCTCTTTGTGCCTTCAGTGACTGCTGTAATAAGAGAGTGGCATAGCTGATGGAGCCTGCTATACACAAACACACATTCCACGGAGCATGAACTTGAACTGTGAACTTGGCAGAGCCATGAGTCCATGACGGACCCTTTTCTGCTGATTTTTCTTTTTCTTGTGGACTAAATGAACATGAGCCTGGAGCTCTGCTAAAATTCTGCCTGCCTCCTGAGTCTTCCTCCGCTCCCTCACACAACAGGGTTCTACAGTGGTGCCAAAACCTGGGATTGGGGAAGACTCAGACGCCGCCATGCAAGCCTTCCCACTCTGCGAGATCATAAAGTGCCTCACCATCCTCCACCAAACCCAACACCAAGTGCTCTTCGATCTGCACAATGAGCAGCAGCAGTGCTTCAAAGTGCAGGTGCAGGCCGAGACCTGGTAGGCACTCCAGAAGCTGCTGCAGCCCACCACATCTCCAGCTGTGTCCCCTGCCAGTGGTCCACACGCTCACCAAATTGGCCTCCATGGATGATCCGGAGGCCTTCTTGGAGCTGTTAGAGTGTGTAGCAGCTGTGTGAGAATTGCTGGATGAGGAATGGGCTCTGTGAATCCTCCCCTTGCTATTGGGGGAAGCCCAATTTTCCACCCAGCAGCTGCCTCCATGGACGCAGCTGTAGTATTCAAATGTCAAGAGGGCAGTCCTGCTTCACATCTGTAAGAAACCTGAGGAGCACCACCAATGCTTCCGGTCACTGCAGCTCCCTGAGGATGGCTGCTCCTTCACCAACTTGCAGCAGCTGAAGGATTCCTGTCACCGGTGGTTGATGGCAGAGAAGCAGGACACTTAACAGATCACCGAGCTGGTGGCACTGGAGCAATTTTTTGGTTGACTCCCAACAAGAATTGCCACTGGGCCCCATCTCTGGACAAAGATGTTCAGCTGGTGGTGGGTCACGTGGTGGCAATTGCTGGTCCAGACAGCTTCCTTTTTCCCCTCTCTCTCTCACTCCTCCTTCTGTTCCCAGGTCCGCAGACCCGAGGTGCAGGGGCCCCGAAACTGCGCCCCCCCGAGCCCAGTTGCCTCCAGTCCCCCCCCTTTCTTCTTCATCTCTGATATCTCCCCCAACTCTCTCTCTGTCTACATGCCAAGCCATGTTATCCCGAAAGAGATCCTGACTGACCAGGACACGTCTTTTGTCACACATGCTTTGCAAACTGTTCGAATAATTAGGAATTAAATTGATTTGCACCAGTGTTTACCATCCATAGTTCAATGGACTGGTCAGTTTAATCCAACGCTTAAAAATATGATTCATAAGTTTGTTCACCATAATGCTTGAAATTGGGATAAGTGGCTCGAACCTCTGTTGTTTGCAGTGTGAGAGGTCCCACAAGCCTCCACGGGGTTTTCCCACATTCCAATTGTTGTATGGGCACAAGCCTCACGGCGTCTTAGATGTCATCAAGAAAAACTGGGAGGAAGCACCTTCTAACAGCAAAAACAAAATTCCGTACGTTCTGGACTTGAGAACAAAACTCCACACCTAAGTCACCTAACACAGGAGAATTTGTGTCAGGCCCAAGAAGGACAGTCCTGACTGTATGATGGGAATTTAAGGTACTCATTTTACTACCCACATCAAGCTCTAAATTACTCGCAAAGTAGCAAATCAGAGAAGTCGACTATGAGGTCAGGCGAATGGATAGAGGTGATGCATGTCAAATATACCAATATATTCAAATATATATAAATATACCAATATATTCAAATATATAAAAATGTGAAGAGAGGCGGCTCCTGTGGCTTTGGCGACAGTGGTTCCTGAGAGGGAGGAGCTGGGATCAGAGGTAAGTCTAAAAATCTCAATTCATCTAGGTTCCCTGTAGAAACCACCTCTCACCATCCCAAATTGATAAAACAGCAGCAATTACGGCCTGCCTGAGACTCAAGACTGAAAAGGGAGTGAGGCAGTTCCTGGGGCTGGCTGGCTATTACTGGAGGTTTGTAATTAATTTTTTGGACATCACCAGGCTGCTGGCTGTCCTCACTAAGAAGGGAGCACCAGATCTGGTCAAGCCACTAGTCCATGATGGACCCTTTTTTCCATTTCTTTTTTTGTTGAGTTTTTAAAGTGCAGTAAAATTCCACCTGCCTCCTGAGTCTTCCTCCGCACCCACACACACCAGGGTTCTACGACTATATACTGTAAATTTTGTCTTATTAGCTTTACTATCATTTATCTGAGAGTAAGTTGCATCCTTTACCTGCAAGTTGCATCTGTTTCCTTGTACTAAACAAAGTAATTATATATTTGTCCATGTGATTTAGCCCTCTTTGACTTGCCTTGTGTGACCAGTTACCTACAGTTCCAAGAAGAGTGCCCTGCACAGCTACTTAATTTATTAATTTCTATTCTTTCTGATTCACAGAACTTAGCAAAGAAAATAGTGGCCTGATATACTGTAAATGATGGCCTGTCTAATGCCAGTGGCTTGATCATGGAGATATCTGATGTATTTATGGTCTGGATTGAGAATTGTATACAGTTGTTGGCTAAGCGTTTTCCCCATGATCTTCATTAACTCAAACCTGCCTGCATCCTTCAAGTGATGAATTGCATCATCGTAATTTCCTACACATTGTGATAAAAAGGCTTATTAAATTTAATTCTTGAACAAGTAAAAGTCTCACAGTGGGATATTGGCTTATGTCCAAACCAAGAGTAACATGTCAAAAACAATGTACTAAACAATTCCAGTACATTCTTTGTAATAAATAAATCAACACTGCAACTCTTTACATAACAATATTATATACTTTAGGTAACTGGAAAAAAGATCCTTTGCTCCCCAAGGCCAGAGGCTGCAAGATCTAATTTCATTTGTTTGGTGGGTACATCATTTCTCAACTGGTTGTTTAGACACAAAAATGTATGTAGCTGTTTTTTCAGTAGTGAAGTTCAAGGTGAAGGCAGTGGTGATGACGCTGTTGCTGCTGATGCTGGAAGGTGCAAAAAGGATCTTCACAGGGCACTGAGAGTTCAGAGATGATTACATCATTTACTCTGCTGGACTATACCACTAAGCCTGGTCTGAGAGTTGCAGTGGTTATTTCTGTAGGTAATATTACCTTATTGTATAGGTCAAACACTATTCTCCAATTATGAATAGGATCCATTATGGTTGATGCCAAAACTGTGTTACTGAGTATGGTGATGTTTGACCTTTGTGCTTCCATGTGTATCTCTCCAGGCAGAGACTTGTCTTGCAGGAAGAGAGGTTGTGTTTAAGGTTTGCTGATGTTTCACAGTTGGAAAAATGTCATAAACAGCTCTCACTAGGAAACTAATTTTACCTCCTTCTTTTTCCCACAAATTTCTCCTGCTGATTTTCCTTTTCTCAATTCAATTCAATTCAATTTTATTTGTACAGCGCTTTTAACAATGGACATTGTCACAAAGCAGCTTTACAGAAATAAATGGATTCACAAAAAATATCAATGTTTTCCGACCCTGTCCACTGTTCCTGTTTTTCCTGAGCCACCACTCTTGCATATCTCATTAGCTCCTCTGTTCTCTGCACTTTCCCCACTACCGTTACTTGTCTTTGTTTTTGATGAGGGAGCGAAATGGACATTTACTTGCATAAAGGGACTAAACCTTGCCCTTATCATTATCTGCACCTGGACAACCGCTCTTCTGTCTACCAAAAAACACATTACGTGCAACCACTGAACTTTGCAGACACATAATGTGTTTGTGAGTAACCTTTTATCTGTTGTGACAGTAATCCATCCATCTATTTTCTGTACTGCTTATCCTACAAATGGTCGCAGGGTAGCCTGGAGCCTATCCAAGGGCACGAGGGAGGTTGCACCTCAGACTGTCCAGGAGCTCAGTGATGCCCTGGTCCAGAGCTGGGAGGAAATACCCCAGGACGCCATCCGTCGTCTCATTAGGAGCATGCCCCGACATTGTCAGGCATGCATACAAGCACGTGGGGGCCATACAAACTAC
>CM075010.1:27853221-27868147 GCA_037576675.1 Pangasius sanitwongsei
TCTTGCTACTGACCATGCTGCTGTAACACAAGAATTTCCCTCATGGGATCAATAAAGTATATCTATCTATCTATCTAATTGAGATCAGGTGTGTGTAATCAGGTGTGTAATGCGTGTGTGCTGGTCGGCCATGTTTGTATGATGCGGATTGTAATCTGACACGGTTTCCGGATTTGGCATGACTGGCTCCTGCTTAATTAGAATGAAAACCTGCAGCTACACTGGGCTGGCCCATTGCAGAGAAGATTGTGGACAACACAATGTGTGTATGTTTTTCTTTTTCTTTTATTGCTATTTTGATAAAAATGTCATTTCAGCGCATTGGCAATATTGTAACTGCTGGAAGAGTCAGGCCAATAAAGCTAATTCAATTGAATTGGATACCCCTAACAGAAAGGCAATAAAATGAGACGTTACAGTTAACGCTATGATTGTTCAAATCGCAGAAAACTGATTATGTTGCACAAGTTTTTATTTAACTGATTATGGAGTAAATGTTAATGTTTATTTTATTATTTAGACATCAGAGAAGCGTGAGGTGATTACGTACATTATGTTTTAAGCTATAAAAGTGAACAGAATAACCTTTGAAAATAATCAGATGAATTCAAGTAAATTATGAAATTTAGTTTTTTTAAAAAGCAATAATTATTAATGTGGGTAACACTGAAAAGAAAATGAACGGTCACTTTAGCAAATGACAGTGTAACAAAGGGCTCCCAGGCAGGTTATAGGGATCCATTTGCAATGAGGTGTATTAAGTGAAGTGAAGTGACTTGTGGCCAAGCATGGTGACCCATACTCAGAATTTGTGCTCTGCATTTAACCCATCCAAGTGCACGCACACCTGGGGCAGTGCCGGGGAGCAGTTGGGGGATCAGTGCCCTGCTCAAGGGTCTCACCTCAGTCATGGTATTGAGGGTGGCAGAGAGCGCTGGTCATTCACTTCCCCACCTACAATCCCTGCCGGACCCAGGACTCGAACCCACAACCTTTGGGTTCACCTTCGGGTTACAAGTCCAACTCTCGGACCATTAAGCCACAACTGCTCACGACTTCTGGGTCAAAAACCAAATAATCACAGACAGAGAACAACACAAAATACTATGCAATAATTGTGTTCAAAAAGCTAGACAGGATCAATAATACAGAAATCAGATATAGCATCAAATCTAAAACGGTCAGGCAAAGGCAAGGACAAGACATGACAAAGCAGGGTCATACACACGTAAAACTCCAAGAACAAATAGCTCAGAACTCATCTGAAAGACAATGCAAAATGAAATGCTTCACAATAAGAAGAAGGTTCATGTGCTTTTTATACTGAACAAAAATGAAATGAGTAAGACAATAGAAGAAGTGATTCAAAATTTGGAGGAGGCCTCCCTCTGGTGGTCTGGCATAGAAGTGTCCAGGGTGGCTGTTACAGACAGCTTTGTGTTGTAATATAATATTATTTAACTAACAAATCTCTCTTTTTAGGCAAATTATTAGTGGTATAATTGTTTTTTAATGTACAGCATTTATTCCTGAAAAATCCACTGAGAGCAAAGAAACTGAAACCAAACATAAAGTTACATTAATGAGAGGTCAGTCTTAACTTTATAAATGTCTTTTAAATTATTGATTAAATATATTTACACCACTGTGCTGCTGAATTCTGGATTGTGATTGGCCAGAAGTTGTTGATTAATTTTCTATAACATCAGCTCTGACAGTAGTGCAGCTGCAAATCACAGGTTTATATTATATAATGCGCTCCTTCTAATACATGATCATTTCTATAGTAACAGCTCATTCACAGGGACTTGTACAGTGGACGCACCACACAAACAGATTTTTAAAAATCGTTGATATGGAGAAGTTTTCTATAAGGAGACATTTATGTAACATGTATGGAAGGATTCTACAGTGTCAGCACTTTGTAACAGCCAGAGGTAAAGCTGTAACATTAAGTTTTCTGACATTTTCAGGACAGAGGAGCTTTGCGGTTTCTCAGTAACACGATGAGCTATGTAGAGAAAGAGAGGCTGGTGAGGGTCGACTGTAAACGACTGTTTATAGCTGCTATAACATAAATGAGAACATGAAATAACTTGTTTCATGGGGGTTCCACAACATTAAACATAATTATAAATGGATAAAAAATGATGTGTAATCACTGGCAAATTGCTGTGGTATAAGAAGCAAAGCATTATGGAGCAAAGTTACTGTTACCATCCCAAAGATGATGATTTTCATATAACAGCATGTTCCCATATGATTGATTCTTCATATCCACTTATTTCCAACATACAATACAAGAAATTAAGTGGGCTAAAATGAAAAGCATTCAGCACTACAGCATTAAGAAGGAACGTAAGGAGCTGTGATACTGATACAGATTACAGGCTACAAATTAAATCCATTTTTGCATCCACAAGTGCTTCTTCTTTACAGTAATTTCATCTTTTAATCTGTGTCTTCTAGCACATAGTATAGTAATAGTTATATACAAATAGTACATGGAGGCAGATTATCTGTGTATTGAAAGCTTTATAATGATTTGTATGATTCATTCAGATTTGTGTAGCTTTCTTTGTTTTATCAAAGCTGTACAGATAAAAGTTGATTATTGATTATAAAGTTTGCTTCAGTAGCCGGCGGCATATCCTCCTTTCCTGTGGTCTGATTCAGCACAGATCTGATCATCCTGCCTCACCAAGGCCTGAACCACCGAAGTGGAATTCTGCAACTTTGTCACGTGATTCTTCTGTTCTAGTCTCTCTATTATACTCTGTAAATTAAATATAGAGTAAATTATTATTATTGTTAGTGCACAAGAGAAGAAAAGAGTCATGTGTTTGTTATAATGATGCTCAGTGATTCAGATATGAATCCTATTCCCGTGGAAGAGATGAAAGATGAGCAGTTGGTTCGTAAACAAATACCCTTATTTGAACAACTCTTTTTTGTCATTTCCAGTCGCACCTTCTTGAAGTCCTGCTCCACCTCATTGTAGTTGGGCTTGAGCTGGTTGTGGAATCTGGGTTCCTCTACAGCTCCCTTCAGATCGTAGTTAAAGAACAGAGAGTTCAGGATCACCTGTGACCGAGAGGAAATGATTCACTGACACGCTCTATGTGGCATGTGTTCATAAACCTTTACAACAACACTTATTACTGTGTAAATCAGAAACAGTGTTTTATAAACATTTTGTAAATTTAATTATATTCTCAGGGCCTATCTGTTATCAGACTGATGGAGGAATTCACATTGTTTTTTTTTTAAAAGGGACCAAATATCTACAGCTCAATCAGTGGGTGGATGATTATACTCCATCAGTTATCATATGGGAGGATGGATGAATATCATGGATGGATGGACAGATGGATTGTTGCATTTATGCATTGGGAGTGGGTGGAGAGTTACCCAACCCTCTAGTCCCCCAACAGGACACCCACCAACAAACTACTAAGAGAATTAAGAGAAGACAACCTGAAGGACTCTGAGCCTAACCGGACAGAACACGGAAATGAGTGGAACGAATAGACAACAAGACCAGAACCTAAAGACTTACATCTAAAGACTTACCTCTTCATAAAGTACTTAAGTTAGCACTTACACACACACACATACACACACACAAAAAAAAGAAAAAAGAAAAAAAAACCTCCCCAACAGAGTTTTGGACTGATGATCTTTTCGATGAGATTACCCACAAGTGCAGCATATCCCCAAAAGGAAAAGGAAGGAAGAAGGTAGGAGCCAGCTTCTTCAAGGATCCCTTCAAACATATCTGAGGTTTGCTGGAAGGTAAGAAGAGTGGAAAGCTCTAAACCACCAAGGAGGAGCTTGAGCAGCATGTCAGAGGCCAATACAAACAACCCAACAAAATCAACTCCAATAGGATCACCAGGGTATGTGTCATGTCCTGCTCCTCCAACATGCCAGTTTTAAGCTCAAGCTCTGCCTCAGGGAGGTGATGCAAAAGGCAAGAGAAGCCTCAGCACCAAGCCCAAATGGAATCCCATACAAGCTCTACAAGAATTGCCCTGGGGAGTTCCCCAGCCTCATGAGAACTGTATGGAGGAACCAACGCATTCCATCAGAATGGCAAAGGGCTATAGCTGTCTTCACCCCAAGGAGCAAATCTCCAGTAACATCAACCAGTTCAGGAGCATAGCACTTGAATATTGAGGGAAATATGTTCTTCTCTGTCATGACCAAAAGAATGACCAGCTATCTCATGGTCAATAAGTACATCAGAAGGCTTCCCAGGCTGCTTTGAGCATGCAACAGTGATATGGGAGCAGATGCAAAGAGTGAAGCAAGAGCAGGGTGATATGCATGCTGTGTGGCTGGATACCAAAGAAATGGAATTCTTTTACATACCCCACTGCATCAGAAGTCTTGTGTCCAGCTACTTTGAATGTCTCAGATCTTTGAATGTGCTTTGCTCAGAAAGACTTTGTCCCTGGCTTGCAGCAGCTAGGTAGGAGGTAGGAATTGCCAGGGGTGCTCTGTCTCCCTCTTCCTGTTCGTAGCATCCTTCAAGATCATCTGCTTTGGTGCGAGACAGATGGTTGGATGGGTAAAGCTACTGTCAGGGCAGAGACAATCTCGCTTAAGAAGCTGCATGGATGACATCACCAAAAGCTTCCAGACAGCAGTGTGTATAACAAGACTGCTGAAAAAGCTAGATGAGCTCTTGACATGGGCGAGAATGAAGATCAAGCCCTCCAAGTCATGGAGCTCTCAGATGACATGGCCAGGACTGACCAGATCCAGCTCCGTGGAAAGTACAAAATGTGGTGCTATCAAATAATATTGTACCAAACGGTTGTGTAACCGATGAAAATGTGTGAAATGTCCTCTTCAGCAGCCAGTAGGATGGATGGGCTAGCAAACTCATATATCTAAAAGTAGCTGGGGCTGGCAAGATGCCTCTCTGACACTGGCCTCTTTGGGAAGAATGCCCTACAACTCCCACTTAAATCCATCAGCCTGTGGTACAATCAGGAGAAAGCTAGGCTGGTCCTGGAATCAAGAGAGTCAACAGACCTGCTGGTGAGATCTGCACATCTGCACCCTGTCCAAACTGGAGGGGCCCAAACTTGGAGGGCCCAAGTGGTGGTTAACCAGATGAACACCAGGCCGCAACACGAGAAGGTGGTTAGCAGAGTCCAGACCGGACAAATAGGCCTTGGCTGGGTAGGAGTACCACAATTCTGGTCCAAGGCAAGCAGAGAGAAGAGGAAAGCTATGGTGATATGGTGGAGCAGGAGTACTACAAGATCAAAGCAGTGTCACAGGGCTGCCAGGGGGCTGACGACATGGAAGGGCACAACGGACAGCCCACTCTCATGGTCTGATCTGTATGACACCTTGCTGTGCCCCAAAACCTCCACCAGTGGTTCCACAATGAGGAAAGCTGTCCCCTCTGCAGTGCCACCAATGCAAACCTCCAACACATGCTGTCGGGTGCAACATACCGTTTTCCCAAGAGATGGCAGCGCTGAGGTGCTCGAGACCTGTAGGCAGGGCACGTATAGCAGCAATCCTCCCACAGCAAAGCATTTCATCAGTCCAGGAGCAAGTGCCAAGAGCCCCTTCAAGAGATCTCCACCAAGACTCCTCTCACCTGGAAAGGAGTGAAGCATGTCAAGCATGTGAGAGTTGATGTCAGCAGACAGCTTCAGTTCCTGAGCAAGATTACTGCCATGTCACTCTGCCCAGAAGTGGTGCCAAAACCTTCTTGCTCATTGAGCTCACTGTCCCATGAGAGGAGGGGGTAGAGGCTGCCCACTAACATAAGCAGCTCAAGTATGGATGCAGAGTAATAGGAGGCTGGGTGGAGGATGTCCGTTTGTGCTGTGGAGGTGGGATGCTGGAGCTTTGAGAGTGAGAGAGAGCCATGAAAGAGTTGGCAGAGCTGGCCAAGGGGGACTGCTTCTGGCTGTGACCAGGGAAGAAGGTTAAGAACTGGGGGACCAACCAACCCTAGACGGCAGCAGCAGGGAGGCAATCCTGTAGCTGTCAAGTAGATGAAAGGATGGATGAATAGATCTAAAAATGAATTATCTTATAAAATGATGCTAAAATATAAATGTTATATTTAAAAGAACTACACTATAAAAATGTGTTATGGTTAAAGTTGTGTGTGTTACAGTTTAAGCCACGTGTGTTACCAGAGCCGTTGCCGTGGTGATCTTTGTCCCACCTGAAGCTCCAACAACCATTTTAACTTTGTTGTGTTTGTCGCAGATGATGGTTGGGCACATGGACGAGAGCGGCCTTTTACCTGCACAAACAGTGGACATGTTACAGTGCTACTGTTTCATATCACAATCATTTACAAAACTTTTATTAATAAAATATTACAATATTATCACAATATTGTATCAGAAAAGGAACTACATGTAAGAACGTGTAGCCAAATGACCACACAATAATGTAATCTAAAGCTACTTAATCTAATCTAAAGAGTTACTTCACCGGCACTATCTGTAGATTATACTGTGAACATTAATAACGTTATGTGTGATACATGTATTGTAATATATAGGGCAATGCATTACCAAACTGTATCTATATGTAAAATCTTCTGTGGCTCTGAAACAAACATGAATAATTAGATAAAAATCTGTTACCTGGTTGGATGAAGTTATTAGGTGAAGGAGGAACGTTGTATGCATTTGTGATGTGCGGAGAACTGAAGTCATCCATATTATTGTTAAAGATGATTCCAGTGGAACGTGACATCACTTTAGAACCAAAACTGCACATAAACACCATCAGTATTGTTTATACACTCAGCAGTACAGTCTGTTCTTATTGGCTCAGAGCAGTACAGTCTGTTCTGATTGGCTCAGAGCAGTACAGTGTGTTCAGTTTTTTGGTCTTACTACTGGTTGATGCTGCTGGTCACAGCCACGGCACTCCCATCCTCAGCAATGATGGACAGATGAGCCGTCCCATGATTCTCAGGGTTATAGTACTCTGGCTCATAGTAACTCTCTGGCTGCGTGCTGACATCTGAGATCTTACTGCGGATGTTATCGGCAAAATAGTCCGAGGTCATGTTGTGGATGAGCTGAAGAGTGAGAGAGGGAATGACAAACTTGGTAAAGAAACAAATCCAACGAAATGGATCAAATGATTAGTCAGACCAATTGTATGGCATGTGCCAATTGTGTGGCAACATTTCTTCAGTTGCCTACTCACAAATTTAGTTCCTGTTTGATGCACAAAAAATGGAAGAAAAACTTGTAACTGTGGTTTCAGCCTATCCTGTCAAATGTGACCTTTCAAGGTCAGTCCGCTCCAAAAGGCCAATACTTTTGTTTTGCTTCAGCCAATACTGAAGACATCTGGGTTTGACATCAAAAGATGAATATGAGACAATAGATCAGAATTTCAGCTTTAATTTTCTGGAATATACACATGGAACATGGTGACTGTGTTGAGCAAACATATTGGAACAGACAGTCTTAAAGTAAATAACACTTAATCTTTGCTTGCAATAACTGCATCAAGCCGGCGAACCACTGACATCACCAAACTGTTGCATTCTTCTTTTGTGAATTCTGATCTGTCGTCTCATATTTATCTTTTGATCTCAAATCCAAATGTATTCAGTGTATAGCGAAAACAAAAGAATTGGCCTTGCCATTCCAGTACTTTTGGAGGAGACTGTATATAGCCACTACCATTTCTCTTGAGAACTAAAAAATGCTAGACAGGCCACACCCACAAACGAAAAACAGTAGTGGATGCTGCACGCCTACAAGAGATAAACTATAACAACCTCATGATGTGGAAATAAACTCTGTCTCACGTCAGTGATGTTGAGGTAACAAGGATCTCCCAGCCTGCTCCTCTTAGCGAAGGCGAAGCGGAAAGCCTCAATGATGCGGTGATAAGTGAGCGTCTTCTTCTCTGTAGTAGACACACTGCTGGATGAGAAATTATAACCTGCACAGAGACAGTTTTACACTTTTAGACCATCATCATCATCATCATCATGCACGAGTTATAAGCTTTCATATAAGCTTCATGTAGCGACATAGTGAGTGCTAATGAACTTTCAAGATACTGGGAAATCTTAAATCCCAATTCACAAACATCACAAGGGCTAAGAAATCTTGTCTATAGCTAGATTGCTGATAATTTGGGTTCTGTATTTAATTATACAAAACAATAATTTACCTCGTACTAGCAGTTTGGCTTTATTAATAAAATACAAGATAGCTACTGTTGAAGCTGTAAGCTTAACATTAGCTAATCTATCTAGTGAGAGTTAGCTGGCTAGAGTTAGCACACTACTGCTTTGTATGTAAACTATTCTAAATATTTTCTAATTAAAATCAGAATTTTATGCTAAGCAGTACAATGAGGCTAGTGGTGATGTCACATAATGTAGTTCGCAATTGGCTTATCAAGTTTAACTTAAGCTACATGGTTTTTGACCCAAAGAGTCAACCTCCATCATTTATCCTTCTAAGATATTCTGAAGCTCGTGTCTCAGGTCTCTAACTCCCCCAGCTCATAATGCTAATAAGGGCTGAGTGGCTAACAGTGAGTTAGCATAACCGTTGAAAATCTAAGTGGCTAATACAGATGTATTAAACACTTCTAATGTCCATTTATCCCACACAAATGAACACACATGACAAACACACACTCACCGTTCACAATGTTGAGGATTAGCGCTAGCACAGGACCGCTAGATGGAGCATCTGGAAAGTGCATTGTGTATTCTCCCACATTTATCTTCAGTGGGCTTTCATTCAACACTGGTGTATACCTTAACAGGTCTTCAAGTGTTATAATGCCACCTGGATCGTCCCAAAACACCATGAACAGATTAGCATACAACATGAGGTGATTAGCAGTGAGTCTTTGAAAGTATGGATTAGCATCTACACTGAATATAAATAGTTTACACACCCCTGTTAAAATGGCAGGTTTTTGTGATGTAAAAAAATGAAACCAAGATAAATCATGTCAGACGTTTTCCCACCCTCAATGTGTGACATATATGCCACCTTGATAAAAGCCCCAGTTCTAGCTGAAGAAAAGCAGCCCTAAAGCATGATGCTGCCACCACCATGCTTCACTGTGGGTATGGTGTTATTTTTTTGCACCAAACATACTCTTTGGAATTATGGAATTATAACTTTTACAGCCTCTCTGGTAAGTTTTTGTCTTGTCCTTTTGTAAATTTTGGAGGGACGTCCTGTTCTTGGTGATGTCACTGTGGTGCTCCTTTTTCTCCACTTGTTGATGATGGCCTTCATGGTATTCCATGGTACATCTAATGTTTTGGAAATTCCTTTATACTCTTCTCCTGATTGATTCCTTTCGACAGTGAGGTCCTGTACAGGCTTTGTAAGCTCTTTGCAGACCATGGCTGCAGCAGTCAGATCAAATCAAGAAGGTTATTGCAACCTACTTTCCCTAAAACATTTCTGATTGCTTTTCACTTAATTTTTTATATATTGTAATTTCACACTGAGGGTGGAAAAAGTTCTGACATGATTTATCTTGGTTTAATTTTTTTAAAATCACAAAAACTTGCCATTTTAACAGGTGTGTGTAAACTTTGTATATCCACTATATACTGTAGTGAATATTAGCATTTATACTGTAGTATGGATTAGCATCTATACTGTAGCGAGTAGCATGTGTCTCAGTGATTTTTACATCTGTATTGGAGGGTATATTAGCATTATGCTGCTAATAATAAAGATTATAGCATGTTGCAGCGTTTAATAGTTAAACACTGATGGACCTGCAGCCTTGATGTCATTCACTATCGTTTCAGCCATGGAGCCCTTATAAAAAACATCAGCTCCTTCCTCAGCAATCTTCTCGTAGGTGTCTGCTAGCCGTAGAAATCTGATAGTGTTGTTTTCTCTCAGGATGGTTTTGTTGGAATCACAAAATACTTCACTGTAACAGAGAATAAAGTCAAAAACACAATAAAAATAAATAATTTTCCTTATGGCAATAAAGTATTCATCAATCAGTCAATTGTAAAGTCCACATGCTGGCATTTGGCAGACACCCTTATCCAGAGTGACGTACATATATATATCTGAGCAGTTGAGCATAAAGGGCCTTGCTCAAGGGCCCAACAGTGGCAGTTTGGTGGAGCTGGAGTTTGAACTCATGACCTGCCAAACACTTACTCTTTCTGGGAGCTTTTCCATTTTAACAAAAAAATAAACCTCCAAAGACATCACATGGGTGCTGAGGATATTTTGATGTGTCCATGATAGAGATATTGTCCCTCACCACAGCACTGGATCAGCCTCAATGTCCTCCTGGTTTTTCTGCATGGCTTCAGCGAGACCTTTGCTGACTCGGATGCCGTCACGTGCCAGCTGGATGCTCGGCTGAAACAGCTCCCTCCACGGCAGGCGGCCATGACGCCGGTGTGCCAGTTCATAGCCACGAAGCTCACCGGGGACCGCAATGGACAGGCCTCCTGTTTATTCATGAAAACACAATGGACAACAAAGCTATAAAACCCTTTCTGATCTATAATGTTCACATTTATTTATTTATTAATTTATTTATTGATTGATTGATTTTAAAGCACATTGATACTTAAATAAACTGATACCATTCATAAATAAAACCATATTATTATTTGTTTTCAGGTTTTTAAAAATCCCATTGTGTTGTCAATCTTTAATGATTAGTCCTCAGCTTTCACATCAGGTGATGCAGTCCTACACAGTGCTTAAACAGAGAGGCGTCATCTCTCTGATTGTGAACCAAACGAAACAAAATCTAATTAAACACAATCCAATTACACAGAATAAACTTTATTTATCTCAGAGTGTGCAGCTGGTTGCCACTCGACCTCACACACAACACAGAAAAAATAAAAAGAGATTTTTATTTTCAGGAGGTTCAGCACCTTTTTTTGCGAGCTGTGTGTCATTGCCGAACATGCCAGGCGTGGCGTTTAGGGGCGCTGTTTCCCTCGTGTTGATCGTCTCCACCTTTCCTAAGAGAGAAAAACAAAAATAGTGCTCCTTCAGCAAAAAACTCTCAATGATTTTATATTGATTTAAAAAATAATTTGTAGCTGATATGTATTTTTTTTATGTTAGGTCTGAAACTGCACACATCTGTCCTGAAAGAAACTTCAATCTCAATGAGGCAGGATGGATAAATTGTCAGATAGATGAATGGATTGTTATAGATGAGTGGAAAGATAGATTGTTAGATGGATGATACATTGATGATGGATGGATGGATTGATGGTGGATTGTCAGATGTATGAATAGCTGGAGGAACAAATGGAACTATGGATGGATGAATTGCCACATGGATGGATTATCAGATGGAAAAATGGAAAGATGAATGGATGAATTGATGGAGTGTTGAATAAATGCATAGATGAATGGATAGGTGGGTTGTCAGAAGAATAGATGAATTGATGGATAATTTGTCAGATTGATGGATTAAATTTCACATCGATTGATAGATTATCAGATAGTTGGACAGATGGATGGAGGAGCGGATGGACGGATAGATGTCACCTGTAGAGCCGTTATAGATGATGAAGTAATGTCCTCCACCGATTCCCATGCTGTGAACGTTAAACAGTCCGACACACAGCAGCGTTGCGATGGCGGCGTCCACTGCAGAGCCTCCGCGCTGTAACACGTCCCTGAGACAAAAACACACCACAACAACGTGACTATTACAGTCTCCGAGACTAACCTCCTCCACTGAGCTGAAACTACAGTGTGTTACTCTCATTGTGTTCTCAGTGGCTTTAACTCATTCATGCTCAGGTTTGTGTGTTGTTTTTCATGTGAAGTTGCCAACACTTCCAGCTGAACTGATTTTTTATTGATCCAGTAACAGCATTTCCTCTTTCATTTCCTCTTTACAACATTAAAAGAGCTGAAAAATCACCTTCAGAAACTAACACTATAAAACTAATCACTGTAAAAATCCAGATAAAGCATATGTTTATTGGTCTTATAACTAAGCTATCAATGTTTTTTTTTTTTCAATTTCGGACAGATTTAACATTATTCCGATTTAACATTAACATTCTGTCCATTTAACATTATAATACAGTTGCGTGGATGATGTCACCAAAAAAAGCATAAAAATCTGCTATAGGAATTTTTAAGTTCTTAAACAGGTATAAATAATTAAGACTGTTTTTATTTAAGTTCAGTTCAGTTCTTTATTATTGTCTACATGGGAAATTTGATTTGCAGCTTGGTATGATAACAACATATTTTATTACAAACAAACGAACAACGAATACTGTAAAAATACAAAAATAGAAATACAATTATAGTATTTTCCTGCACTATTCCCTCAGGGCAGAGTTGAGTTACATGCATGTAGTGAGGATTTAATATTTAATATTCAGCCCTCAGACGTAATTACAGACTTTATTCAGAAGTTACGTGAGGTGAGAGTCGTATTCAGAGTCCAAAAGTTACATCAATATTTACATGAGGAAAGTTCCTGGTATTCAGAGTCGGGTTACGCAGCTGCTTATGTGAAGTTTCTGAGCTCCACATTCAGATTATTAAAATCACCCGAGCGTAGTTCATGTCTCTGAGGTTGCTGAAATGGCGTTTTCACTAACGTCTAGACCACCATCTTTAAACACAAACAATTTCAAACCCGAAAACTAATCAGGAATAATAACTGCCCCTCAGTGAATAACTAAACCCTCACTGGGTTATATTGGGTTTAATGTAGATGATGTACTGAAAATAATATGCTGCTAATAACAGGAATAATGACTAACAGGAATTTTTATCATATTATGAGTGAAGGTCCTACCTGCCGATCTCAGAACATTTCCCAGCGTCGGCTGCTACAGCGGCTTTGGAGAAGCAGTGACTGTTGTTTTTCGCCCGTAAAAGCAGACTGAGGCAAACAATCAGAACAGCCACAATGATGAGCGCCAGACAAGCAATGCAGCACTTCTTCCCCATGGTCCTGTTCAACCACAGTGCAAAAATTAATAATGTTATTACAGTAATAATGTCACTACATTTCTTTTTGATCATCATAACACAATTACAAACACATTTTAATGTCTTACCTGATTATTTAGTTTTCAGTCTCAGTGTCAGTGAAATTAATTTCCAAATTTTGAATTTCCCCGAGTGAAAGGAACTCCAAACGGAGGAGCTGTAAATGCTCAGTGTGTGAGACGTGACGACGTGAACTAGCTGTTATTAGGGCTGTAATTATGTCCAGGCCTTAATTAAAGCCAGTCAAAAGTGTAATTATGAGCGTCTGGGTTGTTTATTTGCTTATTTGTTTACAGTCTTGTACACTGACAATAAACTATCATCAACAGCCAGAAAAAGAAAGTTATGATTTTATCCCTTACATGTGATGAATATGTGTTATTATATACAGTCAGGTCCATAAATATTTGGACACTAACCAAGTTATTGTTATTTTAGCTATCTACAAGTATATAGGAGTTATAAGCCCCTCTTTTTAAGGGATCAAATGAAATTGGACAAACTAAAATAATCATAAATTAAATTGTCATTTTTAATACTTGGTTGTAAATCCTTTGCGGTCACTGACTGCCTGAAGTGTATGTGGAACTCATACACATCACCAGACACTGGGTTTCTTCCCTGCTGAAGTTCTGGCAGGTCTTTACTGCAGCTGTCTTCACTTCCTGCTCGTTCTCGTGGTGTTTTGTCTTCAGTTTTACCTTCAGCTCAGTTGGATTTAGGTCAAGTGATTGACTTGGCCTTTGCAGAACATTTCACATCTCTGACTTAAAACGTCTGGGGTTGTTTTTGCTTCAGTTCATCGTCCATCTGCGCTGTGAAGCTTCGTCCAATGAGTTTTGAAGCATTTGGCTGAATGAGAGCAGATAATATGGCCCTGTATGCTAATTAAAGCTGAAAGTCTGCACTTTATGCTCATATTCATTATTTAATTTCAACTCCATACCGTGATAACTACAAATGCCAAATATTTATGGATCTGACTATATATATATATACATATACTGTGTGATTATTATTATTGTGATGTGTGATTATTATTGTGTATCAGCAGTTCTGGCTCCTGATGATTTCTTCAACGTGCAGTTTCTCATAATATGTCCCATATTGTCACCCTGAAACACGGTAAATATGTTTATATAGAATTTTTAGTGATTCTGGTGTTAATCTGTTGGTTGGTGCTGTATTTTAGTGGTTACACCGGCATCACAACACTTCAAGGGTTAAATAAACACTGTGTAATAAGCAAACACTTTATAATAAATAATTTATATAATATATAATTTATAATAAACACTGTGTAATAAACACTTTATTATACAATATTATTTAGAGTGGTAATACTAATATAAAACACTATTGGTGTTATCTTTGTGAAGAGTTAAATAAACACATAAGGGTGTTAAATACACACTAAGGGTCGAACACTGTAATGGTTTAATAAACTATGCGTAATAAATAAACATTCTAGATTTTAATGGTTAAATAAACACTAATGTTTAAATAAACACTTTAACGATTCAATAAACACTATAAGGATGAAACACTATCAGGATTAAATAAAGATTATGAGGGTTAAATAAACACTTTAAGGAATAAATAAACACTGTATGGAATAAATAAACACTGTAAGGGTTAAATAAACACTTTAAGGAATAAATAAACACTGTATGGAATAAATAAACACTTTAAGGAATAAATAAACACTGTATGGAATAAATAAACACTGTAAGGGTTAAATAAACACTTTAAGGAATAAATAAACACTGTATGGAATAAATAAACACTGTAAGGGTTAAATAAACACTTTAAGGAATAAATAAACACTGTATGGAATAAATAAACACTTTAAGGAATAAATAAACACTGTATGGAATAAATAAACACTGTAAGGGTTAAATAAACACTTTAAG
>CM075010.1:27869895-27897179 GCA_037576675.1 Pangasius sanitwongsei
AGGTGTTAATTAAACACTGTAAGAGTTCGTTTAAAGATTCAGGCGTTTTTACGATGATGTAGGTGTTAATTAAACACTGTAAGAGTTCGTTTAAAGATTCAGGCGTTTTTACGATGATGTAGGTGTTAATTAAACACTGTAAGAGTTCCTTTGAAGAAGCAGGTGTTTATAAGATGATGTAGGTGTTAATTCTTCTGTGGGTGTTAACTCTTAGCATCTGTTTGATGTTTGAAGTTCAGCATTATACAAGTTAATCCAACACTACAGGGATGCAGGGACACATGGTTCTACCTAGAACCTTTAAGAGATCTCCCAAAGGTACAACCAGAGAACCCATAATGGTTCTAGATTTGACCTTTATTTCTAAGAGTGTAGGCAGGTCATTTTAAAAGCATATTTTAAAAAGCTTTGCTAGAAACAACTTGCTAATTAGCAAGACATTACAAGTCTAGTTTAAGCTAATATTGTTCTAAAATACAGCTAGCACCTTAAACAACTTTGTAATGTCTTGCTAACTAGCTAGCTTAGCTATCCATAGCCAAACTGTTTATTCATAAACACTCTCTCTCTCTCTCTCTCTCTCTCTCTCTCTCTGTCTCTCTCTCTGTAGTTAATTACTTTGATGGTTTGACAGCTCATGGCACAGAGCAACATCTCTAATCAACTCACTGAGAACGCGCAGGGTGTGTGTGTGTGTGTGTGTTTGTATGTGTGTGTGTGTGTGTGTGCGTGTGTAAGAGAGAGAGAGAGAGAGAGAGAACGAGAGAGAGAGAGAGAGAGAGAGAGAGTATAGATGAGGTGTGTGTGTGTGTGTTTACATTCCAAGGTCTTTTATATGAACTCTAATCTTTTATTAAAACTGACTTACATTAACACTGAATGTGTGTGTGTGTGTGTGTGTGACAGAACCGGTGTGTATTACCTGTAGTGTGTAACAACCTCCACAAACCTGTTTTCAATTAAACACATAATTATTACTTATCAAGTAGTTTGAAAAATTTCTGTGATGTAAGGTGGATGTTGTTGTATGGATGGAATCCATAGCAGTTGCATTAGCGTTTGGTGCGACTTGAAATTACAGTGAAATTTACTCATATGGAGTCTCTTTTTTTTAGGAATTTATCAACACATCTGAGGTAAATGTTGACGTTCCCGACAATTTGGTGCCACTTTCAAGCTTCAGCTGTCTGTATAAATGACTTAACAGGCTTCGTGGTGGCTAACTAAATCATTAGCCTCAGCCACTAGCTAGCTTATGCTTGTGTTTATATTTAGCTGTTGCCTAGCAACAGGTTTCCCAATATTTTAACCATGTTATGAGACTGTAATAACACTGCAATAATGCTCTTTTTTAACTAAGACATATAATAATAATCATAATTATGTCAGCTTCAGTACAGCTTGTAAAAATGTGTCATTAGAGGATCTGGCAACCTGTGTATCTTTCTAAGTCTGTATAACTACAAATTTTAGATTATTAATATTTTTGGTTATTTTATTTGTTGTGTTATTTGTGTTAGGATGTTGTGTGGAAAAGATGTACTAGGCTGTTTAAATGTAATATATTTTGTATGATGGTGGACTAGTAAAATTGAAACGTGTGTGTGTGTGTGTGTGTGTGTTTGTAGGATCTGGGATTAGAGGGAACGTCCCTGAATGACATTTTATACAAAAACGCCGCTTTCCTCAACCTGGTGGATCCGATTTCTCACGAGCTGCTGCTGAGTCTCGCTCGAGACATGCAGTGTCCCAAAAAGGTGAGAGAAATGTTTCACGGTCAGAAACAGAGCAATGCATTCTGGGTAAGTTGTGTTTCTGATGTCTACAACAAAAGAGGACTCAACCAAGGGGAGAATCGGTGATTCACACGCTGTAGGATTGACTCATGGCGGTGTTTCTCAGTCTGTCGCTGCTCAGAGTCTGGATGTGTGTGTGTGTGTGTGTGTGTGTGTGCTGCTCTGATTGCAGACTGGATTAAGGTCCTCATCCACACAAAAACACGATGATTGACGCTGCGACTGAAAATCTGCAAATCAAATGGAGAAACTTAGAGCTGCGTGATCGGAATATTAAAACAGTAAAATATTCAGAGTGTGAAATATTCAGGAACTGATCCAGCTCCAGCAGCTCCACGCCATATGGACAAAATCTTCAACTCTAATTTTGCCTCCTCTAACGGCTCTGACCCGTCAATCTGGAGTTTTAGCGTTAAGCTGATGAGAGAAGGAGCGATCTGATTGGCTGTTCATCCGAATAAATCAGTATGGAAGTAGAGAAACTGAAACGCTGTATGTCATGAGCTATATTTCACAACAAAATTCTCTGATAGAGCTGATTAAAGGTGCGATTAGTGTTTTTTACACTAAAACAATATGTAAATTATTCAACAATGATAGAAAGAGAGAGAAAGAGAGAGAAACAGATAGAAAGACAGACTGAGAAAGAGACATAAGGTTAAAACACTACACCAAATTCTCGTTAGTAAATATAATATCTAAAAAAGAGAAATTACACATAATTTCTATTCAGGACAATCAGGTGATCTGTCAGTCCAGAAAGTTCCGCCAAAATCACTGACTGCGCCTTTAAACACCGCTGAGCGATGGTAGCTTCGCTTCACCGCATGCTACTGCTCCAGATAGTGTACTAACATACTACAGCACTGAGGTGTGATTTGTGATGCAGCTTTATCTTATCTTTTTGTTTTTTATCTTTCGTTTGCTTTTGACACTGAATACACCCTGCTGCCTCCTGTTGGTATGGAGAGGTAATTCAGGCATTAATAAATAAATCAGTGCAACATCACAACTACAGGACTGTGTTTGTGTGTTTGTGGGATTGCGTGATTACGTGATTGTGCGTTAGGACTCGGACATGCTGAAGTCGTCAGATAAAATCTGCAGGCAGCTCATCTATCACCTGACACCGCACTCGAAGTGGCTGAGACAGAGCATGAGCCGGAGAAAAGCCCAGGCCTGGTAATAAAACCTTTTATTTATTACACAAATCACACACATGTTTAATCCACACATCATCATGCTCCTTCTTCTTCTTCTTCTTCTTCTCCTCCTCCTCCTCTTTTCTGTACTGAGTACACTCTGGAGTGTTTATCGTATCAGAACTACCACATGGACTACTCTTTTTTTCCAATTTTCCAGTCAGTGCTAGGGTTATGTAACTGTAACCAGGCGAGTGTGAGAATTATTTGGGAAGAGACTGAGATGATGATGAATAGGGAAATATTTTCACTGTGTAAAGCACCCACCATGCAGTTTAAAGGGAAAGTGATATGAGAAATAAACCTTCTCCTCTATGAATCTGCCATCCAGGGCATGGATTGGGAGAAGAGTTGTGAGAGGATTAGCATGGATGTTGAGCTGATCTGCTAGTGTGTTAGAAAAATTACATTTGTAGCTGCGCCAGAATCTAAGAGGGCTACGACACAAAGAGGATGGTCTTCAGTAACTCCTTTAATTTGGTACGCAGATGGTTAGTATTCTTCGGACTGGGGCAGTTCAGGCAATCCATTGCAGTAAAAATCCTCTACACTTGTCTGGTTTGCTGTTGTATTTCTCTGGAAGTGCTAGCTGTGTCGAGTGGAATGGATTAGAAGACACGGAAGTGCTTACGGGGTTTGAACATTTTTAGAACTTCCTCCACAGTAGACCCAAGTCACCTCAGCTCATGCGCATGATCTCCGAATAGCTTGCCTTGTTCAGAAACCGCTTTGCGAAGCTTTACAGAAATGTATACATCATTTTTAAATTTATCAATTTATCCCTAATGAGGAAGCCAGAGGTGACAGTGGTGAGGAAAAACTCCCTGAGACGATATGAGGAAGAAACCTTGAGAGGAACCCATCCTCATCTGAGTGACACCGGAATAACACAAGCAAACGGATATATGCAGGCTAGAAATGTAGAAATGCTTGGAAGTGCAAGTGTAAACACAACCGCAAAACTTGGTCTTTCTCATGAGAATGCCAAATAAGTAACAGTTGATTTAGTAGGTAGAATCTGGAACGTACTCATGTCTGGACTAGCTCGGATTGGGATCTAGTACTTCGGATGTGATTTGATAAGGATCTGGGAGTGAAATTTCCTGCCTTTCTACTTTACTTTCTTTTTATCCCTCTGCTCTTCTTACCTTCCTTCCCTCTCTCTCTCTTCCCTCAGTAAAGCCCTAGTGGTGCCTTAAGGAAAATGAATAGATTTACATTAGCTGGTTGAATAACTAACAGGTTTATGATGGACCTCTGAAATGCAGGCTGTGTTCTGGAGAAGATCAGATGTTGTTGGGTTTCTAGTTAGCGAAAAATTTTTCCAAAATCTTCAGCTAGTTCACCCAAAGTTCATTATACAGGAACAGATATGGTTTACGTTATGTTTAGAGTCCGTGCACTCAGGTGAAACACTCCTACGAACACAATAAAACCTTCACAGATTACAGGCATTGTGATTCGTATCATGAAGACCAGTGTTGTGATAACAGCTAAAATACGATATATTGTGCAGTCTCATGTCTGTAATATCATTCTGTAAAAATCTGATGTTAAACTGGTCAGGATTTATGACAGGATGTTTCTGTTACACAGCGTCCCGATGTTTCCACCAGGTTTTTTTTCCTGTAATCTGTCGTCTTTCTCTCCCCGTCTCCGAGTTACAGAGCGAGGTCATAAGTCATGAACGCTGTTGTAATCTGTGGCAGTGAGACTGTAGATAAATGTAACAAATTAGAGCTCATTATGGCTGTTCCATTAATCACACACACACACACACACACACGAACAGAACCTTTTAAATGCTTCTGTGGAAAACAGTTCAGACGTTATGACTGATGTGGCTCCAGACTGCTGTTAAAGCATAAAGCACAGATCAATAGCACTGAGTGTGTGTGTGTGTGTGTGTGTGTCATTTTGGCTGCCCTGATAAAGCCTCTGAATATCCTAAATTACCCACAATGCCCTGCTACATTACACTTGGGGGTGGCACAGAGAGACAGACAGAGACAGAGAGACATGCAGATAGACAGATAGAGTGAGACAGTTTAGTGTGTTTTGATGATCGTCTACAAGCTTTCAAATATCAGGATCTATAAATATGCATGAATATGCAAATTTGGCAAATGCCCCCAAGTCCTCTTACGATCTCAGCTAGCCAGTTATCTAAAATATATAACATTCTACATTACCAACTTCAGCTAAGTTAGTGAGCTTTTAGCTTAGCATGCTGGCTCTTAGCATGGATGTTATGTGACTTCATGACATAACAAAGTGCACCTATATGTAGCTCCGCCCAAATCATTTTTACTGAGAAAGTCGGTTATGAAGTAAAAACACCCCTGAGTTTAGTAATTATTTTTATTTTGAGTCTGATGATATTTCCAGTCTCAAAAGGGAAAAATACAAATCACTAATTCTAACTGTCTTTCTCTTTGCTTGTGTCTGTTTTCTGACGTTTTTGCCTTTTTTTTTTACTTATTTATTTATTTTTTGACTCCAGTCACTTTGACTCCACACATATGCAGTATTTTTAGGTGCATGAAAACTAGAACATGGTCTTACCTCCAGCTGAAAGTGATCTTTTCACTCCAGGAGTTCTTCTAAATCAACGCTAGTAAAACAGCAGAATTGATGGAATGTTGAATTTTTCCCCACTCGGGTTCCAGGAAAAGAGCACAAGCAGTCCGATCGAGCTCTGAATAAAACACTGGTTTATTGTTGCATTAATCAGGAAGCAGTCTGTGTCGGGGCTTGTCTGATTTTGTTGGCATTCCACCCACACACAGATACTACAGCTCTATCCATGAGTAACGTACATGCTATTAGTGTGTAAGACCTTATCTGTGTCACACTGACCCTTAGCAAGTACAGCGCCTCCAGAGGAAACCTACAGCGCTGTACCAGACTGCGGAAATCTCCTCAGTGTCCATAATAAGATAGCTAATAAACGCTGGGAAGTTAGCCAACAATTATTTGTAGGTGAAGGTCACATGCATGGTGTGTAAGAACAACACATTGAAAAAGAAGAAAAATGATAAGTTCATGGACAAAAAGTTCATTGTTATCATAATATAAAAAATAACGTATCTCAAAGGAAGCACGTGCTAGCCTTCACTATTGCTAATTGGTGACCAAATCGGCAGGAAAATAATATAACATGAGCGCTAAACCTGTGCAGAAAAATAAGAGCCTAAACCCTGAAAGCTGGAAAAGTCGCTCTCTAAAACCAAAGCGTTCGAAATGCCTGCCCACCTCCACTGTGATTGGCCGGTAGAGATGTGAGAATGAATCAGGGGCGGAGCTTGATCACAGAAAGTGTTGTTCATAGCGAATCTATCAAAAACGCTATATCATTTTATCTTTTTCACACATGTTGTGGATTTTTCTCCAAAAATGAAAGTTGGAAACCAGGTCAGAGCAAAACATTCCTTTATTCGCACAGAGTATCAGCCAGGGAGAGAGAGAGAGAGAGAGAGAGAGAGAGAGAGAGCGTTTCTCCTTAACGTTCTTCAGCTCTTCTCCCGTTCCTGGCCATAGCGAGTGCCTCAGTGAGCAGTACTTCTTCATCTGATTCTTCATCTGCTTTCTGTGGTGTGTGTGGATGGAGACTGAGAGTGAGATTCACCGTGCTTTTCTGGAATCCGCTTCCTGTGACTGATTTTTCATTTCAGGATGAGTGTCGCTCTTCTTCACTTGGTTTCCACCATGGATGGGTGAAGTTGGACAGGGAGCAGATGCCAGATTATGAAACACATTCATTTTCCATTCTCCTGTTTTTCCCTGTATTAGTTACAACCTTTTATACACCTGTTAAATTCTTCTTTCTGCCACTTAAGGAAAAAATATCCAAGTTCACCTTTAAACATTTTTTCTTAAATGGACCCTTTGTCCGTCTTTCTTTCATCTGTTCACATTCTTTCAAGGTTCTAAGGTCTAAATGATCATTCTTACCAAATAAACCATTGGCGCATTTATTCCATAATTTAACCCGACGAATTTCTTATCTTTCAGTTTTTCATACATTTCTTTCACCAGACATTTCCCTCTTATTTACGCCTGCCATTCTGCGTCTGTAGTTTTCTCGAAGACACTCAATAGCAGAGGAAGAATAAAAAATTCCTTTTTTGCTTCTAGGAAAGTAATTTCCTACCTCGACTCTCTTCTCGCGTGTCTGTTTGCTGGAGGCGTAAACTTTCCGTCGCAGTTTTCCCCTCAGTGCGTTTTTCGATTTCAGGTGAATGCAGAAACTCACAGTTGGTGTTCACAGGTGTGATGGAGTTTGTGGCCCACGCAGAGACGCTAAGACTGTTGTGGATTTCTCATCAAGCATCAGAAACCAAGTCAGAGCAAAACGTTCCTTTATTCGCATAGTATTCGTATCAGCCAGAGAGAGAGAGAGCGCTTACTTCTAAACGCTCTTCAGCTCTTCTTCACCGGACACAAGTGTCAAGCATCTGCATTTCCATACATGTTAGTAAGGTTACGTCACCAAAGCACAAGCTCCGCCCACAACTGTATGTGCCACACCAGCTCAGAGATTTCCTGTCATGTACACACACTCTCAGAATTGTTCCACTCGCGTTCCTGTTCTAAATACTAACACTGAATTCGAAGTGCCACTGAAGCGGGAAGACGGAGTTCTGTCATTTTCGACCTCCGAGCGTTCGAGCTGCAAAGTGAGGGATAAAAACACAGACGCCACTGTGTTCGTCTTTTGTTAGCAACGAGCTAACATGTGCTGAGTGCTGGATATTTACCTCAGAACAGTGAGCTGTAGAGACAATGTTATAGACTGAACAGGTGAACACGTCTGTATGTTAATGATCTAAAGCCAATATGTATATATATATATATATATATATATACTGTATATAACTCATTTAAATTAAGAAGTGCTGCTGCTGTGTTTACTGCTGATGCTGTGAGACGCCATGTTGATTTGACGTCACTCCCTGAACTCGGAGTTAAGGAAACAGTCCAGAGTTCCTGAGTAGGACTTTCAAGGTCAGGGGGCATTTTCATTGGTTTTTCCTAGTCGGAGTTTGGGAATTATGAGTTACTATCTCTAGTCAATTGCAGTATAAATGCAGAACACCACATCACTACACTACCGTACATAGCTATATTTATAGAAAATAAACCAGTGTAGTGTTTATCTCCAATAATCAGTTAGTTTAGGAATCTGTTTTTTTTAGACTAACCCATAGCTTAACAGCTAAATACATTTTGAGTAACTTATAGCTTTGCGTATTTAAAATTGTAATATGAGACAAATCATGAGTAAAGATCATGTACAGCTAATAACATTTTTAAAATGGTTTGTTTATATAGTAAAAATTTATAAAAGTGTCAAAGTGCCACCATTGTATTCAGATATTGCTGTTTTCTGCCCCGCCCCCTTGTTTGATGGACAGCTAAGATGCTGTTTTAACGTAACTCCGCCCAGTCATATCAATTATATACCTACCATTAAATATTGTTGCTATGGTTACAATAATTCCTTTAGTTTTTATTTATTTCCTTGCAGTGAGAAAGTGTGAATATTGGGTGAGTCTAAAACATGTTGCCATGGTTACATTGTATGTTTATGCGCTGAAGGTTTTTTCCATAACTCTGTGCTAAGAGGCTCAGCCAATCAGAAGCGAGTATTTTCCATACACATGGTATAATCGATGTACATTCACAACATGGGTGTAGTGGACACTTCAGGAGTGTGTAGGCTGCATCTCTGGGTTTTAAACAGCTTCAGCAGTTTTATTCGAGATACATTATTGTGCTAAAATCTCAGTTTATGGTAAAAGATCAGGAAGTGATGTGATATGAGACGTTTCTGTGACAGACGGTACAGCAGCTGCTCCCTCTGTGAAGCGAGAGTCTGCATCTCACACTCGTCACAGGTGTGACAACCTACTCAGGTGGGAAAGTCAGGCGTCGCCATGACAACGGCTTCTCCGTTATAGGAGGGAAATTCTCACTGAGTCTCAGTGGGACAGATTTGTGAATCATCAGCTGCTAAATGTGCATCAGTATTCACTCACAAGTGGACAATTTACTGCTCTACCCAGGGCTAAATATTTTGACGTCAGTCTTTCAGAAGGTCTCTCGAAGGACGATGCTGATGGAACGGGTCTGTTGGTGATGTTAATGTTGATGATGTTAGCAAGTTATTCTAAGCTACTCCAAAAACGGTCTCTCGGTGTAAATCTAGCTAGCTGTCTAGCTCTTCATGTTTAGCTAACGTCCCCCAGTGACAGCCCTTTAGTGCAACACGAGCTAGTGCACTGGCCTTTCCCTTTATACACACTCCAGATCAGAGTCCTACTGCATCATGGGAAATCTCCCTTCATTTATTTGCCATGGTATTTAGCCTCGAGGGTGAGAAACGAGAGAAAAGACAAATAGATGGAGAAGAGAGCTGACAGCCGGTGATGGAGTGTGAGACAGAGAGAGAGAGAGAGCGAGAGAGAGAGTGAGAGAGAGCGAGAGAGCGTGCGAGAGAGAGAGCGAGAGAGAGAGAGCGTGCGAGAGAGTGAGAGAGAGAGCGCGCGAGAGAGAGAGAGCGTGCGAGAGTGAGAGAGCGAGCGTGCGAGAGAGAGAGAGAGCGTGCGAGAGAGTGAGAGAGAGCGTGCGAGAGAGAGAGAGAGAGAGCGTGCGAGAGAGTGAGAGAGCGAGAGAGAGAGGGCGTGTGAGAGAGCGAGAGAGAGTGAGAGAGCGAGAGAGAGAGAGAGAGGGAGCGTGCGAGAGAGAGAGGGAGAGAGAGAGAGAGGGAGTGTGTGAGAGAGAGCGAGAGCGAGAGAGAGAGAGGGAGCGTGCGAGTGAGAGAGAGAGAGAGAGAGAGAGCGAGAGAGAGAGAGAGAGGGAGCGTGCGAGAGAGAGAGAGAGAGAGGGAGCGTGCGAGAGAGCGAGAGAGAGAGAGAGGAAGTGTGCGAGAGAGAGTCGCTGTGGGACAGAATGAATAATGAAAAAACGTCTGAATCATTTATGAGTCTGCAAAAACAAACCTGTTCTCCGCTTAGCTGTGAAGATCACCTGTCTCTTCACAGTTTAAAGCTGAACAGCCGTAACGTTTATCTTAAAATCGAACACTGTTACAGCAATCTGCTTACAATCTCTGTTCACGAATTCAGAGGCAGATCTGCGGCTGGGCCGAGGCCAGCAGCTGCCACCCCGCTTCTACAGCGCCTGAACATTTTACAGAACTACGGCCCATATTCAGAGTTGAGTTAAGCATGTAGTGAAGATTTAATACAGAAATTTTGTGCATCAGTATTCAGACTTCAGATGTAACTACAGACTTTATTCAGAAGCTCCGCATGAGGGGCGGAGTTTTAAATGCATTACATTATGATTTCATGACCACAGTTTAGTATCTTCAGGAAGCTGTGCACACGAGTAACTGTCTCATATTAAACAATATGCCAATAAATAGGACGTGCTGGATCAAGTGCTATTTTAGAAGCTATATTTCAGTCTGCATTTTGTATCCCTGATATTTTTTCAGGTTTAAAGGTGAGTGTTTGTGTTTAAAGGTGGTGGCAACCTCAGAGATGTAAACTACATACAGGTGATTTTAATCATCTGAATGTGGAGCTCAGAAAATCCACTTAAGCTGCTGCATAACCCGACTCTGAATACCAGGAACTTTCCTGACGTAAATACTGATGTCATTTTTGGACGGCCCACTTTCTAGACCAACACCTTCGACAGAGATAACGACTGATGATTGAGAATAAATGAATAAACATTGTGCTTACTTACTACATATTTATATAAAATGTGATTTTGTCACCTCAACTAATTCTGATCATGTGAAATAATTGTGCTGAAGATCTGATTGAAGATCTGAACGAAGTGCGAAATTTGTGTATTGTTAAATATTAATTTTCCTGTTTAATTTGAGGGCTTTTGGCTTCTTGTGCTCATTGAAAGTGTTCAGCGTGTGACGGCAGCGTCGCTGGATGACTCACACACCAGATATCCGATTTAGATCAGACTGTTCTGCTCAGGAATGTCACTGAGAGACCAACTGTGTTTTTACGAGAACTCATCAGATTTATTTTAACTTTACAGTGTGTTCTTATAGATTTGGATTTATAGGAGGATTTCATTTTAAAAAGGAGGATAAGACATCAGACAGAGCAGTACTGAAATTGTGTGTGTGTGTGTGTGTTGTGTCATCACATCCCAACATGATTAGACAGAAGTGACAGGAAGAAAATAGTTCACACACACACACACACACACACACCAGTTGCCAGGAGACACGAGACAAATGAGATGAGACGAGACAAGACGAGACGAGACGAGATGAGTGACCGTAATTGAAAGTGACACTTGATCACAAAATGGAAGCCTGCTTGGATGCCGCAGAATGTGCTTTTCTATTTTGTGTGTGTGTGTGTGTGTGTCCATGGGCTGCATCCCCATCCACACATCACTACATCACTCTACCAAATGGTGTTAGTGATGTTATCTAGTTGTTAAAAGCCAGTCGCTGTGTTCCAAACCACATGTGTAGTGAGTGTGTGTGTGTCCCAGTGTCTCCACGATTGTGTCCCAAATCATATAAACAATACACCAACTGTACAGCTGCACTATTCTGACGCAGTTTTGGGTTTGGGACGCAGCCACAGGAGCTTTCCTTTAAGCTCAATATTGAATCCAGCCTCTGTACGATTTCCCAGATGCTGCGTTTCAGTTTTGTTTCCGTCTGATCGGTCATGTGGGTCAGCGAGAACTTTTAGCACATCACGCTCGAGGACAGGACACGCAAGACACCAACACTTCATTTCACAAGCAGCAACACAAACTCGCTGTCCGTAAGACGCTGACCTTCCCGCTTTTGTATTTCTGCGCCTCACAGGGTCGTTTTTGATCCGAGCTCTCGCTAAAGAACCTTCAAAGCATCAAGAAACGTCGCACAGAGGCGGAGGTCAGAATAATCCCCTCAGATGTGTGTGTGTGTGTGTGAGTGTGTGTGTGTGTGACACAGAGCTGTGATGACATGAGTTATATTTGGAAAAGAAATTACATTCAGGCCAAGTTACACAAAGGAGTCACGACTAACATTAACGCTACAGAGGACACTCCATTCCTACAGTGAGTGAATGAATAACACACTAAAGCTGAGCTGAGCACACACACACTCACACTCACACTCACACACACACACACACACACACACACACACACTTCTGTACTATTCTATACTTTCCTGCTATATGTTCTGATTGGCTGAGAGCAGCACGTTGTGTTCCAGAATGAACTGACTGTCTTTCCAGACGCAGAGCCACGGGTTTATAAAAGTGTGTGTGTGTGTGTGAGAGAGAGAGTGTGTGTGTGAGTGTGTGTGTGTGTGTGTGTGAGAGAGAGAGAGTGTGTGCGAGTGTGTGTGTGTGTGTGTGTGTGTGTGCGTGAGTGAGAGAGATCGATCCTGTTAATGGAACTCGTGTCATAATAAAGCGAGCTGAGAGAGTGATGGTGATGGAGAGTGAGACAGACGGATAGGAAGAGAAATGCTGAGATGAAAACGCATTAATGGGTGGGGCTAGTGAATATGGGCGGAGTCTCACGGCCAAAATCGCACCGAGCTACGACAGATCTTTATTATCAATTTGTCTCATTATGCATAAAGTTTATATGGATATTCTGTCTTTTTTTGCTGTTTAAATAAAAAGGTTTCAAAACATAATGCAAGACGGTGATCCGCTTGTGATATAATGTTGATACTGTAATAAATTGTCGCAATACACTTTTCTGAGATATCAGTATTTTTATAATAATAATAATAATAATAATAATAATAATATTAATAATAATTCGCCACTCTGATTGGACGTAGCTGATTAGATTTTACTATTTACTACTTTATAGTTAAATATTTATTTATTTATATTTATTAGATTTATATATTTATTTAAATCTTTATCGTAAAATTTTGCAGTTTTTCTTTTTCTGCTTTTCAGTGCTTTTTTATATTTTTGGGTTTTTTTTTAAAATATATTTTCAGTGTTTTTTTTTTTTAATTTTTGTTATTTTTATTTTTTGTAATTATTAAAGAAAACAATCATTTTGAGCTCAATTTTTCAATTTTTGTCTGTCAACACTACTTTTGCTGGCAGTTTGTTAGTGTAATCTCAGACATTTCTTCACCGAGCCACTAGAGGGCGCCCTCCACTAAAGTTTCTTTGGATACTCAACTCATTTCCTGTTTGCTTCTATGAAACGCATGTGGATCACTCAGTCAATGTGAATCCGTCCAGTTTCCCTGACAATCTTGTGTTATTTCTGCGCCATCGAGCCTCTTATCAGGTACAGCGCCCCCTAGGGGACGAGTCTGTCTGACTGTGTGTCAGAAGCACTAGCACAAGTCTATGATCGTCTTTGTGGAGACAAAAAGAAATCCAGGATGAACAATAACAAAGATGACAATGGTTACGTCCACATTAATCCGAATAAATCTGAAAACTGCATTTTTGTTTTAAAATGCTGTCCATCTACTCTGGCGTTATCAAATGTTTTCCAAAAATTGCTCGTCCACACCGAAACGTCTGAAAACGCTCACATCCCTGTACTGCTCATGTGTAAAAGCGTAAGAAGCTTTGGCCGCCGTCATTTCCGTCAGGCGTTTAGTTAATTTCCGTGTCTTAGAATCGATGCAGCGACGTCGTGGAAAAGCACCGAGTTTTTAAACGGACAGACGAAGAGGTGCAGTTGTTGCTGCGCGTAACCCGAGACTATAAAGCTGTTTATTTTGAGTTGTTTGCGTCACATGACTAAAAATACATCATTGCTTCTCAGATCTCTGTTTTCTCAGTCCACACTAAAACACGAAAATGCCGTTTTCAAATTTATCCACTTTCTCAGTGTCTCAGTGTGAACAGAAGACCAAAGCGTAGAGAAAAAAGATGCGTCTTTAAATTTATCGGGATTAATGTAGACGTAGCCAGTGACTCTGCAGACACACACTAACCTCTGCCTTTTAACCTCGACACTCAGCATCGAGGAGATCGTATATTACAGAGAACGCTACGGGACCATGAGCAGCGTTACGGTCTAAATCATTAATAATAAACTCACGCCACTGATGGGACGTCACTCGCTCACTCAGTCATCATCTTAGTGCACGTCCACTAACTGGTTTATTTTCATCAATAATGTCTTTAGCTCTTAGCTAACTAGTTTCACTAGCTACATTTTCCTCAAGTGTGTGAAGTATTGCTACTTTTTTAAATTAACCAATTGATCGACTCTGTGGTGCTAATAAACATTTTATTTTCTTAAAATACAACATTTCTAATCTATTAACTCATGCTAGCTACTTGTCTGTTAGCTTAAAATGGAAAAAATAAACAATTTGACTGCACCAAATATTTCCTTTATATTGATATAAAAGTTCTCACGTTACAGGAAGGTGACATCATCGTGCTGTTGTGTTAAAGAGAATTACTACATTTATGGCTGTAGAATTTACAGACGATTGTGTGAGAACTGATGAATTAAAAATGATTTTAGACTTTTGAACCAGAAAATAAATAAATCTACTACTACTGCTACTTATAATTTTCTAATTATCGACTTTTTTCCTCTCTTCAGGCTGAAAACGACTCTTCAGAAGAAGCTCTGTAGCGACTCGGTGGATCTTTCCGGAATCCCCCTGTCCACGCGGGACGTTCGACACGTGGCATATTACCTCCAGACCAGCGGGGGCGCTGTCATATCCGTGGATTTGAGCTTTACCGAGCTGCGGGATGAAGGTTTACGAATCCTGTTGCCTGTTTTTAGCGTTTTGCCTAAACTCACCACGCTGGCGCTGAACGGAAACCGTCTGACGGTGTCCATCATGAAGGACCTGACCGAGGCCGTGAAAAGTCCACAAAGTTTCTCGTGTCTGGCCTGGATCGATCTCGGGAACAATGTGGACATATTCACCATGCCTCAGGTAACAACAACACCGCTAACAAACACCTGCAACAACACCACTAACAAACACCTGCAACAACACTACTAACAAACACCTGTAACAACTCCGCTAACAAACACCTGCAACAACACTACTAACAAACACCTGCATCAACTCCGCTAACAAACACCTGCATCAACTCCGCTAACAAACACCTACAACAACATGACTAACAAACACCTGCATCAACTCCGCTAACAAACACCTGCAACAACACCGCTAACAAACACCTACAACAACATGGCTAAGAAACACCTGCAACAACATGGCTAACAAACACCTGTAACAACTCCGCTAACAACCTGCTATGTCAACATGAGTGTGTCATCGAAGAAACTGTGTATCAGTGTTTAGCTTTATATAAACAATAAGCTAAGCTTATTAAAAAAGGTCTTAGCTAGTTTCACTACAGAGTGAGGTGGTACTGTTACTGCTTTTTAAATGAACTAATTTATCCAATCAACATTCATCTTCATAAAATACACAATACATACTCTTCATCTATTAACTCATGCTAACTGCTGTTTGTTAGCACAAAACAAAAAAAAAGGCGTTAAAAATGAAGGTTTGAACATTGTGATGTTTGCTACAGACACTGCATGCTAAGCTAACTTAGCACAGTGATGAAAAGATGGTTGTTGTCATGGTAACGTTGCGTTTCGACAGGTTTGGCCCCCGTTAAATAAATTAGTGCGAAAACGATGTTGCATGTGACTAACGTGTGCTAGTTTACCAGCAGTCAGGTAACCGGCCAGCTAATGTAGCTAAAGTTGGGCGTTTCCAAATTTGCATATTCATGCATATTCATATGCCGATTCTGTTGTTTTTCATAGCTGTTGTATTTTAGGCATTTCTTGGACAAATAGACAGTTTTAAAACGTTAATGTTTCGTGTTTCGGTTCTTTACAGCCCCTCCTGGTGGCGCTGAGGCGTCGCTGCAGCTTAAAGAGCAGTTTGCCCACCATTTACGAGTACACAGAGGGGCAGCCATATTGCTACCGTATGGAGAGCTCCATCGAGGAAGCGAGCCTTTACGAGGAAGACGAAGAAGAGGACGAAGACGAAGATGAGATGGACGACAAGCTAGATGTGGAGCAGTGGAGCATCGTAGAGCAGAAAAGTTCTGGAAGTTTCACCTTGAACTATTGCGAGAGGTGAAGCTAACCTTTGACCTTTAGCGTTACCCATCACTGAGGATGTAGAGACGAATTTGAGGAAGACGGAGGGACGGAGGGACAGATGCCGCCTCTCTGAACCACTTGTCGTCGCTCCATGAGTTTCCCCGTTCCCCATCGTGGCTTTATTGTGATCCAGCACCATCACATTTGCACAGGAAGTCAAACGGCGGCAAGAAAAACGACACAGGGCTTGATTAGCGTAAAAAAAATCAGCCACACACTCACCGTTTTAGCCGTCGATGCTCCTGCTCCTTGGCGCTGGGGAGGGGCGGTTCATTGGTTCTTTGGCGGGACTGTGAGAAGATTCGGAGACGTCGCTTTCTTCTACACACAATTTAAATAAATAAATAAATAAATACCAATGAAAGATCCAGAAAAATCCAGAAAGAATGGATCAGCTTAGCTTGACTAGCTTGATTAGCTGATTAGTGTCCTCAAGGTGTTTCTAAACAAGGAGCCCAAACGTTTAGCTATGGAGTGGTGGAGTACTGATATGTGTGTTTATGTGTGTGTGTGTGTGTGTGTGTGTGTGTGTGTGTGGTCAGATTTGGCACACACTGCCGCTGCCACACATTGTCACTAACATCACTAAACACCACTGTGTTCTTTGCTAATCTTCCAACAAAAGCCATGAGAGCAGCTCAACAAACCCGTCACGTGAACGCTGACAAAACTGCTACGTCAAGACTTTTTTTTTTCCTAGACGTCCGGTCGTCACTTAGCGACACGTATCTGCGAATAATGCTAAAAAATATATATATATATATATAATATTGTGATGTGTTCCTTTTTGTCAAGGCTTTGCTAGCACAGAGTGCAAACCGTTAACAGTCTCTCATCATGCCTGTGTTCACTAATACTGCTAACAAATATCATCTTTATGCTAATGTGTGACTTTTTCAGATTAACATAATACATCAAATTAGCCTACATAGCTCCTCGGCTAATTTTAGCATCACTGTATAAGGTATTAAGGCTCTATGTTAACCATGGCTTACTAAATCAACAGTGCTAACAACGTAATAAACATGCTAGCAGTTAGTCACTTTAATCCAGTCTACCACTTCCTATATTAGCCTACTGTTAGCAATTAGCATTTCACTCACTTGGCTAAGACAAGAAGGGCTAGCATGACTAGTGTGACTGGAGCTCCAGTTTTCGCTACTTCCTGTAGCCATTTCAACCCTTTAAAGAGGTTTTTTGCACATTTTAGCCATTTATTGTAAAGGCTAATTTTATTTAATGTCAATGTGAAATACTCGTAGCGTATTAGCGTGTATGTGTTTTTTTTTTAATTCCAATATTACACACACACACACACACACACACACGGAGTCGTTTGGGAATAAACAGACTATAAACGATGATAAAACTATAATATTCCTGTGATATAGTGTGTTGTCTTTTCCACTGTGTGTATACGTGTGTGTATATATGTGTGCTGGTGTAACGTTGTTTTAACGTTGTGTGTGCGTCTGTGATTAGTCGTACTGTGCTAGTGTCGGTCCTGTGGTGTTGAGTCTCCTGTCCTCATGTAGCTGGAGACTCAGTTTGTCCTTTCACAGGACTCAAGCAGCAAAAATAATTCTGCGAACTTAAAATAAAACGTCCACAAAACTATAAACATCACACACATGCAGTCGATCAGCCGTGTTTAGGGTCCGAAGTTTCTTTGCTTTTGCACTGGAGCTGTTAGCACTTCTAACCCTTGTGGCATCTGATTCTGAGGTAAATTAGACACTGAGGTAAATCAGATATTGAGGTAAATCAGATACTGAAGTAAATCAGACATTGAGGTTAATGAAACACTGAGGTAAATCAGACACTGATGTAAATAGGACACTGAGGTAAATTGGACTTTGAGGTAAATCAGACATTGATGTAAATAGGACACTGAGGTAAATTGGACTTTGAGGTAAATCAGACATTGAGGTAAATCAGACATTGAGGTAAATCAGATATTGATTTTTAGAACACTGAGGTAAATTGGACTTTGAGGTAAATCAGATATTGAGGTAAATCAGACATTGAGGTAAATCAGATATTGAGGTAAATTGTACATGGAGGTAAATGAGACACTGTGGTAATGAAACACTGAGGTAAATGAGACACTGTGGAAAATTGGCCAGTGAGGTAAATCAGACATTGGAACCATTTCATTTTCGGTCAAATGTCAACACGCTAAAACATTTACTCACAATAAAGAGGTTGCTAGCGTTAGCTGGTTTAGCCTCTCAGCTGAGTGAATTTTATTTATTGAATCTTATTTATTGAAGCCCTGACCCTAAATATATCGACACTGTTGTGGGATCAATAAAAACAGTCGTGTAACCCGTGTAGTGACACACCTGAGCTGTAACCCACCTCAGTTTCGACCTTCTTGCTACGCTGCCGCTAGCTAGACATGCGTAGATAGTCTGCTATATTGCCATTTTTGACATATATATAATATTGTTAGCATGGATACCTCAAAATATTATCACTCCCCTTGCATTCAGTTTGGGAAAATGGTGCCTTAGTGGGGCTTCATTGGTTTTTTTTTCCAAAGAAAATATCTGTTGCATCCTGTAGTTAGCATGAGGAGAATCTAGTTAAAGGTCGAAGCTAAGTGTTATTTATCATCACATCTGAGGTAAATGTTGATGTTTCAGATAATACTGTCTTGTTTCCACGGTCACTGTGTCTTTACATTGTCCATATTTTAAATACTTAAGGGCTAGGTAAGTCATTAGCCTTGTTTTTAGCTAAATAACAGTGTGTTATAATTCAGTGTTCATGCTGCTTACTTGCCTAGCAATAGTGATCTGTTGAATTTTACCATTTGAACGTCACGTGTGTCACGTTTTAAACTTCCTACACTGAACACAATAATATAACCAATAACTACAATAACTAATGTTTCATTATGATTGAAAGTCATATTAGTGTTTGTAGACTGCTATATGTTGTTCCCAAGATGACATTTTTAGCTAACTAATGTAATGTTACCACACAGTTAACATATAGAACTTGCTAGATAGCGATAGTTAGCTAGCTAGCTATGCTAGTCAGCTTTTTTTTAATAGCTAGTGAGCGATTGTGTCCCTGTAGCGCAAACGTAGCATATTTCAGTAAACAATATTGATTGCAATCATATCTAAAGTTCAGCATCGGCTCATGCCTAGCCCAAACGCAGTGTGTTATCGTTCACGACAAAATCGGGTGTACGGTATTAAATCAAGTCGCTAACTGTGCGTTCAGTTATTGTTATCGTTTCTGTGTACGTTTGTATAACGCGTCTCCGTGTCTAACTGGCGTGTGTAAGAAAATTGTGAATTAAACAATAATTTATACGACTGTTACACGACACTTGAGTAATAAAATCACTGAATATTGAAATCGTGTGCTAATGGTTATTATTTTTTGAAAACGCACTTTATTTTAGTTTTAAATATGAAATTGCTGAATAAACAGCGCAAAATGATGTGTATGTTACAGTCAGAGCTCCTTACTTCACACCACAGAGGAACCTGAGGAATCATCAGATCAGTTTTCAGTAAATATCAATAAAGAGATTTTTTTTAAATGAATTTTTATGTGTAACAAGAATGAGCTTTCAATGAAGCAGTGTTAAAAAAACATACAGTATTATAACATGAATATTTCTGGAGCCACTCTGCCTCCTTGTGGCTGAATTAATACATTATTATTATTATTATTATTATTATTACAAGTATTATTAGTTGTTGTAGCAGTATTAATAACAATAAGAATACATTTTATAAATACATTTGCAGACTCAGTGAGCACAGCATCACTACCTCTTAATTTTTTCAGGATTATTATTCGCATTAACGATATTGTGAGTGCTAAATATCACAGTGCATTATCTAATTGATTATCAGGACATGCCTTGTAGCAATTGTTTAAGCATTATTAACCTATACATTACCAATAGTATTATAAATAATGTACAACAATATTATAACACTGAATTAATCCTTGTGTTCGGTGAATAATTCATTTTTCACATGTTTCTACACATGCTACTCCTGAGATGCCAGTGATCCCGACTCCTTCTGCTCTCCGGACCTGCCTGATCCATCCTGATGCCCTGCTTCTGGTTGGAGTTCTCATCACCTGAATATCACTCGCTGATGCTGAGGGTCTCCAACACCCACAGCCTGAAGATCACTGAGATTACTGAGGATGGAGCCACTTAGAAACCATGAAGATGGCTTTGGACTGCAGTTGCTATGATAGCTTTAGGACTACAATTCCCAAGAACAGTTTTGCACTCAAGTCTCCATCAGTGAACATTTGATAAGTTCAACAAAACAGACTTCACGTGTTAACTGTAATGAATTTATTGGTTACACAACTGCACTATTTGTCCGTGTAGTACACAGTTATAGAAGGGATTTATTTATAATCGCACTATCGGGCGTCACCCAGATGAGGATGGGTTCCCTTTAGAGTCTGGTTCCTCTCAAGGTTTCTTCCTCATATCATCTCAAGGAGTTTTTCCTCACCACCGTCACCGCTGGCTTCTCATTAGGGATAAATTTATAAATGTAAAATTTATATCAAGAATTGATATATTTCTGTAAAGCTGCTTTGTGAAAATGTCCATTATTAAAAGCTCTATACAAATAAAACTGAATTGAAAAATTGAAATATTCCGTTTTGATGTGCAGCTCAGGTCAGGATTTCACTGTGTTCTTGTTCTGATTTGTGGAAAATATTAAACAAGTTAAAAAGAAAGCAGAAAGTTCACTAAAGCATCGAGAATAATATTCTCAAATGTTTCACATGTCCAGCACTCGGGCATAAAACTCATTACCATGAGTGATGTTTGTAATATTTAGACAATGCTGCTCGTCGGGGATTAGGGAGGAAAAGTGTTACAGTAATATAGGCAGTAATTTTGTGATATTCTTGTAGAAGATGATAAACGTTTTGTGATTATAATAATCGTGATTACACCACAGCGCTGCTGAATTCTGGATTCTGATTACGCTTCTTAGGCTTAGGATTTTTTTTTGTCTTATTAACTTCAAGAGGGAGGAAAAAGAGAGGCTGGTGAGGGAACGACTGTTTATAGCTGCTATAAACATAAGTGACAACAGGAACTCACTGAATGGATAAAATGTATAATGTGCTGTTTATTAATAAATAAAAAATTGAATTGTTGACAGATTGCTGTGGTGTAAGAGGAATAAAACACTTGGGGTCGTGCTGTTACAGGAAAATAATCAGCTTCAGGGTGATAACAGTAACTCGGCTTCATCACACCACACTGTTAGTGTTTTACAGTAACAGAAACACACACTATGATTATTATTACTGATTTACTGCTACAATATCTTTATAATAACATTCATAACATTCTAACAGGTTGAGAAATTTCAGAGCAAATGTTTACAGTTTATTGTGAATATATGACACTGTACGTGAAGCTTGGAATCTGGAGCGAGACAGTAAATCCTGCAGAGCCGCATTCCACCAAAACAGGAAAAGTATTAAACACACTCCTCCTCCTGCTCCTCGCTTGTCACGCAAACAAAAGCAAAAGCCACCGAACTAATATACACCTCCACCTGAGAGCTACTGAAACACGGTAAGATTGATGTATTATATTTTATTAATGACGTAAGAGAGGTTTAATTTCTGATCTGAGGGTTCGATCTGAGGTGTCGCCTCCTGAAACTGCTAATCATCGAGTCACAAACTTTACAAAATACTCATTACCTCATTATCTCTAATTCACATCTACAGGCCTTAGAGGGTTTAACTCCTCCAGCACCTTTCACCTTATTTTAAAGAGAGTGCGTATAAACGACGAGCGAGAGTCACAGGTACGAAGAAAGATTTCTGATCTTAATACTGTAAGATTTAAAGACCAATCCGATTAAAGAGTGTGAAGAAATCATTCTTTTCACTTCTGGGAATCTGGATTGTGAATTTTTCTCTATTTTAGAGCAAAGAAATAAAACTCACCTTAAAAACTGTAGCATACTTTTATTGAGTATATAAGAGAGAGAGAGAGAGAGAGAGAGAGAGAAACAGAGAAAGAGAGTCTGAAACTTTTTGCAGCCAAGTGCACCTCTAACCCAAAAAAATCCACAGATCTCCTCAGCACAGATTTATTTCACTAACAAAAACAAACTCGTTAAATATTATGCACATTTAAATAACTTGTACCATAGTATACAATAATACTTTTCTACTCCCTTAACACAATTTTATTAAAATTATATTTTAAAAAAAAGTTTATTAATATATATATTTAATATAATTAAAGTTGACATTATTTATCTGATCTATTTTTTTTTTATTTAATCAGATTTAGTCAGAGACAGTCTATAAATAATATCAAATTTATATAATAACAATTTTAATAAAAGTGTCTCTATTTAAAATGGTGAAGTTTTTTAACTTAAGATGATTATTTTTATTTGGAGATTATTGATAAATAAGCCCAACGAATTCGTAAAAGTAAGAAATAAATTCATTTAATTTTACAAAAAATTTAATTTAATCTCATTTAGCTCAGTAACAAAATATAAATTATACTTTATTAAATGTAATTATAATATTTATAATTATAAATATAATATAATCATTTTAATAATAATATAAAGCAGTTTACAGAAAATTTGTGAATCAATTCCAAATGGATATGAAAAATATATCATTCAAATTAAAACTATTTAAATATATATATATATATATATATATATATATATGTATATATATATACACACACACACAATGTCTATGCTGCTTTACTAAAACACACATGAAGATCTTGAATGAATTATTAATAGTTATTAAAGTCTAAACTCTGCAATTTTCTTTCCTTAACTTTTTTTGTTAATTAGTTTTAATTAATTAAATACAACTTGTTATCTTCTGCAAAGTTTGTGTTTAAATGTGGAAATGTGTGTGTATAGATCTAAATGACAAAGGGATGTACATTTTAAAATTTTTTAAAAATTAATTTAGTTAATTTTATGTTTTTATTTTCTAGAAATGGAGTTGCCTGATGAAGATGCTGATGTGAGGTGAGACACTTTCACCTGCAGAGCTACTCTTATAGTATTCACAGATACGGCACATATAAAGTATCAGAATTGTACAATTTCTTCTTTATATCAAATAATGATCTGAGATGTGTTTTGTGTGTGAATTTTGCATCGCTGGAGCTACAAGGCTAATGTAGCTAGCAATGGAAGTCGTCTAGAATATGTTTTCCATAAACACATCTTGATAAAGCATTTTGTCCTCCTGTGGAGCATGGTGGTGGTAGCATTATGTTCACAGTTACTCTGGGCCTCTTTACCTGGTTACTAACTTTTGGTGGACGCTATCCTCCAGGCAGAGTCACAGTTGTGTCGTATTATTTACATTTTTTATGAAGGGATTTAATGTTGCTCTGCAGGATATTCAAATTTGTGGATATTTTGTATAACCAAACCCTGACTGATACTTCTGTTGAGTCGTTCCGTGGTCTTCGTGATGCTGTGTGTTTCTTCCAGGAACAGGTGTATTTATATTGAGATCATGTGACACTTTAATTACACACAGACTGAGTCCATTCATCTAATCATGTGACTTCCGATGCCAATTTAGGGGTTTCACATTACCAGGGGTGAATACTTATTCAGCACAGAGTAGATGGCAGTAATTCCCACATCATCATGTCTGCACGACATCACTGAAGAACTGAATGTGGTGTGAGACTCATATTTACACTAAAGAGTTTTGGGTGAAACAGACTTCCATTACTTGTTAGCTACATTAACCTCGTAGCTCCAGTGCAAAACTGAAGCAAATATCTGACACCAAAAATGTTCTGGCTGCTTGACTACATTCGGACTAAAATTATATTTTTTCCCCAAACTGTTCCTGGTTTAACGTACACACTTTTTCCCCCTAAAGCACCACGATGTGCAGGTCTCAGCCTGGAAGCAATGAGGCCAGAGCCAGTTCACGCTCTTTGGATACATCTGTTAATTTTAAAGGATCTGAAGAAAAGAGAAGGTAAATCATCTGTAAAAGAGCATTTACAGTCTGATGTACATTATTCTCTGTTACATTTCTGCTTCTCAGCATGTTATGAGTCATGTCGTACTGGCCGTGTATAATAATTTGCTACGGGACATGGTGAAATGGTGAAATGGTGAAAGGCTGGATGATGTTTAAGAAAACATTATTTCAGTAGAATGAAATGAATAGAAATTAGCTGAGTTCCAGATAACTTTCACTTTGTTCTCTCCTACACCACACCGCTGTACAGGTCCGGGTCTGTGAGGTCCAATAGGACTGACTCTACTTCAGAGTTACTGTCTGAACCTCAGGACAATGATGACAGATAAAACTGAACAGTTTATAATCCTGTGAAGTGATAAAATAATCTAATGATGGAATTACTGTTACTGTCAAAGTTCTGGCTCTGATAGAAAGGAGTCAGAACACACAGTGCATCGCAGCTTGCTGCGTATGGAGCTGCGTAACTGCAGACCGATCAGAGTGACCATGCTGACCCATGTCCACTGCCAAAGTGCCTACAATGGACATGTGAGCATTAGAAATGGACCATGGACCAAAAAAAAAAATTCAATTCAATTTTGTTTGTATAGCACTTTTAACAAAGGACATTGTCACAAAGCAGCTAATGGAGACCTGAATGCAAAACTGCTCATGGCATCTGCAGCCCCAAAGCCACCACAGCAATTGCAGACCCAGACAATCACGGTACAACTGCCCATATGAGATCCCCAAGCCATCTTCATGGCCCCCAAGAGGCACCATCCCCAGCAATCCCACTGATCTTCAGGCCGGCCATGTGGGCCCAGCCCCAGCAGCAGCGAGCGATCTCCAACTGATGAAAACTCCAACCAGAAGTAGGGCATCAGGAGGGATCATGCAGGTCGGAGAGCAAAAGGGATCAGGATCGTTGGTATCTCAGGAGTAACATGTTTAGCTCAACAGAGGGAGAGATTGTTTGGTAAATGTTTGTCCCGTAATGATTCAGGACAGTGTACTTTGCGTGCAGAGTAAAAGCAGGGACTCCAGGAAGACTAGCTATGACAGCATAATTAAAAGGGAGAGCAAGAAGCTAACACAGACATGAGGGCTCCTGGGACATAAGGCAGCCAGCCACTCCACCGTCGACAAACTTGAGTGAACGAGTGAGAGTGGGGAGGCGACAGCATCCAAACATCCCAGTTCACGACAACACTCTATGCCTGTGAACCCTCCAGACCTGCCCCTGTACCTAAGAAACAACTATTCACAAAAGGCTTGACTAAACAAATATGTTTTCTGCGTAGTCTTACACAGAGACTGTGTCTGAGTCCAGAACACTAACTGGAAGGCTGTTCCATAACTATGGGGCTTTGTAAGAGAAAGCTCTACCCCCTGCTGTAGTCTTTGCTATTCAAGGTACCAACAAATAACCTGCACCTTTTGATCAAAGTAGGTATGGCGGATCATAAAAGACCAAAAGTTCGCTCAGGTACTGCGGAGTGACACCATTCAGTGCTTTATAGGTCAATGGTAGTATTTTATAATATATGCATGACATAAACCACCAAACAAGTTACTTTCAGTTCAAATGCAAAATGTGGGAAATGTGCAAGGGGTGAATACTTATTCAGCACAGTGTAGATGGCAGTAATTCCCACATCAGCGTGTCTGCACGACATCACTGAAGAACTGAAAGTGGTGTGAGACTCATATTTACACTAAAGAGTTTTGGGTGAAACAGACTTCCATTACTTGTTAGCTACATTAACCTCGTAGCTCCAGTGCAAAACTGAAGCAAATATCTGACACCAAAAATGTTCTGGCTGCTTGACTACATTCGGACTAAAATTATATTTTTTCCCCAAACTGTTCCTGGTTTAACGTACACACTTTTTCCCCCTAAAGCACCACGATGTGCAGGTCTCAGCCTGGAAGCAATGAGGCCAGAGCCAGTTCACGCTCTTTGGATACATCTGTTAATTTTAAAGGATCTGAAGAAAAGGGAAGGTAAATCATCTGTAAAAGAGCATTTACAGTCTGATGTACATTATTCTGTGTTACATTTCTGCTTCTCAGCATGTTATGAGTCATTTATTCATGTCGTACTACGCATGTATAATAATTTGCTACAGGACATGGTGAAATGGTGAAATGTTAGATGGTGTTTAAGAAAGGTTTATTTATGTAAAATGAAATGAATAGATATTATCTGAGTTCCAGATAACTTTCACTTTATTCTCTCCTACACCACACCGCTGTACAGGTCCAGGTCTGTGAAGTCCAATAGGCCTGACTCTACTTCAGATCACCCGCCTCCTTTGGATGATGATGACAGGTAAATCCAAACAGTTTATAATTCTGTGAAGTGATAAAATAATCTAATGATGGAATTACTCTCACTGTCACCAAGTGTTTTATTCCTCTTATACAACAGCAAACAATTACATTTTTTATTTCTTAAAGAAAAACACATCATACTTTTTAGTCACAAGATATATATATATATATTTATATATCAGCCATAACGTTAAAACTACTGAGAGGTGAAGTGAATAATGTTACAATGGCACCAGTCGAGGGGTGGGATATAGTAGGCAGCAAGTGAACAGTCAGTTCTCAAAGTTGATGTGTTGAAAGAAGGAAAAATGCCTAATGAGAAAACCAGAGACAATGGTAGTGGGGAAAAACTCCCTGAGACAATATGAGGAAGAAAGCATGAGAGTACCCAGACTCAAAACAGTACCTATCCTCATCTGAGTGATAACGGATAGCGCAATTATAAATAAATCCCTTCTAAAACTGTGTACTACATGGACAAAAACAAGTCTGTTTTGTTGAACCTATCCACTGTCCACTGATGGAGACCTGAGTCCCAAGCCATCACAGTACAACTGCCCATATCAAGTTCAAAGCGTTTATTGTCATGTGCACAGTGAGGAAAAATGTAATAGCGTTAGTAACGTGCAATATTGACATGTGCAAAACAATAGTATAGTAACATGTGCAATATTGACATGTGCAAAACAACATTATAGTACATGTAGTAACAGTACTGTGTTCACATGTAGCAGTAATATGTAGTATATCTCTATGTGCGAGTGTGCAATATTGACTTATGTACAAAACAATA